>OX393577.1:49851482-50451482 GCA_947652605.1 Elmis aenea | reverse complement strand
TAAACCTGCGAATTGTACAATTTTTCTAAAACCTAATAAAGATCAAATTCACAAACTTTTAAGCTTTTAAAAAAGTAATAATGAATGACAATCAGGAAATAACTTAGTTTTGCTGTCGACTTTAGTAGGCTGGTATCGCATTATAAAGCACAGGATTTCTCAAGAAAGTTAGTGGACAACTTCCTAAGATTTTCACACCCGTGAACCGCTTAATAGTTTGTTTTTGGGTCTCCTATATTATACACGGTGTCCAGAATATTGATGAACAATACGGCGATTTCAGTTACAAGCTACAAAGTCTGTTAAATAACAGAAAAGTTGCATGTTTTGATGTGTAAATGAAATCTGAAATCAAAACAGGGATATATTCTTCCGATCGTCGTATTTGTAAAATTCCAAATTTTTTATCATTTTCTACGTGATTTTCAGCATTTTTTTTTACTGAAATAATTAAAACACTTTTAAAATAAAATTATACCCCGGATGTACACCTAGTGCGTATTTCCTTTATATTTGGATTTTTATTCAAATTAAAAAACAAATAATTTAAAATTTGTTGGTGTAAGTACTTTAACTAAAATTATTTACAGCTACACCGAGTGTTTTGTTTACTCGCTCCAGTATGTAATGTTTGCTGTAAATATAAAACTTTTTAAATTTCAATTTTTTTTTAAATGTGTTAGCTTGTTTGTACCTACCTAAAATCAATCGTTTTTGAATTATACACGAATTTTTTGCAATATTGTCGAATAAAGATTTTTAACAAAATATTAACATCATATTTAGCGATTTAACAACGCCGGTGTAAAATATTTTAAAAGCTGTATTATCAATACTGTTATGGTGCTTTTTAAATATGCAAACTTTTAAAGTAATATTCGTTGTTTTGTTCTGCCCCTTTGTCTAAATTTTACACCTGAATAAGTCAATTTATAGGGAACAATCTGTATTCTTCTTAATTATAAATTAATTGTCTTTAAAAATCATTGAAGGTGTTCTATGTCAAAAACCAACATTTCTTGAGTTATTGCTGTTTTAATGCTAATTTATAAGTAGTAGGCTTAATAAAATATTATAGTGACCCGTAAAAAACACATGATCATTTTGTACCTAAATATAATATAAAAAAGATTTTTTTGTGCGATCGTACTAGAAACAGCTGTTTGACGGACGCGTTAGCAGCCATAAAGTACTGCATTACCGGCGTCACCCTTAGCAACGGCCTAAAAAGTACTTTTCCGGCCGTTACCCTTAGCAACGGCCTAAAAAGTAACTTTTTCGGCCGCTACAGCGTACGAAAATAGTTATTTACACAACAAGTGAGCAAAGTACTTCTTTTCTCGTGAGATTGCCAATTGCACGGCAGTTGAACGAGAAAAGGTACTTTGCTCACGAGTTGTGTATTACATTTTTCTCACAACCGTTGAAAAATGCGATTAAAACATGAAAAGCAAAATCTTAATATTACACAACCTTAAAATTTCAGTTGTGTATTTGACACGAATGACAGTTTCGCTGTCTAAAAACGCTATTACCCGACGTTACCATGACGTTACCATGACAATTCAACAAATTTTGCTCACTAGGGAGCAAAGTAATCACTTTTGCTCACTAGGGAGCAAAGTAATCACTTTTGCTCACTAGAGAGTAAAATGTCGTTTTGCCCACTATTTTTGATAAGGTAATGACAACATTTTTCAACGGTTGTGAGAAAAGTAAATTTGCAATAAAGCTAACAGCATACGCCGTCATCTGTCAGTCACAAAATGTCACATAGTTACTAACCTATATTTTTGAAAAATACTTAAAATTTAAATTGTTTTTAATTCGATCGCACAAAAAATGTAATATGCACCTCGGCCAAAACGTACTTTTTCGGCCTTGCCTGTTTGCTGGCCTCGACTACCTACAGCAAACCAGACGCGGCCGAAAAAGTTACACTTTTTGGCCTTGATACATAAATAACTATTATAGATTATACACAGCATAACAACGTCAAAGCTAGATCAAACTACAGTGTAGAGAGGATATTAAAACAATAATAAAATCTAAAGTAGAAAATTATTTTTTTATTATTATGACAATCGAGATATCAGGGTGGTCCACATAGAAGCTGCAAGGAAGTTTAAATCAGACCAATTGTTTCCCTTTCTAAGAGTTATTTAGTGATGCTTTAACGTTTAAAAAAGTTTCATGGCACGCTAGATAATAAACCAAAATTAAAAGGGGAATTTAAGAAAAAAAGTCGATTACTTGGTTATACTTGATGGTACAAAAATAGTTATTTATGTATCAAGGCCAAAAAGTGTAACTTTTTCGGCCGCGTCTGGTTTGCTGGTTGAGTCGTAGTCGAAGCCAGCAAACAGACAAGGCCGAAAAAGTACGTTTTGGCCAAGGTGCATATTACATTTTTTGTGCCATCGAATTAAAAACAATTTAAATTTTTAGTAATTTTCAAAATTATACGTTAGAAACTACGTGACATTCTGTCACTGACAGATGACGGCGTATGTACTGCATTACCGGCCCTCTCCTTAGCAACGGCCGTAAAAGTTACTTTTTCGGCCGTTGCTAAGGGTAACGGCCTGAAAAGTAACTTTTACGGCCGTTGCTAGGATAGGGCCGGTAATGCAGTACTTTATGGTTGCTAACGCGTCCGTCAAACAGCTGTTTTTAGTACGATCGCACAAAAACATACATATTGCGTTTGGTTACAAAAAGCTTGCTTAATGTACCGTATAATAATCGTCGTAACATTGTTGTTGATACATTTTATCACTTTAGTTTGTATTTGTTTAATTCAATTTACTGCATTAAGTTTTTAAATTTTTGTTTCGCATTTCCTGTTTATTTATGAACTTTAAAGTTATTTAATATGAAAAGCAGATTGAACAATGGCGCAGAATGCAATAATTTTGATGCAGTTTGTGTGCTCCTGAAATTGAAATAAGCTTTTAATTAGTCACGTGCATATTATAACTTTACTTTAAGGATAACTTAAATGTCCATTCTTATAATGCAGCACAGTAAATTAAACATTCCTATAGCTATAAACAGACACGTTGACGCTGTTGTCTTCGTACTTAAAACTAGTACCTAGGTGTAATAGATATAAAATTATTCTTAAATTTTCTAGCTTTTTTTAGATGAACCAGAATTAAAGACGATTAAATTCTTTGATTTAAAAATAAATATTAATAATTAATAATCTAGGGTGCTTTAAAATGTAATCTGCAATACGTTTACAAATCATGAATTTCAGATTTTTGTGTATGAAGTTTTATTATGCTTTTAACGTATTTTCTTTGTGTTAAAAAACTGTGGCATATCTCGGTTACAAAATTAATATAGCAGTGATGGATGACTATTATTTTTGAGATAGTACGTGCAAAAATTGTAGCAGAACGCGGTCGTATAGTCTATACAAAAGACGAGCGTGTCTAGTTAATTAAGCTATTTTATTTCTCTGTCCAACAGCAGATCCGTTTAATTTGGCGCTAGATTTAATTACGGCCATGAAAGTTTGCCAAAAAATTGTTCATTTCCTGTTAGTTTAAAAATGTCGTAAACCAAAGGACATAACTTAGATCGAGCTAACCTCGCGATAGTAAAATATACCGTGATAAATTTAACTTTTTCCTGAGTGTTGGTAAATACGGACTCCATGAATCTTAACCACGGCACGAAACATAGGTATAAAACTTACTAAGAGCACAGTATTATATAGGACAGGGTGTCAATAAAGTAACGCATATCGCTTATATCTCCAAAAATATTTATTTGCAAAACCGAATTTAACCTGCTTGAATCACATTATTATTTCCTGCTCACTTAAATTAAATGTGGTTTTAACAAGATGGGGCACCTCCTCATTACGGAGCAACTGTTATGAAATATTTAAATTAAATATTTATTTCCTGTTAGATGGACCAGTAGAAAAGTTTTATGCTATTTTCTATTAAATATTAAGTTTGGCTTATTTGTTTTTGAGATTATTTTAATTGAAAATTTCTTTGTCTAGTACTTAATCTTAAAAAGTTATACTGTGGTGGAAAGACTTTTAAGCGCTTTCAAAAACGAAATAAGTAACATAAGTAGTTAAAGCTTTAAAAAAATTATTATGATTAAAACATTCAAACGAATAATATTTTATAAAAATAAAAACAGTTAACTTTAGACGCATAATAAAAAGTTATTCAAAAATGTAATAATACCTACGATATTCTATTTAAAATAACAAAATCGGTTGCCATTGCAACGAAAACATGAAGAAAAAACAAAATGAAATAAGTATACAAAAAAGTGCGAACAAACAAAATTATCTTTTTGTGCGATCGTACTAGAAACAGCTGTTTGACGGACGCGTTAGCAACCATAAAGTACTGCATTACCGACCCTATCCTTAGCAACGGCCGAAAAAGTAACTTTTACGGCCGTTGCTAAGGAGAGGGCCGGTAATGCAGTACATACGCCGTCATCTGTCAGTGACAAAATGTCACGTAGTTTCTAACCTATAATTTTAAAAATTACTAAAAATTTAAATTGTTTTTAATTTGATCGCAAAAAAATGTAATATGCACCTCGGCCAAAACGTACTTTTTAGGCCGAAAAAGTTACACTTTTTGGCCTTGATACATAAATAACTACTCCTATAATATAACCCTGTTTATGTTTATACAGGGTGTCCCGTTTTTCGAGGCTAAGCATGGGTATCTCGCTTATTTTTAGACATACAAAGTCGGTTACATGAGACAAAAGTTGCGCATTTTCATGCTGAGCAATAATCTTAAAAGATAATTGTCTTATCATTTTGATATATCGAAAAAAAAGAAGAATTTGTGATTTTCTTTAAAAAAATTTAATTCAAAAACCAATGGAGCTAGTTTTTTCCAATCCAGACATTATCAATGCACTTTATTAAGGAGAATTCAAATCTGTCAATATCTTTTTTCTATCTTTCAAAATGACAGAGATACGATATTCAACTGTTTTTTGTCTTATGGGCGCCATTATGGATTTTCACATTTTTGAATAAAGATCTTTTTTCTGATTACAACGATGTATCACATGCCATTGTTGAATTCACATTTTTGGCCAAAATTTCGATTTTTTTTATTTTTCGAAGAGTGCTTTGGAAACAAACTTACAAAATACTTGTTTCCAAGCAAAATTGCATAAGTTCGTCACGAAAATGGTATTTTCATCTAAAGAGCAGCGGGATATGCTGGAAATTTATTACACCTCACGTCGAAATGTGCAAGCTACGTCAGAAGCATACCAGCTGCGTTTTCCGAAGAGGCAGCAACCTAGTCTTGGTTATTTTTTGAAGCTCCATAGAAATTTAGAATTTGTCCCCATTGGACTACTTCCTATAGGGTACAATAAAAGATAAAGTGTACAAAATCGTACCAGCGGATATCGAGGAACTAAGAACGAATGTCATCACGGCTTTAAGGCAAACACCAAGAAATCACGTGAGAAGAACTGCATTTAATTTGAGAAAACGTGCTCGGTTATGTTTGGAAGTAGAAGACGCACCTTTTAAGCATCTGCTATGATTTTTTGTTTATTTCATGTTCATATTTTTATTGTTATGAAACCTAATTTGCGTCTTACTGACAGCTGAACCTGCAAATACGAATTGTAATTTTTTAAAAATTTTTTCGTTTGAAACGTCGGAGTTACCTTTGTTTCCAAGGCCGCCTTCGAAAAATCAAAAAAATTTAAATTTTGGCCAAAAATGTTAATTCAACAATGACATGTGATACATCGTTGTAATCAGAAAAAAGATATTCAAAAATGTGAAAATCCAATATGGCGCCCATAAGACAAAAAACAGTTGAATATCGTATCTCTGCCATTTTGAAAGATACAAAAAAGATATTGATAGATTTGAATTCTCCTTAATAAAATGCCTTGATAATGTCTGGATTAGAAAAAACTAGCTTCGTTGGTTTTTGAATTAAAAGATAAAAACAAAAATCACAAATTCTCGTTTTTTTTTCGATATTTTAAAAACTAAAAATGATAAGGCAATTATCTTTTAAGATTATTGCTCAGTATAAAAATGCGCATAGCTTTTGTCTATTTTAACCGACTTTGTATGTCTGAAGATAAGCGAGATACCCATGCTTAGCCTCGAAAAACGGGACACCCTGTATATTGGTTGAATTAATCAGTGTCATATTTTGTAGTGTTTTGTCTTGTTTTTAAATCAAAAATTATCTGTCTTTTATTTAATATTGCTTTGCGTCAGTAAAAAATCGTGAAACAATCTTTACAACAAAAATTGTGTTTTAAACGCCAAATTTTCAGATAAAGAAATATCAGCAGAGAAAGGGATTTTATTTATTCAGTATTTCTTAATTTTTCGTAGACTTCTTTAACATAACTAGTTACAATGACAAAAGTACTAACAAACAATTTGAACATCCTTTGTTAAGTTTTAATTATTTTTTTAATATATCTGTACAATACCAGAATTATACACCTTGCCGCTAACATATTCATCTAGAAATCAATTATGATATATTTTACTTGCACTAAAGTTAGTGAAGCTTTTTTAATTTAAGAGTTCTGGTCTGCCTTAGCGGTAGATTCATCCTAAAAACCAACTTATATGCCAAAGTATATGTGTTGTGATGTTTTAACTAAATATTGATCAATTATTTGCCATCAAGCTGCGACCATGAGCAGAAATGTTTTTTTTTTTTGTTGTTTCTCGTATATGTCATATTTAATATGATTGATGCGTGAAAAAAATATATACATTTCGTTGCGTACCGTTTACTCTCTGATATTTTTATGTGATATGAACTGTTTAAAACTTTTTCAGAGTATTGCACGGTTTAGAAAATATTTTCTTATACGATGCTTTTATATTAAGTCTAAAAGTTGCTTTCTTTCCGTGGAAATAGCTACCCTCACCTATGCTAACTGTATATAATGAAATATATTGTGTCTGGAACTCTAGAAAACAATTTGTAGCTTCGTCGTGCTGTAATGAAATTGGGTTTTGTTGTATAGCTAAAGAATGTGTCTGAACTAAATTTAAAATAAGTACTTGTCAAGCTGCAAACGGTGTACCTTTCTGGGATTAACTTTTTATTTTCTAGATTGACGATTTCGCAGAAAATGCAAGCAATTTGCAATTCAAAATCCTGCATTCTTCTTAAAACTTGGACAGTTTGATCAAATATTATTTTAAACTCTATTGCATTTCAATCGAAAGCAATGAAAGAGATCTAATGGAAAAGTTAAATTTTAAAGTTCGTTAATGCACAGAACTTTATACAATCGATGTTTATAGAGCAGCAATTATCGTATAATTATTTTAGAATATAAATATAGATTATTCATGGTGTTAGTCCTGACACCTGACATTTTAATGTATGCGTTGAGATATATTTACGTCGTTATCTTTTAAATGGGTGATTTTTATTGTATTTAGGTGGAAAATACATTTTAAGTTTGTCATAATTCTAGATAAGCGTTTATTTTTCGTTTGATACACAAAACTTTTAGTGATTGTAAGTACAGTAAAACTCAATGCAAACTTTCGCAAAGACGTATCCTGGAAGTGGCAATATTTCTTGTGCAACAATAATAAATACGACCTCAATTTTGTTTGAAAAAAGAGGAGTACAAAACATTTCCCAAGTAAAGCTCAATAATTTAGAAGATACGGATGTAATATTTTTGACCGAGCGTATATATCCCATCAGGTCCGTGCTAATAAAATCTACTTAACTTTTATTTCGAGACCTATAAAACATTTTTATGTTTATGCTCAGCATACTTTGTAAATGTTGAATTTGATCGAAGTGATATGCGAATGACCAAGCTGTATTCGTCAGATTTAAAAATGATCTGTCCCTGGAGAGATTGCTTCCTGCCCTTCTCCCAGGAGAGTTCCACCCCGACAAAACTACCTAACATTTTATGAAAAAGCTCGGTTGAAAAATATTACCCCAGATACGCCCCCATTTTTCTTTATTCGGCTTTTGTTTCCCCTTAATTTATACATTTGAAAACGCTCACATTATAAAACGAAATTGCGTAAACACTTAAGAAATTGAAAAAGCAACCGCAAACTTGACATCTCAGAACGCTAATACAGAAATTTAATATAAGAAGAAATTGAAAGCTTCTATTGCGCAACATAAATACATAAAAATCCGTGACTAAATATAAAAATTCCGTGGAAAAAACTTGTAAATCATAAAATCGAAAGAAGTACGATCATAAACCGCCCTGAAGTCGAATATAACTCGATGTTATCCGCCTATACGTCAATACATTTTTCTCTTTTGGAAACTTTATAGAAATATTAGTTTTCTCCGAGGAGAAGTTTACGTAATATGCAAACCTGCCACGAATATGGATGAACTAAAGTGTACACATATATCTTTTTGCCACTTGAAAAGTTATACTGTAAATCGAAATTTTTATGCCGAAAAGTGATCTATGTATGCGGTCGTCGTGATTTGTGTGGCTATGATCGTGTTTCTCGTTACCCGGTCGGTGGTTCACTGCCATGCAAATGGCGTACAATCGATGCTGCTGGCATTATTTGCCGGCCAAGAATTCTAACTTGACACGTTTTTAAACTGCAAAACTTGACGAAAACAAGCTATTAAAGCCAATAAACTAACGGAAATAGTTATTTACGTAACAAAACCGGAAAGTAGTAGCTACTTTACTGGACGAGTAGACAGTTTTGGAATGAGCCGTAGGCGAGTCCTAAAAGCATACGAGTCCAATAAAGACACTTTACGGGTGTGTTACGTACAATATTTTATCTGCGTCCGCCACTGACTACAAAATCACTATCATCATAATCCATAATTAAACAATAACTTAACAAACTACAGGTGAAAACTCGCTTGGTGGTATACCTACGCCTGTTTGACAGCGCAAATCAACAAAACAACTCATCATCATGGCAACCAGCCACTTTCCGGCCTAGTCCAGTAAAGACAACTCATTACCATGGCAACCAGTTACTTTCTGGCCTAGGCCATTAAAGATGTATTTTCCGGGCTAAAAATTGATCGGAAACAACAATATTTCTGGACGGACGCAAAAAAAGCGAAAATTTAATCATCAACGAAAGAGTTGTACAAATGCCAAAAACTGGTTCCAGCGCTGCTGAAATGCACCGAAAGAAAAGATTTTATTGGCTCAACGGTCTATTATTATGTAAAAAAATGACAAAAAAATAGTTTGTCTAAGTCAATTACTTATCTCAATAGTTATTTATGTATCAAGGCCAAAAAGTGCGTTTTGGCCGAGGTGCATATTACATTTTTTGTGCGATCGAATTAAAAACAATTTAAATTTTTAGTAATTTTCAAAATTATAGGTTAGAAACTACGTGACATGTACTGCATTACCGGCCCTCTCCTTAGCAACGGCCGTAAAAGTTACTTTTTCGGCCGTTGCTAAGGGTAACGGCCTGAAAAGTAACTTTTACGGCCGTTGCTAGGATAGGGCCGGTAATGCAGTACTTTATGGTTGCTAACGCGTCCGTCAAACAGCTGTTTCTAGTACGATCGCACAAAAAATATTTAATATGCTGTTCGTTTTTAAATCACCCAAGTAAAATGCTTGTGAAAACACTCTTTAGACCTGTTTTACGATTTATTGAAATGATTTTTTTCTAAATAAATTCTTTATTTTTAACTACACATTTAAGCCAAATTTCAAATAAAAAGATTCTAAAATAACTAACATAACAGACCGTTTCATGAACTTTGTCCTAACCCTGAACATATAAAAAAATTAGTCGAGTACTACTGTACAGGGTGGTCCAAATTTGATGGGATTACATGAGTATCTCGCAAATGTGCAGCTTTTTTGAGAAACTAAGAACCGTTTCAAAAATATTCTTATCATTTTCGGTTTTTAAGTTAAAAGAATAAAATGTTTTTTGGCATATTTATAATGTGTTATTCTCCGTTATTGTTTTAAATATCAAAAAAATATACAGAGATGCTACAACTCTATTTATTGTAAGAATTTCTTTCAAGGCACAAATTACACATTTCTATTTTCATAAATAGAAAATATAGTCTTTTTAAATTAGTAATATCTAGTACAACTAGTCTGGCAAATTAAGTAGCAGCTTATTTTTAACATAATTTACTAGTGTTCTTTAAGATTGTCACCCAGTGACTTCAGGTATTTGAATTTTACAAGTTGTACTTTTCTTGTATACTTTGCTAGCATCATGATATTAATACTACACCATGATGTGGTTTTCTTTTCTTGGCTCTCTAATTTTTCATAGTTGGATGACTTCAACATTAAGGTGGTGATGTAACCTATCTTCGTATATCCAGTAAACTCGTTGGAACAAGTTTACTTTAACGGACTTTGTCAGAAATTGATAAAATTAAGTAGACTTATAAAACTGGACGTCCTGAGCTCAAATATGTTAAAATTATTTGGCGCTCTCAATTACTTAGCGTAAAAATTCATTTTAAAAGTTCCGTTTGACAGTTAGGTTAGGTTTTTTAATTCGAATTTTCTCATGTTAGGATGGCTAAATTATCTGTGTAAAGTGTACAAATATGATTATAAGGCATAAATGAAACTATATTTGTATCGATTTTGTGTTAAAATAAGCTTAAAATAACGTAAATCTTATAACATACCCAAGTACACAACTGTCAGTTTTTGCCGTCTTGAATTACAATTTCCACCTTTCTTGACCTTTCTGAGATCGTAATGTGGACTCATTTAGATCTATAATGGTGCCTGTACACCTGAGAGTAAAGTACTCTCGAGAGTAGCGTCGCCAAGGATACAGCCAATCGCGAGTTACTCTCAGGGGCTGTATCCTTGGCGACGCTACTCTCGAGAGTACTTTACTCTCAGGTGAACAGGCACCATTAGGATCAGATCAGTTTCAGTTGGAACTAAAATTTTAATTTTAAGCAACCATTGATTTATTATTTTAACCATTAACTTGTAAATCGATTCGATTATAACGTTGTGTTTAATCATTTAAAAAATCGTAAATTTCATTTTATCTGTTTAGGTATACATTTATAACATCTTAATATTGTAGGTTTGTTCAAGGGGTAGATTTTGTACTAATTTCCGTTCTGATACATGAAATGCTTTATGCACATGTGCGGACTATGGACTAATAATTATTGTATAAGCTGCTGCTCAAACGCCCTAATAACATACGTAACTGTAAATGACATTTGTGTCTATTGAATTAATAGAGATTTAAGCATCGCCAGTGTAAATATCTTAAAAAGCAGTAGTAACATAGGATTGGTAGTGCGATGCATAGCCACCAGATGCCACGTTAGTTGTGATCAGGGCATGCGTGTACTGTTTTTAGGTTTTTACAGTCCATTAACTAGTTCATAAAATTATTTGATAACTGCTGGAATAGCCAACTAATCGTTCGATGAACTATCAGAGACGCTGCCGGAACGCTATATCGATACTGCATAATCTCTGATCGTTCATCGGATAGTCTTGCTGGAACAAACCTAATATTGCGCTATTATACTTTCATTTTTGCTAACTTAACCGAATGTCTGTCGCTCATATTAGGTATGATTCATTCTCAACAAGGCCTGAATTAAGTGCGACAAAGTTATTTAGTGATGCCTAAAACAAAGCCATTCCTTTTATGAAATATATTCTTGTCTATTAAAATAGACGGCTGTTTATTTATTTAGCCGTTGTATAACTTAAATCTCCTTAAAATGTCAACAACTAAGCCTTAATTTCGCTATAATACCGTATATTTGCACTTAAACATAATAAGGAACGGTTATGTCGCAAAATGAAGCGTCCCTTAATACTGGTCCCAACCCTTTGACCTCAACATTTATCCAAAAACGCTACAGATCTGTCTCCATTCTGTAAAAGGTCGGCTGCTTTTTACCGTAACCTCTTCCCATCGTGTCACATACTAGTTAATAAGCATACGCCAGCCCAGGGTAAATCCGCCCTTATCGTCCAATCTTGAGGGTTTCGTGTCGCGTGTGTTCCACTAAAATCAATGTTATCTGTATTTAGATGTAAGCCTGGTCACTTGCGGTAGTAAGCCTAGCATATATCACCTTAAATCTGGAGATTAGAAGCGGGGAGTGGGGAAAGATACACATCATGTGCCCCCAGGATTATCTTTTCTTGTATTTCGAGTGGAGACCTTTGATTGCTACGCTTCCCTAGCGGCTTGATTAAGAGGACAACAAACGCTGGCGCCCTTATTATTGTAACATTGTAAAATGAGAAATATTACGTGATATCTCATAATTAATCTTTTAATTGCAGAAGGTGTTTAAAATAACATTAAGTGTACATACGTTAACGGCATTTTATCAGATTAAACAAAAGTCAATAGTAATGTATCTACTGTAGGTTATTGTCTTTTATTTGATCAAATATGTAATTTGTATTGGTTTGTACTGATATTTACCGTCCAATTGCTTTTTCTATCATGTTTATTACAAATAAAAGCTCTATTGTTTGTTATATGTATATTAAATTTTTTATAAGACTGTGCAAAAAAAATAGGAGGTTGAATTTAAGGAAAATGACATCGATGTTTAAAGTTTCACAAGTTTGACCAAACGTAAAAAACACCCTGTATAATATTTTAAAAATGTAGCCTGCGCAAAATGTTAATTGATCTATTGCCAATCTAATTTTCATACGAATTTTTATTGCTGTTTCAACATTTTTAAATAAATATTTTTTAAAAAGCTGTATCGCTCAAATTTTTTACAAAAACGAAAATTCACGAAAACGGTTGAGTTTAGACTCATATAACCTTATACGTTTCTTGACGTGAATTTTAGAAGAAATTCAAAAATATAAAATAATGGAGTACTATTTAAAATTTTTAAGTTCGAGTCCGTCTTCGGTTGCAACCTCAATATTTTCATTGAACCCGGAATATACATTACAATAACGGTCAGATTCCAAATTTTATAGTAATACCTTTTATAGTGCTTTAGATATTTGTTTGTTTCCGTACTTTTGCGCAACACTATACAGGGTGTCCCAGATTGCATTTCCAGCATGGGGATCTCGCTTATTATAAGAGATACAGGTTTGTTTAAATTAGATGAATTATTCCTTAGTATGAGAGGAGCCACATTCAGTTTTTAAAAGTACAAAATTTCTCGTGCTTTAGATGTTACAGCAAAAAATATGAAAATGTCCAATTTCTTTTTTCTCTCATAACTTTTTTGTCTTTATCACTAGAACATTTTTTTTGGTACTTTCTTAAGGTACTTTTTAATGGAGAATGTAACTCTTATTTTAGATTATTTTTATCACCTACCATTTTCTAGATATTACCCCTAACTTCATTTTTTCTTATGGACCGCGAAGTTGGCTATGGAATAGTTGAATGTGCTTTTTTTTCTTCTTTAAAATGAGATATTACTTGCTACGTTTATTTTTATAAATAAGTCACAAAATCAAGAAAAATCGTATTTTACCCATCACTTATCAAGTTAGCTATGAAAATAAAAACAAAAAACAACTTATTAAATGCCAAATGACAGTTATTATTAGAATTGTTTAGTATTGTTGTGTAATTTTATGGTCTTTGTAGCAAATTTGTTATGATATAATTATGGACACATTTACAACAATTAAAATTTGTATATGTTGAAATGCCACATTATTTGCAATAGAAACTGTGTAAAATAAATATTTATAATTAATTATTGATTTGTTTTTGATTTTTGGTTGGTTTGTCGAAAAAAACATATGTTTATTTCCAAATTTTTGTAATTACGCATCCTTCGTTGTCTTTTCCCGGAATATAGCTCTAAGTATATTCGCTTAGCTTTTACAGTTTTTATGGCAAAGAATGTAGCATCTCAACATGGCAAATTTTTCGCTGTTTTTAAATGTTGCCATCATTATAACAATTACTATAAAAACTATCGAATTACACAACAATAATGTGAAATTCTAATAAATAATACCGCAGACAAACGGTAACTGTCAATTGACATTTAATTAGTTGTTTTTTGTTTTTATTTTCATAGATAACTTGATAAGTGATGGGTAAAATACGATTTTTCTTGATTTTGTGACTTATTTATAAAAATAAATGTAGCAAGTAATATATCATTTTAAAGAAGAAAAAAAAGCACATTCAACTATTCCATAGCCAACTTCGCCCATAAGAAAAAATGAAGTTAGAGGTAATATCTCGAAAATGGTAGGTGATAAAAATAATCTAAAATAACAGTTACATTCTCCATTAAAAAGTACCTTAAGAAAGTACCAAAAAAATTGTTCTAGTGATAAAGACAAAAAAGTTATGAGAGAAAAAAGAAATTGGACATTTTCATATTTTTTGCTATAACATTTGAAGCACGAAAAATTTTGTACTTTTAAAAATTGATTGTGGCTCCTCTCATACCAAGGAATAATTCATCTAATTTAAACAAACCTCTATCTCTTATAATAAGCGAGATCCCCATGCTGGAAATGTAATCTGGGACACCCTGTATATTTGGTAACTACATTTGAACAATAATGCAATAATTTAAAAGTTTAAATTATAATAGTACTTAATTGATCAAAAACATATTAAATAACATATACCCATATACCCATTACAAGTAATATTTTAAAAATAATGTTGTTAGTAATTAAAAATATTTAGCAATTTAATGTTGTTCGTTTGGCAATCTGTGATCTTGTTAATAAATTATTATATTGTATAGACATAATTTTTAATTTTGCTGTTATTGATAATGCATTATAGAATAGCAGCTACATCAAGTTTTGTTAAGTTGTTTGTATACAATATGCCTTAGCGGAATCAGAAAAGTATGTACAACATAACCTAAAAACTTTTAACCAGGAATTGGAGAAAATCAATATGAAAATAAACATAGACAAAATCAATACTATAATCATGTTAACTGATAAAGAAGGGCATAACATTACTTTGGATGGGTTTAGGTTGGAACTGGTAGATAGCTTTAACTATTTAGGAGTGATTATCAAGAACAACGGACAAGGAAATAAACGAAAGAACAGGAAATGTGGGAAGAATATTTAATAGTTTAAGATAATCATTTTTTAGAAATAGAGAAAACAAACATAAGTAGAAGTTCTAAGAAAAGTAGGAACCCCACATCCCCAGCACTTTTATACAAAAGTGAAACGTGGACACTTAGGTACTAACAAAAATAGTAGCCGTGTGAATGCTGCAGAAATGAGATTTCTACAAAATATTCAAGGAAAAGCCAAAAAAGATTGTATCAGAAATAAAACATATAGAGAACAATTAAAAATAAAATTTAAAAAAAGACAGCTGGGATGGTTGAGACACATTTATAGAATGAAAGAAGAAAAGATAACCAGAAAAGCGTATAGAGCAAGGCCACAGGCAAAAAACAAAATAGGTAGACCGAGAAAACCTCGCAATACGAAGTTAAAAAGGCGGCAACTGATCGAAAAATCAAATGGGAAGATAAAAAAGCTAGCCCAAGACACAAAGACGTAGAAAAAAGTCAGCACAACACAGCTCAACAGTCCTACACCTGACGGTAAAGGGACAAACGATTACATAAATAAATAAATAAACATCATTCTCGACATATTATTCTTATGTAATAAATGTAAGGATAACAATCCTTAGATTTTTTAAGTTTCATTAAAAATTTGTCTTATACCGTTTGGTTTAAACGTAATTAAAACTTCAACTTCTCATGTTGTTTCTATTTGAACAAAACAAATGCTCCAACCAAAATGGTTTAGTACAGTCCTTAAGCCCCTGGTTTAAACGCAGAACTTCCTAATGCTTTTAAGAAAATCAAGGTTTCGACCTTTAACCCAGACGTGACATATTCACTGAAGCCGCCTTGCATTTTATCGTTCTTATTCACAGAAACCTCTGCAAATTATCATGAGTTTCTAAATGTTAAGAATTTCCAATGTCATATATTTTATGTTTGCAAGTAATAAAGTCAAATTCTTTTAAAGCCACGTGTGTAGGATGTCCTAATTGAAGAAAATTTCATTTCAAATACAGTAATATATCACAAACCAGACTTTATAACTAATATAATGGGTGCTAAAGGTTTTACGTTACTCCAAAAGATATTTTATTTAATTGAGTATTTTCATTTAATTTAAGTTGCATTGTTACAGGAGATGTTTATATTAAATCATTGTTGTAGATTAATGAAATGGTCATTGCATTTAACTTTTAGTGAAAATATTAGGTTTAGTATAAAAATTCTCATGATGCTAGCGCAATTTTTAAATAAGTAAATGATTAGTGATTATCATGTTACGTGCACAGTTTACCAAGAAACCTCCCTTGGTATTTTCCTAACAAGGGAGGGTCACGATACGTTGTCGCTAGAATTTGATTAAGGCTGTCTTTATTGCATTAAGGACATCAAAACTAAATGTTTTTTAGAGTTATACGTGCCACTGACCATTTCCTTCGGAAAAATAAGAAAAATTGGTATAAAAAGGTCATTTTTGCGATCGCGTTGGACATGAAACCGTCAGAGACAAAATGGAAATTCTTTTATATAATAATACGCGCATCTTTTGCAAGTAAAATGGTGCAAAGTTTATAAAAAAATCTTGAACGGTTCTGGAGAAAAACGTCAAAAACGAAATAAATAAATAAATAACCGCTATGATTTGAAAAGTTGTGATATCTATATAACTCTCTCTATGCGACTTGCATAGGCGTTTAACATAGTGAAAACCGTTTTTACAAGGGCTTCGTTTTTCGCGTTTTCTTCCGGTACCGTTTAAGATGTTTTCAAAAACTTTGCACCATTTTACTTGCAAAGGATGCGCGCATTTTTGTCTCTGACGGTTTCATGGCCAACGCGATCGCAAAAATCACTTTTATTATTTAAGTTTTCAGTCCCCCCCCCCATTTTTATTTTTCCGAAGAAAATGGTCAGAGACTTGTATAACTCTGCAAAACATTTAGTTTTAGATTCTTAATGCAATAAACACAGCCTTAATCAAATTCTAGCGACAACGTATCGTGACCGTTCCTGGTTAGGATAAATGTTTAAGTTGTGCATTTTTCATGGTTGACTTTGACTTTGAATATTTGATAATATGTTACTGTCTGCAGATTCTCTATTGATTGCAAAGGGTCTTAAAGTTTGTGGAATATAATTGTTGTATCGGCAAACATTGTAATAGTTCAATAGTTGCGATTCAGAAACTTCTAAACGTAAAGTTTCACAGCCGTAGATGTCAGATAGCATTGACAAGTAAATCAATTAAGTTAGAAACTGACAGTCAATTAAGCGGATGTATCTGTTAATTTAAAAGATATTGCGAGTCTAAAATTTATACTGCCGATGCCGACAGCTTTAACTTGAGTTGACACCTAAATTAATGCTTACACAAAAATACTTTAACTTCTATTACATAATATGCAGAAGTTGGTGATCAAAAGTTCATTTTTAATGCAAAGGCTTGTTTATCTCATTTAATAAAAACGTTTAAGGTTTAAGCTAGCGTAATTGAATTAAGTTAAAATTTTAAATTTATGTTTTTTAGAAGGCAATATTTATGTATGTATTGCTCTTTACGCTTAATGATTGAACACTAAACGGCCGTTTAATTTCTACACCATCTATTTTGTTTATCCGGTAATTTCCTAAAATAAATAAGATAAAAGAAGTCGTCTTTATTTCTGGCACACCTTGTATATACAGGGTGGACCAAATTCGAATGTTTTACGGGGTATCTCGGTTACCGTAATAGATAGCAAAAATCTGATTTCTGTCTCTTGGGCTATTTTTTTGAGAAAATAACGCCTATGTAATCAGATTTTTGCTATCGGATTCCATTTTCGCACTACAGACGAAAAATGAAATTTCATCATTTTTGAAAATTTGCTGTAACTTCTTTATTTATTAAATTAGAACAAAATGTTATTGAGGTTTTTTATACAGACTTTTATGCTTAATTTAAAAACAAAAGTAATTTTTTCATAGCCTTCTTGACTTTCAAGATATGGAGTAAACTTACATTTTTTTAAATAGAAACCCTAGTTGGCCATGACCTTATGTGAAAGAGTATTTTTTTAGCTTTTTAAAAATACATAGTTTTGTATATTTGTTGCAAAAAATAGCCAAGATATGGCCAATTTTGTAAAAATTCGATCATCAAAGTTAGCCATGATTTCGTAAACAAGTGATGTTTGCAATTATTAAACAGCTAAACGTCATTGCCAAGTAAATTCTGCAGCAACCGCTACGTTTTTGTCACTTACAAAGTAATATTCTAACATATTAAACTTTTCAAAAAGTTCAAATTTAGCCATGTTCACAATACCACAATAAACAGTTATAAGATACAAAATAATACACGGATTTGCTTAAAAGTTACAAATTACTTCGAAATGACGTTTAGTTGTTTATTAATTGCAAACATCACTTGTTTACGAAATCATGGCAAACTTTGATGATCGAATTTTTACAAAATTGGCCATATCTTGGCTATTTTTTGCAACAAATATATAAAACTATATATTTTTAAAAAGCTTAAAAAATACTCTTTCACATAAAGTCATGGCCAACTAGGGTTTCCCTTTAAAAAAATGTAAGTTTACTCCATATCTCGAAAGTCAAGGAGGCTATGAAAAAATTACTTTTCTTTTTAAATTAAGCATAAAAGTCTGTATAAAAAACCTATATAACATTTTGTTTTAATTTAATAAATAAAGAAGTTACAGCAAATTTTCAAAAATAATGAAATTTCATTTTCCGTCTGTAGTGCTAAAATTGAATCCGACAGAAAATATCTGATTGCATAGGCGTTATTTTCTCAAAAAAATAGCCCAAGAGACCGAAATCAGATTTTCGCTATCTATTGCGATAACCGAGATACCCCGTAAAACATTCGAATTTGGTCCACCCTGTACACACATATATTGACCTAAAATTATATTAAAACCTAAAAACAGTACTTAACATGAAATGCATGTTTTATGAAACATATTATTTAAACGTTGTTTGGCACCTTTTTTATTTTTTTTTACGACTTCTATGAGACTGGCTAATTTTTAAGAGAACAAACTCTCGTCACGGGCTGTTGCCGTATAATTTAAATTCGCGGGTGCACGTGAGCATGTAATGTTATGGCGGTACGTTTTAAGATTATTTAATATGTGAACATTAACGTGTTGTTGGATCAGATTAATTTAAGGGTCAACTGCTCTCAAATTTTGAGTTTCTGAATTTTGTTCCTGACACTTTGAAATTTTGAGGGTTAGTAGGCTAATAAAACGCAATTATCTTGTACACGTAATACGACATTAAAAAACAAAACGAAAACTTTTTATTGTGACTACCATTTTATAATGTGTTTAAAGTGTAATAAAATTTCCATTACATTACATTTTGTATCTTAAAAAATTCAAATTTATGAGCCAATACTCACAAGGGAAGGTCACGATACGTTGTCGCTAGAATTTGATTCCGGTTGTGTTTATTACATCAAGGGCATCCAAACTAATGTTCTGCAAAGTTATACGTGCCACTGGCCATTACCTTCGGAAAAATAGGGAAAAAACTGAAAAATTGGTATAAAAAGATCATTTTTGCGATCGCGTTGGCCATGAAACCGTCAGAGATAAAATCGAAATTCTTCTAATTATCAATAGGCGCATCTTTTGCAAGTAAAATGATGCAAAGTTTTTGAAAAAATCTTGATCGGTTCCGGAGAAAAACGCCAAAAACGAAACCCCTGCATAAGCGCTATGAATTGAGAAGTTGTCTTATATCTATCTATCTGTATTACTATATCTGTGCGACTTGCATAGGCGTTTAACATAGGGAAAACAAAGGTCTCGTTTTTTGCGTTTTTCTTCGGAACCGTTTAAGATTTTTTCAAAAACTTTGCACCAATTTACTTGGAAAGGATGCGCGCATTAGTAAATAAAAGAATTTCGATTTTGTCTTTGACGGTTTCATGGCCAACGCGATAACAAATATTACTTTTATTAATCATCTGTTCAGTTTTTCCCCTATTTTTCCGAAGGTAATGGCCAGTGGCACGTATAACTCTGGAAAACATTTAGTTTTGATGCCCTTAATGTAACAAACACAGCCGGAATCAAATTCTAGCGACAACGTATCGTGACCTTCCCTTGTCAGTTAAATCTTTTTATATAAATATTTTTCATAACTATCACAGCGTTTAAGGTTTTTATTCGTAATTTTTAATATTTTTATATACTCAAAAACAAAAAATAAGTTGGCTCAAACAGTTTTTTATTTTTTACATACTGATCAATTAAACTTTTAAGGTGATCATCAATTTTACTATTTCTTATAACTAACAGTTTTGATAGCTGTTAAGATATGCGTCATTATCCCGTTGTTGCGCCCCAAATTTTAGACAAGCTGTTTGTATGTCCAACCAAATATTGCTAATAAGGCAATCCTAGATTATTTTACAAAATATATACATAATTTTTTATTTGAAAATATTTCCCGCTTCTGTAAAAAAAAAAAAACTTGTCTAACTTTTACATCTGTTTTATTTTGTAGGCGAAGTTGTTTGTGAAAATTACTTGTTATATAAAAATCATGTTGTTTCAGCTTTTAGCTTTACACTCGAAATATATGTCCATAATATTAATACGCATTTTGAAATGGATTACAACAACTTAATGAAAATTATTATCCCCAGTAAATTAAACTACGTTACCAACTGCTCTTGTTGAGATGAAAAAACTGTTTACATTCATATTTTTAATTTCACTTCTGGTACAAAGAAGCGATTTTAAAATTACTCACTCTTAAATATGTATGAATGAATCTATTCAAATGTCTGTATTGTTCGTTATTTTGCTTTAGGAATTTGTATATAAGGGCTGTTGGGGTTCTCGAATTGTGCAGCTACGTGTTATGGAAATGTTAGTCTTACTTCTACTGCTTTTATATATAGGCCTTTACATTCATGAAATGATGCGCTGACTACGCACTACAAGCCGCTGTCGTCGAATGAAGTCACCCCAAATGCCAGCGGGCGAGTACGGAAGCTCTCCAGCTGCATTTGAATTTCAGTTGGTCGCAAATAACTTTGAATAAGTTTCCACCATTCTTCCTTATCTACATTTACAACACATATTGAAATCATTTGTTACATCTCTACATATTAAGTGCTTAAAAGCAACTCCTCGGTTTTACAGTTATTATAGCAGAGTAATTGTTATTACCCGTGGAATGATGGGGTATTTTTTTAAGCAAATAATAAAAAATAGGTTAGAGAACCTAGCAAACAAAAACTTTAAAAATCCATTTCAGAATATTGTTTCGTTTAAAATTTGTTTCTAATGTTGATTTAAAGGATATTTAATTTTTTAAAAAATTATGTTTACTGCTACAATCTTTCCTTGGGACATTCAGTAGTATTATTGGCAAAAATGGCATATAGGAGACTTGGTAGTGACATACTCCTTTTTCTTTAACGTTTAATTTTGTTTTTTTAAATTTTATTTTAATTTATCTTTTTCATATTTTCAAGGGTTATGGCACAAGAGGTGAACATTTTTTGAGAATTTTTAGTCCTTTTAATGAAAACTTCTAACAATTTCACCACATAAAGTAGTGTGATGTTGGTCAAATTTTCTATGGAAGTGACGAGAACTCTTCTAATATCCTCAAAAGATTATTAGACAATGTGCGAGACATACTTAATAATAAGTTGGGAATGGACTTAACCAAGTTTATTTTATTTCACTTAATGCTGCTGTTGTATTCCAAATTGTGTTTACTACACCTCTTTGAATTCTACACCTTCTACTTTTCTAATAATCAATCCCCAATCGGTTAATATTTTATTTAAGGTATGCTTATACAAATGAAATAGCCATACCAACAAGAACAAGAGAAAACTTGTAATAGATACACTGAAGGAACTAGAACACGCATTGATGGGCAGAAAACAAAAAATATGGACCTAACAAACAAAAAAACCCAATCATGACAAGTAAATATTTAACACTAACAGCCAAAGATGGGACATAATACAACTTTGAAGAAGTAAATAATTTAAATATTCAGGAGTTATAATAAGTAGTAATATGGAAAAAAAATAAGTTGAAGGGAAAGCAGCTAAGAACTCAAGATGTGTTGGAGTCTGGTCTCTAACAACATATCCCAAAACGCAAAACGCAGTAGTAAGACTAGGAGTACTGTACGAGGGCGAACTTTGAAAGATAAACAAGAAAGAGATGGAAGAAAAGGATGGGAAGAAAGGTGTTGAGAAAGATAAAGGAAGGACGAGATGTGTAAGTCATTTTGAAAAAAAAAAACAACCATGAACCGATGATGATGATGTATGTACAACCAATAATTACAAATGTCATTAAAGTACAAAGAATAAGATGACTGGAACACATCCACAGCCTATTGATAGAAAGAGCAGCAAGGAGAGTGCTAGCAGGTGGCATGGAAGGAAGACGCAGAAGAGAGAGACCCAGGACTAAGTAGATGGAAGCGGTGGAGAGAAATCTAGAAAGACTGGATATTAGAGGTTGGAGACGGGAAGCAAGTTATAGAGAGAAATGAAGGAGGATTTGAGGAGAAGCCTTGGGCCAACTAGGTCTGGAGAGCTAATTGTATTATAACTTACTAATATCTAGTACTGGCTTAGCTGGATAGTGTTTTTTGACAAAATATATTAAACTACTTCCAGGCGTATTTTTTATGAGCGAACATGGAGATCTCGCTTATTTTAAGAGCTAAAAGATAGATTTATATTTGGCAAAAACCAACATTTTGATACTGATTAATAATATATAAACAGATTTCCTATATCGGCTACTGCTGTATTGAAAAAATCTAAAAAAATAAATGTACTTTTTAGTTAATAAACATGTTAAAAATTTGTAAGAGCTACCCCACAGTATTTTAATTCTGCATTTAATTGGTCCTATCAACCTATGATTAAGATTTAAAAAAAAATTAATATTCCTTTTTCTTATTGATGTCTAATTAGATTTTCACATCATGCCTACAGTGTGAAAATAAAAAATGACTGCTAAACAAATGCTGTAATACATACAAAATACCGTCCTTCGATTTATAGTTGTGCCTTTAGCCATGTTACGGATTGATAAAGGGTCTTTCACTTACACCTTTCGGGTAAACTAAAGTACTTCTCATATTTCAAAAGTGATGTATTTTACTATTATGAATTCTAACATTGATTAATCGTAGTAGCCAAAGCTTTGTTCAGAATTCAAGATTATTTTGATAGGGCAAGTTTGTTTTAATGCGACCTTTGCCGGTATGCTTACGAAAACATGCGAAAATATAATATTGAGAAGTGCTCATATTGGTTGTTGATGTTGAAATAAAAATTTTCTCTCAAATATAACGATTTTATTTTGTTATTTTTGTATAACAATGTAACAAATTAAGTAAAGTGAAACTTTTAATAAGAAAGGCAAAAAATAGCAGCTTTAGTTGATTGGAACCTATAATAAGATTGCAATTCTTTTCGTTGTTATTCAGTTTTAATATGCTTTTTAATTGAGGATCTTTTTGAGTTTATTCCGATATGGATATATTCAAAATATTGATTGCGAATCAATTTACACGATGGTATGTTTTTTGGACGAGAGCAATAATTACAATCTTTTAAGAATAAAGAAGTAAATACTAAATATCCGTGTCATGACATGAGCGAAACATTATATCATAAGGGAATTTATCTAATAAAATGCAATCAGAATCGACTAAAGTTAATTAGAGATGAGAAACTATTATCTGTGAATCAATAATTTGCTCAGTACTATCGGTTAGATTCACAGGCTATGTTATTATGATGGAAATGGGGTCAGATCAGTGTTTTAGTCATATTGGATTGTAAATCAAATTATCCGTGATTTATTTGTCTCGATGTAACAAAACATATTGACATTTATAAAACCATAAAAACGGTGTTTGACGGTTTTGTTAACTTAAATCAAGTTTTGTGCAATCGCACATTACAGTTTTAAAATTGGAATTACTTTAACTTTCAACCAAAATAAAATTGCAATGTTCCCTTAATTTTCTAGAGATCTGGGATTGTCAAAATTTCAGAGATCAACCCTTAAAAATGTTGTATTTTGCTTGTTGAATTTTTTTTTGAAGCTATGAATAAAAGTGTGTATTTCGTAACATATAAATTTTTAGATAAAATACTCATAATTACTTATTGCTTTTTGGATTTTCAGTATTTTGTATTACAGATAATTGTTGCTTTTGAGTAAGGTCAAATTTGTAGCAGAGTTTAGGTGAAGTGTAAATGAATTATATTTATCACATATCATGCGATCTTTTTTTGACACTGTTTTTAATCGGAAAGTAAATTCTATTTTAAATCTCAAGTTACTAGAGGTAGAGTGAGCACAACAGCTAAATAAACTGGTGTGGTCACCAAATGACTTCCACAATACATTTTGTATGTGAATGTGTGTAAAAAATTGAAGGAGCCACTGTAAGCATTACATTAAACTACTTTTTACTTTCGCCAAACGTAGTATGAAGAAAGTACTGTGATCGCGAGAATGTTTGAATTCCAGATTTTGACGGATATACACGTTTTGAGGTCCGTGTGTGTGCGTACGTGCGTGTGTGACATTAGTAACCAATAGAGACTTAAAAAGTATTGATATATAACAAAGTGCGTGCGTTTAGTTGATTTTTCAAATGATAAATAGTTGTTTAAGTTATAAATCCAAAATTACTTGAAAACGGTAAAAGATAAATATATGCTGTTTAGGTAGGATTGTAGGACTGTGTTGGGGTCTATAAAAAGCCTTGCTAACTTTTTAGTTAAGATTGAAAACTACGAAATGATTTTTAACTTTCAAAAGTTATAGAGCAGCGGCGGTCAAACCGCGGCCCGCGGGCCGCATGTGGATGTGGCCCTTTCTAGCGTTACATGCGGCCCTCCATGAATTACTTTATTAGTGAAAATGTCTATAATATGTATGTATAGCTTTTTTTATACCTTAATTATTTGTCGCTCCCAACTTACACATAATTAATAAGTTGTTATTATAACTTTTTTTTAGTGCGGCCCTTTTAGTCACACTGTTTGCGCAAACTGGCCCTTTTCAAAAAAAGTTTGCCCACCGCTGTTATAGAGTTATTTTAATAGTAAACTGCTGTTAGATTCTTCTTTTTTAAACTTTTGTGGATTAAGCACTGATTTTGTAAATAAATTTAAAATATTTGTTTAAGAACGCTGTGGTGTCATAAGTAATAAGTCATAAAGTGGTCATAAACATTCGCATGAAACATCATTTTGACAGGGGTAATTTTTTACCAAATTAAGATTTAATTAAAACGCCTGAGGCGATACTTTAAACTTTGTATTTGCATATGTACAGTCATACATCGAAGCTACATACAATACGTATGTGGCTAAAGTAATTTGGTTCCACGCCAAATTATTGTAAATGGTGTAAATGTTATCAAAATTACGTTTCATGCCATTGTTTTGACGTAGAAACAATCTAGCATCCTTATGAAAATGTACAAGAATTTAAAAAACACAATTTTTTTATTAATTCAAAAGGGTGAAATCAAACAGCATTTTATTAAGAAAAGTAAGCTTTACACAATATAATATTTACATGTTTTGCAATTCTCTCAAAATTTTAAAAGATTATAGATTTTTTAAAAATAAAATGACGTTATAACTCTTTTAAATTGTAGTACAAAAATTGTGATTAAAAAAATGTTTTTTCGACTATGCTAGGTTGTTTGTATGTCGTCAAACCGTGGTTGTGAACACCACAGAACATACATAAGCTTGAACACTTACATGAAACGCTGTTATTTAGGTAATTTACAAAAATGAGATTAATTTGAATAAATTTTTTGATACACTCCAGTATACGCACAATCAGTTTATTTTTTTCAGTAATAAAAATTTTGGACCTTTTTTGGCGCAATTTTTTTTCGTAACCTTCTTTTTGCTGTCAATATTGTGTGGGATCCTAAATCTTCATTGGCAATAAAAGTAAAATATATCTTAAATTAAAATGTGCCACAATAGATTCCTTTTTATTTCAATATACAGCGTGTCCAAAATGTATGGAATATACTATATATCTCAGTAAATATCCACATTAGGGTAAAATGTTTTGAATAAAAGTTTTCCACCATAAGACAAAATAATATTTTTTTTTCGAATAACAATATCGCAATGAAAAACAATTGAATATTTTTAAATGACAAGATACCCCCATTTTATACTCATTCGATAAAGATTTTTTTTCTTTTTAAGGATGCAAAACTTTAGTACCCTTACTTAAGCAACTTTTTGAGAAAAATGCAAAAATTATTTTAATTGATTAGTATTTATTTCTAACAAAAACATCATAAGAACTAAATTTTTTTGACGAAAGCTACAATAAGTGTTCAAACTGTGAACCATTTACAGCTTGGCAATGATAAACTTGGTTTTTAAAACTGTTAATAACATTCCCAACCATTTCAGGTGTAATTTCTCTAATACGATCCTTTAAATTTTCGATATTCTTCGGCCTCTTAGCATAAACTTAATATTTAAGGTGACCCCATCATTGAAAACAGAAAAAAAGTCTCTATTAAATGAGTATAATATAGGGGTACCTTAACATTTTAAACAATTAATTGTTTTTCATTGCGCTTTTATTATTCGAAAAAAAAAAATTGTCGTTTGTTGGAAAACTAAGTATCAAACAACTTTTATTCAAAACATTTTTCCCTAAAGTGGATATTTACTGAGATATAGCATATTCCATACCTTTTGGACACACTGTATGTAGATATGATGGGTTTGAGCCGATTAATTCAAAATTTCAACGGACCCATCTTGTCGTCAATCCCCTCCACGATGTGGTTAATTTACTTTTATAGTTTTGAGAGTATAAATAATAAAGCTTAGATATACTAAAACACAAAACAGTAAAAATAGTAATACGTACTTGGTGATCTAGCTCAAACAATATCATTAAACACTGTCGTCAATAGTAATTTTCGTAAAACAGTTAAAGGTTATAGGTTATGGGTCATTCTAAACAGATGAATCTTCCTTAGGTGTAAACACATTTTACTATGGTTACCTTTGTTAATAACAATCATAATCTCAATAGCAACAATGGTAACCACAGTAAAATGTGTTTACACCTAAGGAAGATTCATCTGTTTAGAATGACCCATAGTTAGTGAGGTTATAGAGGCGTAGTTGTCCTCGCGCAGTTGTAGCAGATTTCACGAAGACATTTAAACCGTCAAACGAATTCGCTCGAAATGTACCGATCGTGACGTAAATATAAAATTTAAGAAATACGGGACGTTCAAGGGTCCCGGAAACCTTTACCGGGACAACGGCCCAAAAGGTAGAAAAACGAGACCTGTCTCGTAAAAACGGGACGTCTGGTCACCCTAAAATGAGTGGCTTTTGCACATGCAACAATTTACAGGTACATACAAGTACAGTTCACTATAGATCAATAATAAATACTACTGTCATTGTTTAAGTTTGTGTGCAATGCAGATAAAATAGTTTTGTGCTTGAAGCATATCAGTTTTTGTTTATTTCGTAAATATTGTAACACTTAAATATAATCACATGTTTATAACTCTGATTGGACTTTCGAACTTTGCTACATGTACATTGTACAGTGCCGGCGCTAGGGTCTTTGGCGCCCGCATGCAATTTCTATCTAAGCGCCCCTGTAATAAAATTTGAACAATTTTTTAACAAAATGTAGATAACGTTATTAAAACTTCGTAGAATTTGTATTAATGAACCAATAAAATTTTAATAACTATTATCTTTAATAACTTGAAAATTTTTTTAAATAATTTTTATAAGTGGAACTATCTTTTAGAAAAATAAATGAAACTGAGATAGATGAGAAAATAAGAAAAGAAATCGGAAATAATTAGAACATTTAATATAAGTATTCAAAAAATAAAATCTTTACAGAATAACAAAAAATAAGTTAAATAAAATAAATATACTTAAAATTTTAGGGTTCCTGTTTACTATTCACAAAATTAGATACAATGGTCTTAACGTCTAATTCCGTACATATTATATCGTTTTCAATAGCTATTAACGCCAAACTAACAAGTCTTTTTTGTGACATACATGTTCTTGAGTAGGTTTTGATTATTTAACTTGGAAAAGGAACGTTCACCGCTCGCTACACTAATAGGAAAATAGTATTCTTAAAACAATTGAAAAGTTAGGGAAAGATAAATTATTGGACACAATAAAATTAACAATATCGAAAGGGATTTGAATATTTAATGTATCCTTCGGAAAAATATCCCGGAAAGCACATACCTAACTCGTCATATAGTTCTTTTGCATTTACGTCTTTATTGTCGCCATCTTTTAGGAGAATCTCTAAATCGTCACAATTTTTTTTGTAAATCTTCGTTATTAATTTGTAGTAATCTATAAAAGAAATTAAAATTATCGTAATATGTTTTTAGTTGTTCAAAACGTTCTGTTAACGAACACATTGCAATGTGTAGAAGTGTATAAAACACATTCACTCTTTTATCTTTTGGCGATTGTGGCGTTTCGTCATGATGCTCGTAGCCAAATTGTCCTGTTTTCTTTCGTCGTCGAACTTCCGTACCAGTTTTAAATTCTTGTTCTCCATCCACCTCTTCACTCAGTTCTTTTGCCGTTTTAGAACTTCTTTAAAATTTGTATCTGATCGATAATCTTGTAAGAATATTTTAAAGTTTTAATAGATTCTAAAGCAAGTGTAATGTTCATATTTTTGTCTTGAAGCATTTTACTCACAGGGTTAATTCTGTTAAGTAAATCATGCCAAGTTACAAGAGAGCAAATAAACTTGTAGTCCTTTATTTTAGCACATATTTGTGTTTCTTGCCGAGTTTCTTTATTAAAATTTTCATTATTTAAAATTTCAAAAAGTGCATCGTCAATTTCTCCTGACTGATGGCTGTTTTAATGTTAATTTTTTTACAAACTTTAAAAGGATTGCCCAAGGTTTGTAAGAGCACGAAAAGAAATTGCACATTTCTTGAATAATTGCAAAGAAACTAATTGTTATTATTAGTTTTATGTGGGAAGGTTGCCGGGATTGGACCGGTTCCTCAATTGAACCACGTCAATTTTGGCAGTTTATCGACGTTTATCGTAAATGCTACTTTACCGGAAACAAGTGCCTTGTTGTACGAGTTGACATATGAAATTGCATATGCTTAACTTGAGCCGTGCTCGTGTTCTTTTTAATTTAACGTTTTGTGTTTGTTGACTGTAATATTTTGGTACCTTCCGGAGGAGAACTGCAGCAATACAGGTAATTTATCTTTAATGTCGTATATGTTTTCTGAAAACGCAACTATCTGGCTAGATTTCAAAGTGCTTCTTTGTATGATTCATTGTAAACATAATTTCATGGTGACGAAAAACTACAAGATGTTCAAGTTTCCTTGAATGGACCATTCGAAGTTTCCTCGATTGGACCGGTTCAATCGAAGAAACTAGATGCAACACTAGCACAACAATCAAACTGTTCCAAAATAATTATCTAGCAGTATTTTTCCAGGATGCCTAAGACAAAATATTGTCAGTGGACAACTGAAGAGTTGCGTCTAGCTATCCAGGCTTTGAAAAATAAGAACCATGGTTTAAACAAGTGCTCCAGAATATATGGAATACCTAAAGCCACTTTAAAGCGCCATCTTGAGGAGAAGAATAAAATCGCCAAAGGGGAACGAAAATTTAACGGAGGAATTGCTACATTTAGTACTGAAATAGAAACCGAACTAAAGGGTCATATACTTAAGTTGGAAGAACTAATGTTCGGTCTGACACCACTCGTTGTAAGAAAACTTGCTTTTGATGTTGCTGAAAAAAACAAGATCGAACATAAATTCAACAAAGAGTGGGGGCTTGCCGGTAAGAAATGGTATCATAGTTTTCTGAAAAGAAATCCTGATTTATCTCTGAGAACACCCGAATCAACCTCACTTGCACGTGCCAAAGGATTCAGCAGAATTAATGTGTATGGTTTTTTCGATTTGTTAGAAGCAGTATGTGATGAAAATAAGTTAGATGGAACCCGAATTTACAATGTCGATGAAAGCGGATTCTCCACCGTTCAAAAACGGTGCCAAAAAGTTCTGGCCCAAAAAGGTAAAAAGCAGGTGGCAGGTTTGGCAAGCGGCGAAAGAGGCATAAACACAACTGCTGTTTGTTGTGCCAATGCAGCAGGACATTTCATTTCTCCCATGCTTATTTTTAAAAGAAAGAGAATGGCGCCTGAGCTTAAAATCGGTGCTCCAGAAGGGAGTATTGTTGAAATTTCCGAAAGTGGTTACATTGACTCCGATTTGTTCGTCAAATGGCTGGAGTTTTTCATTGCAACAGTTCATCCCAGCACAGAGAAAAAAGTTCTTCTTTAATTAGATGGTCATACAAGCATAGCATAGCAAGAACTTGAAAGCTCTTGAACTAGCTCGTGAGCATGGAGTAATAATGTTGCATCTACCGGCACACACGACACATCGACTTCAGCCACTTGATGTCGTTTTTTTCAAACCGCTCGAAACTTTCTATATCCAAGAAATACAAAAATGGATGAGAACAAATCCCAATACTGCTGTATCCGTGTTTCAAGTAGCACAAATCTTTGCCCCAGCATACAGACGTGCTGCAACAATTGAAAATGCTGCAAGTGCTTTCAAAAGTACTGGAATTTGGCCAGTAAATAGGGATGTGTTTGGTGAACATGACTTTGTAGCTGCGGATAATCTTCTACAAGCTGATGGACCTATTAATCCAAATGGTGATTCTGCTCACGGCAGTGACGATGGAGACAATGTTCAAATCTCAGGCTCTGAAAACGATGGGCAAGCCACAGAGGCAACCAATAATCAAGCTCCTATAAAGAGATTGACTCATTATTCAATCGCCGAAATTTCACCGATTCCTACCCCGCAAAATAAACAAGGAACGAAACGAGTAAGAGTTGCTCAGAAAGCAGTTGTTTTGACCAGTAGCCCCTACAAAAATGAACTCAGTGAGAAAAAAGGGAAAGCAAACAAATCCAAAGTGAAGGACTGCGCCAAAAAATCACTGTTTGGGAAAGACATTCAGGCGACGTCATCAAGTTTACCTGGTACTAGCGGTTGTAATAAAAATAAGTCGACTAAATCCTGGTACTGTTTTCTATGTGAAGATGATGGAAAGTTGGATATGATACAGTGCCTGGAATGCAAAAAGTGGGTCCATGCTACTTGTGCCAATGTGAGCCCACAGAGAAAAATTTATTTTTGTTCGACCTGTTTGAATTTGTATAGTAAGTAATTGTGTATTCAATCATATACTTTTTGTATTTACATCAGTTATGTTCAGTGCAATATGATTTAATAAAATTATAGTAAAAACATGACCATTTTTAATTTCCTACTCCTCTAAGTGTAGATGGTTCAATCGAGGGAATAGGTGGTCCAATCGTGGCAACGAGTTTCCATGATTGGACCACTTGTAAAGATCTTTTAAAAAATTCGTATTATTTTTTTGAACAATTATTTTTGTTTCGCAGTTAATTTAGCAACTGTCGGAAGTATTAAACTATGTTATCCAAAATTGATTAAGTTCAAAAAGGCAATAGAAAGTTTGATAAAAAAATAAATGTGAAAATTGGTCCAATCCCGGCAACCTTCCCCTACATAAAATTCGTTTCTGCGCATAAGAGCCGTTCACCGTTTCATTTTAGATACACTGCAGTAGACACAACATTCTACAGGGAAACATTTAGCGTGGTGTCGCTGCAAAATTGTAAACAGCCGGCTGATCAGAGGCGATAAAGTACAATTTTTAAAAAACATCTTTTCCGTGTATCCGGCCTTATTTATTTTAATATTGATCACTCTAAGACTTTTTGTCTTTATGTATGATAAAAATTTAAAAATGAACTTATGAACTGTGCTCCGGCGGCGGCGCCCCCTTCGTAGCGGCGCCCGCATGCGCCGCATGCTCTGCATGCCCGCTTCCGCCGGCCCTGTACATGTACGCTTCGGTCTGTTAAAAATAAATTTATTTAGGTTAAAGTAGTTGATTTAAGCCAAACCTAAGCTTGCTTTTAATTTAAATCGGGTTGTGTTTGTGTTTATTAAATGCCACGTAATGCATTGTTTTACGTTGGAACAAACAACCCTAACCGAATTACAGTCGTTGGTTTAAAGACTAACTCTCACAGAACAATTAAACGTTTAAAACGTTCTAATAAATAAGAACTTAAAAGTGTTAGGTCTGTAAAAACGCAAACCCGTTTATTTACAAATATTTTATTGCTTTGTTGGCAAATTTAATGAAATTTTTTTATAATGCACGATTAAGTACGGCGCGTTTTATTATTGCGAATTTGAAAGTAAAATGCGCCATTATCATGATCTTTGGCGAAATTACGTCATATATGTTCGCATTCCTAGACTTATGGCCGTATAATGAAGTTGTTTCATTAGACCGCAGAAACGAATGGGGCCCAAGCATATGACGAATGCTTTGTTTATTAAATTTTCGCGTTTTCATTCCTTAAACGGGGTGAAAGTTGATGAATCAACTCGAAATGCTGGCTGAATTTAAAAGTATTAAGACGCGAAAACATTTATTCGCGAAGTTCTCGAGTTACAAATTAATTTTTTATTGGCAGTGAAATATATAATTAATGATTTTATTTCAAACTTTATGTTTTGTAAAGTATAGCGACAAAATGATTGTATTTAATTTGAATATCCAGATTGTACCAGTAGAAATCTGGCAAACTTAAAATGTAGGTTTTTGAGTAAAAAATATTTAAAAAAGGCTTGGAGCTATGAATTAGAGAAGCAAAAAACGAGAAACTCCATGTCTAACGTTAATTTAAAATAAAAATCAAGTTTAAGGAAGTAATAATTAAATAAATCACTACAATAATTGTTGATAATTATACAGGGTGCCCATTTTTCTAACCTGTTGTATGGGTAACTCCATTAATATTAGAGATACAGAAACGTTTAAATTAGCAAATTTGTGCAGAATTTAAAGGGAAATCTGATGCCATTTTCAAATTTGACCTACGTCATCAACTTTTTGAAATATTTTGAAAAAACTGAAAAATGTCGATTTTTTCAAACTTGAATAATTCCGTAACCATATGAGTTAGAACCAAAATAAAAATTGGCTCTTATAGATGTTTTTACGTATATTTTAAATATGTTAACGGAATTTTCATAGCACTCGATTTCCGAGTTATAGCACAAACTTGCATTTTTTTAAATGGAAGTCATAGTTGGCTATGGTCTTATTAAAAAGGTTATTTTTTTCTCGTTTCAATGATATAAGGGTTGTTATGCTTTACTTTCGTAGTTTTTCTTTAAATAAGCAACAATCATTTTACATGTTCACTGCCTACTAATAGATGGGAGTTATCCTGTGTTGATGTTCTTTTTTTTTCGATGTGACATTTAAGAGTTGTCTCTTATCGTTAGTGTAGCAATTATTAGCCGGTTACGGCCTTTTCAGTTGACACCACATTCAAGGGACAACTCCCGGGTAGGGTAGATGATGTTGGTTTATAATTTACGTATTCTAGGACTCTCTCTTCATCTTCTTGCTTAAATTTAATTTTCAAACCTTTGGATTTTGTAAATGACCTGTATTTTTTTAAATTGGTTTCTAATAACGAAAAAATTTCTGTCTTGGTTGCCTCCTTTCCATAAATCTTTGCAAATACATTTCACTTGAATTTCTACTATTTCTATTACAAGCCTAGTAATAAAAAAGCATGTCGTTTTTTTTTTCATTAGAAAACATTGTTTTTGAAATTTACAATAAAGTCAATCAAAAATTTTAATCAACACGAGAGAGAGATTTATACGTATAACAAACAATAAATTTTATTTGACAAACTCTGAGGTTTTGTTTTTAAAATTTGTAACTGGCTAATAACTGCTACACTAAGATAACTCTTAAATGTCACCTCGAAAAAAAAAGAACATCAACACGGGATAACTCCCATCTATTAGTAGGCAGTGAACATGTAAAATGATTTTTGCTTATTTAAAGAAAAACTACAAGAGTGAAGCATAACAACCCTTATATCATTGAAACGAGAGAAAAATAACCTTTTTAATAAGACCATAGCCAACTATGACTTCCATTTAAAAAAATGCAAGTTTGTGCTATAACTCGAAATTCGAGAGTGCTATGAAAATTTCGTTAACATATTTAAAATCTACGTAAAAACATCTATAAGAGCCAATTTTTATTTTGGTTCCAACTCATATGGTTACGGAATTATTCAAGTTTGAAAAAATCGACATTTTTCAGTTTTTTCAAAATATGTCAAAAAGTTGAGGACGTAGGTCAAATTCGAAATTGGTATGAGTTTTTCCTTTAAGTTCTGCACATATTTGCTAATTTAAACGTTTCTGTATCTCTAATATTAACGGAGTTACCCATACAACAGGTTAGAAAAATGGGCACCCTGTAGTTTGCGACTTAAATTCGTAATTAAGCACGGCCTAATGGATATTTTTTTTATATTTTAGTTGCAGCATTTAACAGGTTCTACAGTAACTTGTCTTGATTACTAATATTTTTCACCTAGACAAGTTTTTCATGTCACCAAAGTAATAATCAAATGCGGTTAAGTCCGGAGATCGTATTGGTCAAGCTAATGGTATACCGCAGCCGATCAAACGGGTTGGATGGGTTTGTTCGATGAAAGCAGGCACTATGGGACACTGGCATAGGAGGGTAAATGGCGCCCGGGGCATATTATTTTTTGCGCCCTCACCCTTGACCTATTTTTATTGTAGTTTGTTTCAAGTAAAATAATGTGTTATTTACTCAAATACACTGTAATGAAAATGAAAACAAATTTTAAAATTATAATGGCATTTTAGTTTTGTGACTTTAAATAAGTATAATAAACGCAAAAATATTTTGTCTTCGCGGCGCCTCCCAAGACTGGCTCCCGGGGCATCGATACCCCCTTGCCCCCCGTCGCCACTTCTATGAGAAGATGTTTTAGATGCATCGTTGCCCGACTGGCGAGATAATTATGTTATTGTCACAAGGGCTTTAAGGCTCGGGATTCAAGTGAAGCTAATTAATAAATATATATAAAATATTAGTGTGACCATCAATACCTACTTAAAGAAATTAACATTGTCTAGAGTAGATGTTTTTCAGAACTTCTTCAGATTCTTATTCTTACCCCTCTCTACCGTTAGGTTTGAGCCTTTGTTTCTTCTTGTATGTAGACTCTGTATAAATTCTCTTATTTCTTTCTATCTTTATCTAGCTCTCCAACTTTTCTCCACTTGATCTCTTTGTTTGTAGCAGCTTTTTTACGTCTTCATCACAAGGTTTTCTTGATCTCCTCTTTCGAATTTTTCATCTAGTCCCCGCTTCAAATTCTATTATGGGTATCCTAATCGATACAGATGATCTAGCAATCTTGTTTGTTCTTCTTAGATGTTGTGTTCCGTAGTTTAAGATTTCAGGTTTTTTCTATTAGTTAATTTCTTATTTAGTTCCTACTATTTTGTCTTCAACATTTTAACGAAAAAAAAATAATTTTTATATTTTTAATCCAGCTTTTGTTGTTTATGGTCATGATCCATGATTCGCTTCCATGAGTAAGGATCGGGCTAAACACTCTGTGGTAGATCACCAACATTGTTAGGTGTTTTTTTCAGGAACGGTTTCTTTATCGCCATAAATAGCTTAGTTGCTAACCTATTGTATCGTTTATTTTCCTGTCTACCTGTCTACCTTTCTATTACAATGCAGATGCTTTCCTAGATATTTATAGCTTTTTACTTGTTCTCCTTGTATCCCATCTGGGCTTAGTTTGTGTTCAACCTCCTGCGCGCTTATAACCATGGTTATAGTTTTTTTTTTTTTTTTGGTAATTTTCATTTGTATATCTTCCGATGTGTAACTTCCATATTGGGCATTGGATCTTCTCTGGATTTCCCTTGTATCGTTATATGCGAAAATGAGCTCATTAAATACTAGTCTTTCCTTTTTCCGGTATTCAAGTTTCCACGCCTATCACTAAAACTTTTTGACCAAGATGCATTAAGTACCGAGCTCGGTGGCTGGTTGGTATGCAACCTAGCGAGTAAAATCGGGAGGAGTGGGTTCGAATCCCGCGGCGGTCTGTCATCGTAGGGGTTTCAGGTGGTTTCCCCTACCTACTATAGGCAAATGCTGTGACAGTACTTCCACCTACCCTTACCTTACCCACCCTTCTCTTGTTCCCCGCCCCCTCCTCCCGGACGCTAGTGACCTCAGTTGTCGAAGCGTCCCTAAACTCTCAATTAAAAAAAAAAAAAAAAAAGATGCATTCATTCACCAAATTTAACTTTTGCCAACAGTTCATAATTCCTTAGCTTTTTTACATCGCTTTGACATTATTATAACTTTTTCACTTAAAATATCTTAAAAACTCACACTTAATGTTAGGTACATTTTTCCTAAAACACCTTATATGTATAATTGACTACTCACAATGAAATTGCATTTAATTATTTTTTTTTAAATAATACAATTATGTTATTACACTCTCCCAATTAAAAATAGAAAATTCGTTTCTTCAGTAAGTGCTTCTGAAATCCTTACTAATTGAATATCTATTTCAAACAGAAACATAAGAAGTTGTTGCGGAGATGATGCACACCGTAATAGTTAGGTTTTTCTTATTCCCCTTTGTTTGTTTCTCTTTGATCATAACCGTACTAATCTAACAATGCCTTCGGTTATTGTTTATGTTATTATCGTGTAACAGTAACTTCAACTGCTTTAGCTTGAGTGATTCCAAATTATTACCTCCGGGGTATAACTATAAAATCCGGTATCGTAGCGGCTGTAAGATATGAGAACAGCCAAAACAAAACAATCGAAGGAGCTGTCTACATCAGATTTACTTATTTTATGCAGACTCGATAAATTTGTTTCAGATAAATAGTACCTCATTTCGAATAAAGTAGGTATATTCGAAACAGAGCAATCCTTTTGAACACTTCACGTCGCATTTTTAGGAATGTAAGCCAAGTGTCCCATAGGTATTGCTAAACACTACCGAAGCGACGCCAGCGTCGCACATCACGCACCTAGCGGAGACACTGTGAACTAAGAACGTGACTAGAATAATAGTATGTTTTTAGCAACGTGCTACATGTGAAAGCTACGAACGTGTGATTTTAAAGAGGAAAGCAGTTTGGATACGATATGACAATAGCTATGGAACCAATTTGCATATTAATAACAATAACAGCCCACGAATCGATTTTCAACGAGCGAAATTCGAAAATTAAAAATTGGTAATTTTAATCAGGGCCACACCGGCTAATTGAACAAATTTTCCATGAGCCTTTGAACACATATGTGTTTGAACAAAAATATAAAATTTTAAAAGCGACAATTTTATTTCGCTTCTATAATATAAAGCAGTAAAGTTTCCTCAAAATGTATTTATTTAAATAAAATTAGACTTACAAAAAATATATTAAAAGGAAAAAACTTACAAGGTTATTTGAATTTGAACAAATCGGTTAAACAAGATTTCAGTGAATTTGTTATAATATACAGGGTGTCCCAGATAACATTTCCAGCATGGAGATCTCGCTTATTATAAAAGACTAGCAATTAGCCCGTGCTAGGACGGGATTGTCAAGTATGACATAAGTCAACCCGCGTTACAGATTACTGTAATAACATTACAGATTACTATAATAACATTATGATTGTCAAGTATGACATAAGTCAACCCGTAGCTATATTCATGCGTTACCGTGTCACAGATAGATAGATAGATGGATGGACAGAGTCAGGCTGGACTTTTATATACATTTATTATATAGGTTTGCTTAAATTACATGAAACATTACTAAGGTTGAAAGAAGCTACAATCTATTTTAAAAAGTAAAAAATTTCATCTCAGAAGTTATACGTAGCAAAAAAATATGAAAATGTTGATTTGTTTTTTTTTTATAACTTTTTTATTCCAATTAATTTTATTTGTTCTTTCTCAAGGCACTTTGTTATGTAGAATGTAACTATTATTTTATATTTTTTATTACTTTCCACACTTAAAATATTGCATTTTTCTTATGGGCCGTCAACTTGGCTTTGGATGTTAAAAGTGCTTTTTTTTCTCTTTCAAGTAAAATATAACATGTTTACATAACAATTTAGATATGGCAAGTAATATTACTTTAGAGAGAGCACAAAAGGGGACCTTTAACTATTTATTCCAAAGCCAACTTGACTTTGATAAGAAAAAAGGAATGTAATGAATTTTTTTTTTAAAATACTATCATTCTACATAAAAAGGTGCAAATAATATTGATTTGACGATTAAGACAAAAAAGTTAAAGGAGAAAAAAATCAAAATTTTAATATTTTTTTCCATAACTTCTGAAGTACAAGAAATGTTGTACGTTTAAAAATAGGTTGTAGCTTCTCTCATACTAAGGAACAGTTTGAGCAAACCGCATCTCTTATAATAAGTGAGATCCCCATGTTGGAAATGTTATCTGGGACAGCTTGTGTAACAGAATTACCCTTAATCCTTAAAATTAAACCAAAAATTGTTTAAAATATCTGAAATAATTTAACATTTCACGTTTATTTTACTATGTGACAATATTTTATGACGATTTAGCACAGTACGTATCTAATTACATATTCATGTGGTCATTTACTTTGCCGTTTTTTGATTAATTTAAGTTCCTTATTGATTAAGAGAAACAATCAATTAAAGCTTTCGTTTTTAATAAAAATTAGCGTCCCACGAAACACATTTTTAGAAGCGAGCGATATATAATACGCTTTACATGTAATTTGTAGGAAGCGAATTACCTTTCAGGGAATCATATTTTAATCACTGTTATTTTTGATCGTCGTGGGTTCTGTGTCTTTGCTTTTCGTGTAGCAATACACTTAACTGAAACATATCTTTGCCGAACGAAGAGTAAATTTGTAGACAAACTCTACGCGAACGCTTACTCTTTAGTAATGCTAATTACAGAGGGAGCCATTAAAATGCAGTGTTCCCAGTAATTTTAAAAGGGGATGTCATTTAAGTATAAAATACAACGGAAGAGCCATTTCCCAACGGTTGACACAGAGCTTTCCCCAACGGGTTACAAGGATCGCCTATTTCGTTGGAATTAGACTAATTTGGATTTTTAATATACATTCTTGAGCAATCGCTCGAACGAAACATAATGTAATTGAAAGAAAGTATTTTTTTCACTATTTGCTTTGCGCTTTGAGCAGTTTTTAATTTTCAAAAGTAAAGTACTCATACAGGGCGTGTAATGAATTTTAGCGAATTTGAGTTAAACATATCTATATATATAAAAATGAATGTATGTATGTATGTTTGTCCTTTATGCATTCCTATACCACTCATCCGATCCTGACCAAATTTGGCACAGACAATCTATAGGACGATGGAAAGAACATAGGCTATATGAGAATTCCCAGAAGTTCCAAAAATTCCCAAAAGAACCAAAATTCCCAAAAGATCCAAATATCACAAAAGTTTCAAAATTCTCAATAGATACAAAAATTCTCAATAGATACAAAAATTCCCAAAAGATCCAAAATTCTCAAAAGGTCAAAAACGTCCACCGGGCGCGAGCGCGAAGCGCGAGTAGTCTGTGATTGATAAAAAAAATCACCGAGCGAAGCCGGGTCACTACGCTAGTTCTGTATATAATTTCAACAACTGTCAGTCGTGCAGTTTTTTCGATGCTATGTTCTAAGTTAGCCTTCGAAATATTGAAACAATGTTATTGTTTCAGTTTGTAAAATAAACTTTTTACGGCGCGGCGATCGATTTTTGATCAAATTTAAATCGTCTTTCTTTACGATTTCTTTTTTAGATTTGGGATAAAATAAAAGTCGCGAGGAGCTAAATTGATACTAAAAAGACAGCTCAACAAAACAGAATTCTGGATAATTTGTTAACCTTTATGAGTCTTGTGCACTCTGCGATTCCTGTGAAGCAGCAATACTTAGAACGTTAAGAGTTTGGCGTAAAGCAATTTCCAAAATGTTTGTAATCCTTATTCTGCAGACCTTGATGAATCGGTATACAAAGAGGACGTGATAAGGTTCCAACATGCATTGTGCTTCGAAAAGTTTACCTATGTCAAAAATAAATACATTTTAACCCATTACACCAAGGGCTTACAACGGGGTCAATATCGACCCCCTAAGAATCTATGATAACTTAAAAGGGCTCAATGAAGCTGTAGGCTCGGTTGCGTGGTCTTCTGTGGAGCGATGAACTATTAGTGGTCGACTGGGGGTAGATAAAATTTATATTCTTTAAAACTTAATTCATTCATTTTAAGACTTTCCTATTAAACAGAAGTGTAGTTGAGTGTTTGTGCTACTAGTAAGTAGTGCAATTCTTTACAAAAATTAGAGAAGATCTCGAATTAAAAGTTTTTGTCTAAATCAGGGACCCGAACCAAACCGGAACTGGAACCTAAACCGGAAGAAACCGGTGCTTTTTTCATAAACCGTGAACTTCATTATAAAATAAAAACCGGTGGTTAGGAACGTAAACCGAAAAGTAAAAATGTATCGAACCGGTAACCGGAACTAAACCGTCATTATTTGCGATTCGGGTCCTTGGTCTAAACAAATGGATATGCAATATTTTTGAATTTAAAACATATACGGCAAAAATGCCCAAGATAAAAACATTTTAGACCGGTTTTTAATTTATTTAAAAAAAGTAGAAGTAGCTTCAAGATATTAAAATGCGGAGATTAACAAATAATATTAAGTAATTTTGAATCAAATATGTCAAACATCTCATTAATAATATAAATATGATATTATTTTCTTTCATTTTGATATATTTTTGTTGTGATATTGCATCTAATTTCTTCTAATTTCTTCTACTTTTAATACTTTTACTGACTTTATAGTTCTGTTCTCCAATAAAATATTATTGTAATAATTTGGTCAATCGAACAAATTTTTATTAGCTATTAACTTGCATTACAAACGTCCCTAGCGTATTGTAATGCATATTTCAAATAAATGTATGGTTATAAATTGCGAAAACTTTACTAATAGCTAACAAGCTATTATTTTTTTTTGTAAATTTGCAATTTTGATATTACTTGCGCTTCTACCCAGGAAATATTGTATGTCTGTAATTAGCATATCTCATATTACATTTGAATTTAGGTATACGGAAGTTAATAAAGTCGTTACTTTTGTTGATACAAACTCTGCAGGGGCGGGTGAAATTACATACAAATTACGTTAGATAAGATCTTCTTTCAAAGCTCGCTGCATAATTAAATTTTGTTTAGTTAATTTTCTTTAACCTAAGCTTCGAAAGCATTAAGTTAGTGCTCTTACATTATGCAGATAACAAGCTAAACTCAAACGGCGGTATAATATTTGCAGTAGATTTTTAATTCGACTGTGGTATTTATTTATGCTAAGACAAATGAAGGTCTTTACGAAGTTCACATGTGTCAATTAAGTACGGTAGGTTTAGGGCAATGATACAGTAAAACGCATGTAAATGTGTCCGACCCTATTATCACTGAGTTAGGTCAAAGAAGTAGACTGCTTTAGCTTTTTGATCCATTATTTATAAGTCCGTTTATGGGTTATAATACCTACTTTATTATATCTTAAACAGCTTTTCCTTTGACCCAAGTAACATTACTTTTCTACAGGTCAGAACTTGTTTGATCAGTTTGTTACATCAGTTTTGCAAAAATAAAGTAAAATAAAGGTTTTTGTTGCAAAATTCCAAAACCTTATTTTGGATTTTATTTATATTTCGAAGTCTTACAATAAAAATAAGCGTGTTTTGGAAAGCAATGAAAGGTACATAAATACAACTGAATAATAAATATAAAGTCGTGATTAAAATTTTATACAAAGCATTTGCAACATAAAATTTGTAAACTTAAATTAGTCTCAACTAGGGATCCTGTCCCGGGAATTTCCCGAGACGTAAGTCCCGGGAATTCCCGAGACTTTCTTAGTCTCGAGTCCCGGGACATTTAGTTCGAGACTCGAGACAAGACTTAATGTTACAGAACACTGAAATTAATGTTTTATACTTCATATTTTTAAACAAATTTTACTGCCATGAGTTTAGCAAAAATATTTTGTTTCATAATTTTTTATGTTTATAGTTTATACTAACAATCAGTATTTACTTAACTTTATTTAAATTTTTTGCCTGCCATATTTAATTGTTTATGTTTATTTCTTGTCTGCTTTAAAGCTAAAGGATAATTGTTAAGTTTATTAGTAAAAATATATTTTAATTATGCTTGTTATGTTTTAAAGTTTAATGAAATTTGTTAAGTTTATTTAAAATGGGCATTTACTTGGAAATAAATACTTTATTTACTATAGAATGTAGACTTAATTAAAAATTATAACACTACTCCTACTAGTATACTTTATTAGTTTATTTATAAAATAAATGCTTTAAAAACAAAATCCGCGAATATGGTTTAATTTAAAAAAAAAATATCTGTCAACTGTCAACTGTCACGACCGATTCACGATCACGATACGTGCAAAGAAGCAATTTTAAATATGTAGCGGGTGCTTTCAGAAACAATGTCACTGTCAAGAAAACTTATTTTTTACAGTGAAAATAGCCGATGAATTTTGAGTACATGAATACATCATCATTTTTCTTGCACCTTAGAAAATCTTCCGTCACTTTTGACGGGTAATACCACCATTTTCTAGTATGTAAATAAAATTCGCAAAAGTCTCGAAGTCCCGGGAATTCCCGGGACTTTGATAAAAAAAGTCTCGAGTCCCGGAACTTTAAAAATTGTCGAGACTCAGAATCCCTAGTCTCAACTTTCGTTCAATTTAACAAAAAATTATATAATGATTGTGACAGGGACGTATGCCAATGCAAAAACTATTTTACAATGTAATAAATATGAACAGTTTTTTCATAGCACACCAAGATATAACCTTTCGATTTTCTTATGAACGTCATTAATATTAAATTATTTATTTTTATTATTAAATTCTTTTGTTTTTCTTATTTCAAAATTTATTATTAATAATTGTAATGCCAGTTAAAAAGGTAACCAAGTTTAACATAATTAATCTAAACAAATTGACATTATCATGCTGTATCTAAAATAACCAAAATATGTAGATGTTGACGGATAAACGGTTTTTGTTTTTCACATGAACAACAAAACAGTAACGCTTACAGCCAACTCAATAAAAAAAATAGTTTTTGGCATAGGTAGGTCTGTTCAAGCTTGTACAACAAGTGATAGATCACCGAAATGAGAAACAAATACTCTGTTCCCGTAAATATACTGGGTGTCACACAAAAAACGCCGCAAGCTGTAACTTCGTTGTTTGTGGTCCGATTTTGATGAACAAAAAAGTAAATGAAATGGCTCCTTAAATACTATAAACTGAATTGGATTTCAATATTTTTCAACCAACTTAAATGTCAAACGATAGTCAATTTTTATTTCAAATGGCACCATCTATTTTTTTTTTACTAATTCTGGTAGACATTTTTTTTCTGAATTCAATGATGTAATAACTTTAGTGCAAAACTAATAAGAAATAAAAAATAAAAGTTTAACAAAAATAAGTTAGGTTTCACAAAATTTTCAAGCGTGCCTTGGAAAACATAATTTTTTCAACAGACCGTTTAGCCACAATCGACCGATCCCGCACTAATGACTCACCCTGTATTTTAACTCGCACCCTATACGTGTATGTTACTTTATTTTGGCAATATATTGTTTCAGGAGTAACATATGCACGGCTGCTTTTAGATACACATTTTGATATCTATATTCTTTCGTTTGATCTAATCTAGTCGTGTTTGATTTCCCTGCGTCAGTGCTGCAGAAGATAAAGCCACAAAACTGACTTGACATATTGGAAATATAACAAAAATCCCAAGCTATTTTTATTCCCTCATGTACATACACGATTGGCACGAACCCATCACAAAACTACAATTACTGCAAATGAATAAACGAGTGTGTGGGATAAATGGAAGTTAATGATGCTTTTTTGTTTTCATTTATTAGTTTGTTCCATCACGAACGTAATTGTTTTGTTTATCGACAAAGCAAAGCCTTTTATGTGAACGCATATGGTTGTATTCATATTCGTTGTGTTTGGGTCCTTATACGCAAGTTGTAAATAAAAGAATGCCAATCTTTTGTTAAGAAAATAATTAGGTGTTTGTTTAAGTTGGTTAGCGTTTAATAACAATTTTATTTATGTTTGAAATGTTGATACATATGACGTTACTTTTATTTATGTATTCCAGATATCGTACTGAACTACTTCTAAGAAATAGTATAAAAACAAAAACAGAATAGTATTAAACATTAAGTGTAAGATTATTAAGTAAAACGTAACATACGGATCGTTAATTATGAAAGTGATGTACCTAAGTCCGTCGGCTCGTTGTTTCTGCAAATTTTAGGATTTGCATTGCAGTCGACTAAAACAAGTAGAATATTTTTAAAATTTTTTTTTGACATAGTAGGTATTCTTTGAAGGCTACACACTTGGTCCAGCGATTTTTTAATTCTTTCACTCGTCTAAAATATAGGTTTTGCCAAACTCTACAAAATAGTCATTGACCGAGGCGATGACATCCTGGTTCAACGAAAATTTCTACCCAGCGAGGCAATTATTAGTTTCAGAAACAGGAAGAAGTCGCACGGGGACATTGTTCTGGTGAAAGTGCAGTTTCTTGCGCACCAATCTTGGCCATTATTCCTTCAATTCGTCTTTAAAACACTTTAATAATCCGCATAATAGACTCCCCTTATTGTCTTGCCCTGTTCCAAACAGTCAACCATGATGATTCTAGGATTTCTCATATTTGACCATTATACTTGTTCCGGGATTCCGGAAAGAAACCGGCCTTTGTCCCGGGATATCCCGGGATCCCGGGATGTAATAAGTTATGTCAGTATTTTTAAATAAATAACCCAAAAAATTAAGGGACCAAATCATAAAGTAATACATTTTGTTCTATGATTATTATAAATAATTAAATAATATTGGTGAGAGAAACGTACATTTGGAAATGATAACCTTTCTATTGCAGTTTCATATTTATGAACACAATAATATAATTGTTACAATGAATTTTTGTAATGTGATTTAAGAAAACAAAGGTGATCTGTGCTTCGGGCAATTAGTCTTTTTCTTAATTTATTAGGAAAAAGTCCTGCTGCATAAAATGCTCTCTCAGTCTCTATTGATGTAGGTGAAATTGTCTTGAGAGCATCTAGCAGCAAAGAAACATCGTTTTTATCAATGAAATTTCATTTATAAGCTATTTTGCTTCGAATTAATAGGGTACACAAAAATAAAACTGTAAAAGTATTTTGAAGATATTAACTTTGTCATGGAGATCGGGCTTTGTTGCGCCATCCTACTAGAGAAAAATTATTTTGAAATAAAAATAAAGTTTTTCCATAATTTACTGTTGGTAAAGATATTTATAAGTAATAAATTCTGATAAGTTATGATAGTATTACAAAGATCTTAGCCCAAAATAAACGAAAATCACACTTTCTTAAAATCCCGGGAATTCCCGGGACAAAATGCATTTCCCGAGAAATATAAAATAGCTTAAAATAAACCGGGATACCGGGATCCCGTGAAAGAAACCCTAGATGATTCCTTAGGAGTCCCAAAAAAACAGTGGCCATCACCTTCCCAACTGACAAAACAGTCTACCTTTTTGGCTCACTTTCACTAGTTGTTGTCCTTTGTTTTGACTGTTGTTTAAAGTCTGGTGCGAAGTGGTGGATCCAAGTTTCGTCCAGTCGCGACTTGAAGAATTATAATAAATCATTACATCCAAACCCGTTTGAAATTTTGTATGACAAATACACATTTTAGGACAAATGATGGATTTCTAGAAGAAATGATAATCGGTACATTGCAACTATCACAGTGCATGATTCTTTAAGATTACCAAAAGTCCGTCGGATGGTGATTAAACATCGCCAAACACTGCGTTAAAATGTCCTTTCGAGTGCGTTTTTGGTCGAAAGTCAAAAATCGCGGCACCCAGGGGTCGGCAACGCGGCGTCCACGAGCGCCATGGCGCCCTCGGTGAGATTTTTATGCGCCCTTACTATCTTACACACATACGGTGTTAGAAAATCAGTTCTATGGTACGCTCATAGGCATTAGATGCTAACCGACCGAAATGTGCGAATTTGAACCTTATACAGGGTGTGTAAAAATTGGCGGAAGCGCTACACGTGGCAATGTTCTTCGTAAAATTCTAAGTCGAAAATCTTGATACGAAAATGTTATACCATGCTTGCTGTGTCTGCAAGAGGTCCTCAAAGTTTTGACATTTAGTCCTTTAATAAGCTTTATTATTTAATACTTGCAAATGAAAAAACTGCAATTTGGAGTAAAAATAAATTTCGAATAGTATTTTTTCCTAAATATTGTGTTATTACTTTCAAAAATTGGTGTTGAAAATATGTAAATCACTGATTTGAATGAAAATAATACATATGGCAACATTGTCATTAGCTGTCATCTCTGTTTTTGTCGTAATTATTTCTAGTTTGTGTTTTACGATACCCAAAAGTTTGCAGCTATGTTTACGAACTGAAGGCTTTCAGTTCGAACAAAAATTGTAAATACCTAAGTAAAAATTTCTGATAAAAATATGTCCAAACGCAAATCAATGTATGCAATGTTACCAATTTTTTTGTTTCTTTAAATGGTTCCTGAGGCCATAGGAAGCATGGTACAACATTTTTGTATCAGGATTTTCGACTTAGAATTTTACGAAGAATATCGTCACGTGTAGCGATTCCGCCAATTTATACACACCCTGTATATATCGTCCATAAGGCCACCACCGGAAATGAAATCTTTAATATTTGAAAAAAAAAATCGGGCGCCCCCCCCAATAACTTTTGAATTTATATTGTGCCCTTATTGACAAAAAGGTTGCCGTCCCCCGGCGGCACCCTTAGCGCAGACAACCGTTTTATGTTTACATTTTCGTTTAGGATATTATGTACCTGTTTACTTGAGATACCTACAACCTCAGCAATTTTGCGTACATGCACTCGGGGATACTTTTTTCCCCTATGATTTCCTCTGTAGTGGACGCAGTTTGGCGCCCGGAATGCATACACTTATTTATCCAGAAATCTTCAACGATGGTACAGTGTCCCAATGAATTGGCTAGAAATTTATTTTTTTTGTTTTTATATATATTTTTGAGCTTTAAAAGGGACTGTATTATCTTATCTACGTGTCACAAACTTGTTTATAGCTTATACGTAAATAATATATTACACCGGATTTGTTGCGTACAAAGTGAATTGTATATTTAAGAGCATCTGAATCCCAAAACATTTTTTACACAAAGTAATTTATCGGTAAATAACAGATGAAAGCAGCAATAATTTATGAACCAGATTGCGTTAGGAATAATCTCGTCGTAAATTATCGCCACGAAACAAGAAATTTTGTACTTACGAATAATAATTAAATTTCAAATTAACATCGCTATTTTGGTTACATGAGCGTCTATGGAGGAAATAAAATAAATAAACACACAATTTGGAAGACGCGTTCACAGTATCAAAACATATTAAAGTTATTTAAAGTATTTATTCTGTTTTGATTGTTTATTTGATATTCTACTTAAGATAAATTAAATCGTTGATATTTTGTTATTAATTATATTAATAATTAAACAATCAAGATTTTGTGATGCGATGACTTCAAATTATATATGTATTTAATTTCATAGTTTGTTACAAACATATGTAATTTTATTAAAGAAGTTCTAAATTTTTCTTAAATTGCTTGTAGAAAATTTATAAAATTTTGGAGACTCAGGTCCCTTCTTTAAGGATATAATCTACTGATGAAGAGACAAGAGTATCGAAATGTGCAAAACTTTTCTTCATAGTAAATTTAAAAAAAAAAAAAAAATGTTTCAAACTAAGTAATCAAGTGATTTGCACATTTACAGCTTCTTGTTTCATTTTTGTAGGTAATTTATTTTTGAACTGTTAACTTAGAGCCACTGGTATGTATACAGAGTGATTTAAAAATAATGTGAAAAACTTTGGAAGGTAATTTCAATATCGAAAATTAGGGAGGCTTTTTCTACAACCTTTTTTCCTAAAACGTCTTTTTTCGGAGTTACACCCCTAAAGGAAACGCAAATTTTTTCTCTCAAATTTGAAAAATGTAGGAGAATGACATTTAAGCTCTTAAGCTGTTATGCCGAATATAATCGTCATCGGCCTTGGTCATGAATAGCGACTATGCCGTACATATTCGCTTTGTGTAAAATTGTGTATATCTTATTGTATTTGACGAAAACGTACGCTTGCTTTGCTTCGGTCATTACATATTTATAGGATCACTTTATGATCTATTTAGTTTGTTCGAAAACGTTTACAGCGCCACTTGCCGACATTTACTATGTGTTCTGTGCTTCAAAAAAGGAATAAGAAAAGAAAGTCGTTATTGGTGTGCAATTTGCAGTACGGGCCTTTGCCCTGAACCTTGCTTTAAAGATTTTCATACCAAAAATTAAATTTTTGAAAACTTTGTACGGTTTTGTATTATTTTCAAAAACATGCCAAATTGATAACTATGCATTGTTGTGTGATATAATATGTTGTATACACTATAAAAAAGTAAAATTTTAAATAATTCTTATGTTTCATTATTTTTTTATTTCATATTTTCAATACAATGAATATGACGAACGAAATTTTTCATGCAATGGATATGACGTAAATACTCGCGAGCGGTCTAGAGTTCGTGTCCGCTGTGCAAGGCCTCGCGCTCAGAGGCCGTGTAGGCTTAAGAGGTTAATGGTGCCTTTCCACGTGAGAGTAAACTACTCTCGATAGCAGCGTCGCCAAGGATACAGCCCCTGAGAGTAACTCGCGATTGGCTGTATCCTTGGCGACGCTGCTATCGAGAGTTGTTTACTCTCAGGTGGACAGGCACCATTAAAGATGTAAAATGATATATTTGAGTGTCACGACATCAAAATAAAAATGGCCGCACTTGTAACTGCAGCAACGAATTTTGTAGAGCAACTAATTATTTTGAAGTCTCTATATTCGGGAATAGATTTGTCCCATAAACAAGGATATTGTTGATAATGCTCTAATACGTTAGAACATCTATTGAGGATATGATAAATTGGAAATCGATGACAAACAAATGTATATTATTTGTTTATTACGACAAATTAATACGCGCTGTCAAAATATAAAAGTATGGTAGGCTTACGTCAAATACCGCATTTTTTATATCAAAAGTTGGCAGTTGATGTCAGTGTCCAGATCCGATAAGAGAAGGAGCAGGGGGGTCTCCGAGTCCCGGGCTGGTTCTGTGCCCAGGCCCGGAAGTAATTTAAGGGCCCAGTAGTCCACATACTTTTTAAATGATGGTGTATTAAATATTCACGATTCACAATTCGTTTTCTTAAATAAATTTTTAAATAACTTATTTACTTGGGGCCCATGCAAAATTTTACCCCGGGCTCGGCGACGTCTCTTGACGTTTTTGTCAGTGTCACGACATCGCAAGTGTCACGGCACTAGCGTTGACATCGTGGCATTGCGGCATCAGGATGTTTAGACGATGACATCGAATGCCACGGCATCTAGTGTAACGACGCTTGTGGTACCATGTGAACAAGACTTTCACGTTACTGCGTTACATACCGCCCGGGTCTTGTAACAGCTCATTCTTTCTGTGCGATACATACCGCGCGGGATATATACTCAAGGTTAAAGGCATACCCATTTAAAATCCCCGCACAGGAGTAATGTTTTGTAAATTTCGGTCCCGCACAGTAGGAATGACTGCTAGGTACAGGAAGCCGGGGGTATGTAACGCAGTCAACGTGTTATTTAAAGGTTTTCTATAGTAATAGTTTCAATCATCTCCTATCTACACAAGGGGCTGAAAAGTGCGTCCCCTGTTGATTTTTTTTTCAGAACTTTCTGAAGGCTTGAAATTTTGTAGTTTAAAAAGTTCTCTTTAAAATCTTGATTTATAAAAAAATCACAAATATTTTCCGCAAAACCTAAAGTTTTTGATAAAATAAGTGAACATGCACCACATAGTAATAAGTTCCAAGTTCATTGCTCTGCCATTTCAGACTAGCTTGAATTGCCTTTGTTGATTTCACTGCAGTTGTACTACCAGCTTCACTCTTATTTTTGTTCTTTTGGCGCCGATTCCACGATGCGTTTCTTGCACCACTAGATGCCACATTTACATTTCTTGCACATGCCTGCAAGCAAAAGCTCTTTTTTGGAGTGTCCACAAAACTTTGTCACGAAAAAGACCCTTTAAGCTGATCATTAGAAGGTCTTCCCATTTTCTTGGTGTTTCGGCATAAAAAGAAAACAAGGTAAATAGTTTGCTAACTGCAAGAATTATATTATGTGACTTATACAGGTATAATACAAAAAGTATACCGGGTGTTAACCACCAGCGGTGAACATAGGGAATTAACATTGGTTTTAACTTTTTTTCGGATTCCTGCTCCCCAATTGAATTTATATTAAAATTAATGGTAACAATAGAAAGATAAATTTATTACGCATCATTTGAGACCATTAATAAGCTTAAATGTTTAATATTTAGTTTATAATTAATATTTTAAAATTGAATTAATTTTACAAATATAAGTAGCCATGACAGCCAATCTGACATTTGTCTTCATTAATTTTTGTTATTATCTGTCAATTTTTATATCAGCGAGTTATTTCTTTAACGATTTTGATTTAAATGAAAAAAAAACTGTAATAGAGGAAGAGTTTTAATGGTGAAAAAAGACTAAATATTAAACATTTAAAGCTTATTAATGGTCTCAAATGATGCGTAATAAATTTATCTTTCTATTGTTACCATTAATTTTAATATAAACTCAATTGGGGAGCAGGAATCCGAAAATAAGTTAAAACCAATGTTAATTCCCCATGTTCACGGCTGGTGGTTAACACCAGGTATATACAGAGCTTTTCAGAGATCTAAATTATTTATTTTTTAAGAAACCCCAACATATATCACAAATTTGTAACCGGAATATAATTACATTTAATACCATCAAAATACCGTGTAAATTTTGGTGCAGTTTTAGTTCTTATTAATTGGTTTTTCAAATGGTATCAATATGATGTTTACCAAATATTTGTATCATGTTTTAATAATTATCGTGTTTACTTATGTGGTAACAAAATTTCATTGGTTTAATATATTTTTAAATATTAAAAGTCTCGTATAATTTAAACTTTTAAACTAATAATAACATCGTGTGGATAAAACTTTCAACTCTTAATCACATTTATACGAATCTATATACAAACAACTTTTGAATACCCTGAGGGATGAACTCATTTGAAAATTTGTGTACGCTCTCGACAGAACAAGTTTAGCTTTAATTTCTGATCAAGTCAATTCCATTTCCTTATAAAAACAGCATTAGCAGATTAAAAGGAAAACTTGAAAAGAGCAATATTAAAAAGTATAATTTCTTTATATAAAAGTTATATTTGTGTGGCAGCATATGGACAACAAAAACCTAAAAGCGTTTCTCAGGCTGCAGAAGCTTTTTAAAGTCTCAAAGCCGCTATGAAAACACGAGATTTAACATTAAAATCTTACGAAAGAAAACTAATATTTCAGAGCACACTAACTTTTTTATTATCGCAAACTTTTTCACGAGTCGGGGACAAAGTCGGCAAGATTTAAGAAGTCTTACATATTTAAATTTGAATGAAGAAGCCGTGCCTATTGATTGATAATATATATTGTAGGCTCACCACCAGCGAATAAGAGGATGATGGTCTTGTGGTTACCAGTAAATCACGATTTAGACTATAACTGCAACCGCACTAAGTCAAAGTTAAGGGCGGGCATAAGGTGCGTTGTTCATTATCGTACTTCATATAATGGGCTGTAGAGGGCACCATATGGCCTGAATTATGGTTAAAACAACTGCAAAGCCTGAAATATTGGAGAATCAGCTGTTTTATCAGTCCTACTTTTATTAAATCCTTTTATAGCTATAGCGTAAGGTCAGGATTGGATGAAAATGCTTTTTTTACACTTTTTTAAGACACAATATTTAGCATAAACTCAATATTTTTAAGCTTTATGAGCAGCAACAAAGTAGCAATATAACACCTCAAGTAAAAAAACCGGAAAGTTGTAGAGACGTGGAGAAATGTATAGAAGTTGTCACCCGTGGATAGGGTTAGTAATGTGTCTTCCAATTGCAGATGGCACTGATGTATTGCTTAAATATTATATTGAGCTCCAGTTTATATTTCGTTGACAGTACATTTGTCTTGCAAAACCTAAAAAAATTAACTTACTAAATGTTTCAGTTTCAAAGAAAACAAATCGATAAGTGGTTAATAAACTATTATTGTTTAAAAATTACAGACATAAAAATATTAATAACTTTTACCTGTAATTAAAATGTTTTCTTTTGAGACATAATTTACGTAAAAATTATTAATCCCATTTTTTCCACATGTGTGAAAAATTATTTATCTATTTACTTCTTAGCAATTGTAACATTATTTGCTCCGTATCAGGGGCGTAGTATTAGGGTAACAATATAAAACCACGTGTTAAGGTTTATCAGACGAAGAGGCTTCTACGGTCACATTTTTTCCAAACAAACTGAGATTAACCGCTTGCTGGCTTTCATGAAATAATCCCTATTTATGTTTAGGTTGCCAATATTTTAAGAAACTGTGGCCAGAAAAACACTACACATTTTGATTTTAGGTCCATAATTTATAATGACACTGCTTAGAGTGAAGCTATATTAAAATGTATTTTTTAGTAAAGAAGTTTCGAATTATAACTTTGCTATTACAAGAATTAAAGAGTCGCTTAAATTGGAGGTGGACAGATTTAAAAAATAAATTACACAATTTTTTGCAAAAGAGCTGGGCGCTTATGATTAAAATAGACTTATTTATCATTAGTTACATAACCTAAATTTTTTTTTAGCGATAGCGAGTAGGGACTGAGAACGGAACGAAAACGAAAACGTTAAACGAAAATAACCGATATTTTTTTAAGAACAAAAACGAAAACGAAATTATTATTTTTCGTTCAAGAACGAAAACGAAACCAATTATTCCTGGAACCGGTTTAAACCGGTTTCATCAGTATTTAATTTTTATTCATTAAACACAAACACGAATTTACCGTCCATTCTGGGAAAGACTTGGAGTAAAGGCAGTAAAATATCACACTTGAAATAAGTGAGCTTTACTTTTCTCCATATACATAATCTGTAGATATTAATAACTTTATTGCAATTTCGTGCAACACAAGTAACGGTACAGACATTCTCTCTTTCGAATTTGTTGAATGGATCATCAATAAATAATAGGAGTATACACTTGATTGGACAGCAAAAGGTCGCATAATAATTACGTAATTTTTAACAGTTTAAAAATCATTTAAAAGTATCACATTTGACGTTTATGATCTATGGTTTGACAAACTAGTTGTGTTTTTGCACCTGACGGGTGTTATATTAAATAAAATGCAAAAATTTATTTGTTACAAGATGGTTTACCCGGCGTTGCACGGGCGATTACAATTTTAATTACTGTTTTAACTTAAATAAGCCCAATAATTCCAAATCATACACAAATGACATACTCTGATCAATCATCTTTTCCTTTTCTTATAATTCCTTAAAAAATAACTATTTATTGCTTAAAAATTGAATAATAACTCAAATTTATTTTCTTTCGTCTTGTTTCAATTAAAAATGTACTAATAAAAATAATACTTCATGTACATTTATTACTTATTGTATACAAAACAATCTTTACTTGTGAAATACACCGCGCCGTATCGTGCTATGGCCAGGTATTTGCCGACGTAAGATCGAATCCCGTCCAAGTAATTTTTTTTTTTTTAAATTGGTAATATGTGCTTGTACTTAAAGTTTGGCGTTAGATCTGCAAGGTCCTAAATAGTAACTGTGCAAAATTTAGTCCCGATCGGTCAACGGACCTAGGATTGTATAGCGAACAAACAAACAAACACACAAACAAGCTCTTTTATACAGGGTGTGTAAAAATTGGCGGAAGCGCTACACGTGGCGATGTTCTTCGTAAAATTCTAAGTCGAAAATCTTCATACAAAAATGTTGTACCATGCTTCCTATGGCCTCAGGAACCATTTAAAGAAAGAAAAAATTGGCAACATTGCATACATTGATTTGCGTTTGGACATTTTTTTATCAGCAATTTTTACTTAGGTATTTACAATTTTTGTTCGAACTGAAGGCCTTCAGTTCGTAAATATAACTATGTTCTATGAATATAACTGCAAACTTTTGGGTATCTTAAAACACAAACTAGAAATAATTACGAGAAAAACAGAGATGACAGCTAATGACAATGTTGCCATCTGTTTTAATTTCATTCAAATCAGTGATTTACGTATTTTCAACACCAATTTTTGAAAGGAGGAACACAATATCTAGGAAAAAATACTATTCGAAATTAATTTTTATTCCAAATTGCAGCTTTTTCATTTGCAAGCATTAAATAATAACGCTTATTAAAGGACTAAATGTCAAAACTTTGAGGACCTCTTGCAGACACAGCAAGCATGGTACAACATTTTCGTATTAAGTTTTTCGACTTAGAATTTTACGAAGAATATCGCCACGTGTAGCGCTTCCGCCAATGTTTACACACCCTGTATATATAGATGTTATGTTAAGTGTGTTTAACAATTTGGTAAATTTAATATGGCGATTCGCTAGTCTAAATTATACCGCCGTCCATAATGATCAAAACCGAACATATCGGCGTCTACAATTTAGTGGGGGCCCAACGATTGCTAAGAAACACAAACAAAAATGCAAATCGAATTCATTACAAACATTATATATTTCACATTTATTACCAAAAGTACAAAATAATCACGTCAAATTTGTTTTTATTGAAAGGTGAACTATCTACATAGGTATTAATAATTATTTATAATCTGAATAATCGAATATTTGACTAATTGGGGTTTCATCGTATTGATAGGGTTGCCAACACTGTCTTTTTGACATTTCGCGATCGTTCTTTAGAAAGTCCTCTGCTCTGAATTTTATAAAAAGAGGGTGGTGACTAAGAAAAATAGGTACACGACCTAAATACGTTGAAACCGGTTTTAACCGTTATTAAATTTCGGTTCACGAAAACGAAAACGAAATTTTATCGGTGGGAACATAAAGAACAAAAACGAAATATTTCGTTTTCGTTCCGATTAAAAACGAACGAATTGTTTTTAGTTTCTGTTAGCAATTAGCAAATATCAACTTTTTTGCTTTAAATGGAACACCCTGTATATTTTTTACTTTGTTAATTCCAAATGAACTTTTATTTCAAAAATAGTTTAGGTTTTTTTGTACCTAAAGTCAATCATTTTTGATTCAAGTTTTTCTGAAAATATTTTTTCCCAAAATATTAATCTTTAGCGATTTAACAAGGTGTAAAATATTTTGAGGCTTCCGTTTAAATACTTCTTAGTATTAAAATAACATACAGGGTGTTAGTTTTGTCCATTTAGCCGAATTTTAAACATATACAGGGTGTGTAAAAATTGGCGGAAGCGCTACACGTGGCGATGTTCTTCGTAAAATTCTAAGTCGAAAATATTAATACGAAAATGTTGTACCATGCTTCCTATGGCCTCAGGAACCATTTAAAGAAAAAAAAATTGGCAACATTGCATACATTGATTTGCGTTTGGACATTTTTTTATCAGCAATTTTTACCTAGGTATTTACAATTTTTGTTCGAATTGAAAGCCTTCAGTTCGTAAACACAGCTGCAACCTTTTGGGTATCGTAAAACACAAACTAGAAATAATTACGAGAACAACAGAGATGACAGCTAATGACAATGTTGCCATATGTATTATTTTCATTCAAATCAGTGATTTACATATTTTCAACACCAATTTTTGAAAGTAATAACACAATATTTAGGAAAAAATACTATTCGAAATTTATTTTTACTCCAAATTGCAGTTTTTTCATTTGCAAGTATTAAATAATAAAGCTTATTAAAGGACTAAATGTCAAAACTTTGAGGACCTCTTGCAGACACAGCAAGCATGGTATAACATTTTCGTATCAAGATTTTCGACTTAGAATTTTACGAAGAACATTGCCACGTGTAGCGCTTCCGCCAATTTTTACACACCCTGTATAAGTTATTTTTATAAATTGGTTCACCCTGTAATTTTTTAAATTTTTTTTGTAAATAATTTGTCTTTAAAAAACATTTTGATATGTTTTATGTTTCAACCCAATATTTTTATTGCTGTTTTGATAATAGTTTATAAGTAAAAATCCAATTTTTATAGAATTTAAATAGTAGGCTTTGAAGAAGTGTTTAAAAATTATCTATATATATAAAAATGAATGTATGTTTATTTTGTCCTTTATGCATTCCTATACCATTCATCCGATCCTGACCAAATTTGGCACAGGCAATCTATAGGACCATGGGAAAAAGATAGGCTATATAAGAATTCCCAAAAAAATCGTCCGGAAAAGATATTGAGGAAAACGTGCCAAAATCTTACACGCAACACTTAAATCGGGTCGTCTGGAGCAAAAATTTCGTCAAAATTTGACAATTTGACGTAACATTTAAACGCTCGAACCTTCTCCGATTCGACCTTTTCGCACATGTGTCGTACCGATTCGGAATCGTCTCGCTCTTCCCGATAAGTGCGTACCAAACAATCCCACTTTCGAGTTAAATAAAAACGTCCACCGGGCGCGAGCGCGAAGCGCGAGTAGTCTGTGATTGATAAAAAAAATTCACCGAGCGAAGCCGGGTAACTACGCTAGTTACTAATAAATTTAGAAACTCCAATCGTTACGAACGTTGTAAATAAGTTATTGACTTATTTTAAATGTAAGTGCAGCCTATCAAGCAATCCCTGACTAAATTTGAAAATGTCAGTTATTGACAGATAGTTATGTTTTTATGTTGAACTGTATTGTGTTTAAGTTTTTGTTGTTCTTTTTGTAGATTTAAAAGACATAACAAAATGAATTAGTTTTAATGATAAGAATATTGTTCAAGCTAAATTAAATGGCTTTAATGTTGATAATTAGGTTTTTATTACAAGGTGTTATATTGCATGGTACGTTTCTATTTGTCATTTTCTAAACTTTTATTATTGCTGATTTATAATTCATACTTTCAACTCAATGTATATTATTTATTGTTTAACTCTGCTAGTAAGTTTATTTGTCTGCTTTGTGTTTCAGTGTTTCTCTTACAATGTTTTTATTTCTGTTTTTGTTCTATTGGAAATACATTTTATACCATAATTCAAGGTTATTATCTACACAGAACAATTTCCTCAACAATAACCGATAATATCTATGTGCTACTAAACTGTGAAATTACCGAAGATTTAATTATTTTAATAGAATATCCAATTTTCCCTAATCTTTGTAAATGTGTTCATTTTCAATTGTTCGGAATCCTGTTTCTTACTGGCATTAAGTCTCTAAAGCCGTATTAAATTGCTTCAGTTATTTTCCCAAATTAAATTTAAACAGTCGAAATTAAAGTTTTCACAGTACAGGCACTAGTTGTGTAAATCTTATTTAAGTGTAATTAACGAGCTTCTTTTTTTTACAGCTGCTAGTTCAGATGTAAAAAAGGCCCATGTAGGCAGTTCTGTGTCGCTACCCTGCCGAGTAAATACGTCGCAGTGCGGAGATTTGCACAGCGTGAAATGGTATCGGGATACTTCTAGGATCTATGTATTCAGCCAAGTGGGGGAAATCGCCAGGGCTGAAGGAGACGCTACTGAAAGGTAGGTAATTCATATCTCCATATCTGTGTTAATTAATAAAATCATAAGCCGACAGCTAATATTCGCGAGTAAAAATGAAACTTGTGTTTCTCCAGCTGCGTATTTTTCTTAAATTTACAAATTTTGAGCATAAGAGAAATTATAATGTTTATGACTGATTAAAAAAATTTAAGCATGCGATTTATGTATACATTTTGCCGTACTTTTGTATTATGATTACAACAGTAACGTAGGCAGGATAATTTCATGAGGGGGAGGGTTGATAAAGGGATAGCCTTTTAAACTGATTTTTACTTGTCCAACCTTACACACACACAAACACGAATTGTAGCTGACTTTAAAAAAGTCGTTTAAAGGAATAAAGTTAGGCAGAACTACAACAGAGACTAAATTCTGTTTTAAAAATCAACCCGTTTGCCAAATTTCTAATACTAAAATACTGAAAGATATAACTTTTTGTAAAGCAAATGTCTTTTTAACTATGACAGATGGGAAATTGGTGTAACGAGGTAATTTTTAGATAATTCCACGTAGATTATAATTAAGAAACGTATATTATTTTAAGTTTAGCGGTTACCGATATATTAACATACTCTGTTTACTTTTATTATACATTAAAGTTAGCCATGTTATGGTGGAATATTTTGACAGTCACATTAAACATTTTAGGTTATAATTTTTATTTATTACAAAATTTTGTAAATATTTAAGGATTTTTATAAAACTATTATTTATATCAAAATAAGATGGCAAATACTGTAATGTATTTTGCTTGCAATTCGTCTTTTTATGTGTTTCTTGTTATGCAACATGTTTTTGCTCACTTAAAATTTTTCTACCATCCACTTTACTATATTTATACCCAATTGATTTTAAAATTTTATACAATGTTGAAAGCTCACCTTTAAATTCTAAAAACATTTTGCGGTATTGAATAAATTTTGTAAAGTAAAATATTTTTTTGAATTATATTGCCAAATAAGTTGTTGTAGCTCTTTTCTAAATGTATGGTCCGAAAAGGATAAAAATTTACTGCGTTTGTATTAAACCTTTTCTAAATTGTCTTGTCCTTGACCTAACATTTTTATGATAAAACTTTTTCCAACCTAAAATATAATTGTATAATAGTTTATACAGCCAAAATTTAATATAATACTTTACATTAAATATATTCGACAATTTGGAACACATTAGGTCATTTGTGAACTCTGGATCATCTTTTTTATATTTTTTTATAACATTTTATAATACTTTTCTTAAATTTTTCTTCAAATAATTTTGGCATTTTTAATTTGCAACAACGCGAAAAGCGCGCGTAATGTTCACCTAATTTTTGACAGTTTAAAAGTACGACATTTGACGTTGATAATCTAACATTTTTGAAAACTACAATAAATATAAATAAAAACCTATTTTAAGGTTTGTACTAATTCGCAAACTTGCGTCGGATTGTTAAAACATCGGTGTTAGCACGCGTATGTCTGCGTTCACAATGAACGTAGTAGATAGCAGATAGTATTTAGTAGATAACAGATAGTGGTTAGTGCGTTAATCTCAACAATTTTCATGCAGGTTCTGTTAGTTATCCTAGTTTTATTTGATTTTCTATGTTTGCTGCCAACTGTGAAAAGTACACCTTAAAAAGAGAGGTCCATTTCATTCATATATCTAATAAACATAAATATTGCTAGTAGTTCAAATTTTGCGTAACATAGTCAACGGTACAGATATACCTCTCTTTTTAATGCGGCGATTGGACCATTGATAGATAATATACATCGGATTGGACGTGAGAAGCGCGCGTAATGTTCACCTAATTTTTGACAGTTTAAAAATATGACATTTGACGTTGATAATCTGAGTGTAAGATTTTTAAAAACTACAATAAACATGAAATTTTGTTCTAAGGTTAGTACTAATTCGTAAATTCGCCTCGGATTGTTAAACATCGATGTCTGCACGCGTAATTTGCAAAAATCGCGTTTCATAACATGACATCAACAATTTTCATGCAGGTTCTGTTAGTTATCCTAGTTTTATTTGATTTTCTATGTTTGCTGCCAACTGTGAAAAGTACACCTTAAAAAGAGAGGTACATATTTCCATTTCATTCGATCGGCTTCACTTTCCACTCATTGGGAAGATAGGGAATGCGCGATATATGTTTATTAAATATACTAGCAGTTAGCCCGTCCTAGGACGGGATGTCAAGTATGACAAGTCAACCCGCGTTACAGATTACTATAATAACATTACAGATTACTATACTATAATAACATAACCTCATGATGATTGTCAAGTATGACATAAGTCAACCCGTAGCTATATTCATGCGTTATAGATAGATAGACAGAGTCAGGCTGGACTTTTATATATATTTATGATTTCATTCAATCAGCTTCAGTCTCCACTCATTGTGAAGACAGGGAATGCGCAATATGTTTATTAGATATATGGTTCCAGCAGTGCATTTTGTACTAATTCACGTACTGGCACCCGAAACTAAATATACTTGGTAATTGAGCTAGAAGTTTTTTTGTCTTTTCCAAATGATTTTTTTCACCAAAAGCGACTGTAACATCCAATGACAAAAACTCTAGTGTAAATTACATTTGGATAATATTAGTGTTTATAAAAGGGCTATTGTAAAAGAAAAACAAATGTGTATGATCCTTACTCAGGGATCGCCATGTAAGTGGTTTGTATGTAGAAAAACACTTAAGTGACATGACTTGAAATCTGTGAGATTTTCTAAACGAAAGAAATCTTTACAAACACATTGTTTCGGAAGGACTGGTGTGTGATGTACAATATTAGTACTTATAAAAATATACTTTCATAATTGACAAAATTTACTCGGTGTGATAACTCGTTCCTCTGGAACCGGTAAATAAAGCGTCGAATAAAAAGCAAAAGAAAAGTAAAGTGCGCATTGATTAGATACCTTTTTAGGCACTGCAATTAGCAAATTAAAATTCTGAATGAAAATTTAATGGTTTGTAAATACGTTTCTAATACATTAGGAACTTTGTTTTGCTAGTTTTTTTTCTCACGTTAACTCTGTTGGGCAATTAGCGTGATTAATATTAATCATTTGCATATGTTTTCTACTAGCAGCATCTCCTACAACTGCGGCTCAGCTTTCACTAAATACTCTGCAAATAAGTTGTTTACGTCACCTGGATCGGTCGCTCTCTTATCTCCGAAGCAGCGCACGGGCCAATTAGTGGAACTAGTTGGTCTGTGTATTTGTTCCTTGTTGTCGCTGTTATTCCCAGGATCCACGGGGTTTTACCCGTGCATAGCTCGCTGCTGCTGCTGTCCCGCTGTGGTCCTTGCGGCCTTTGTGCTCCTGCTGAGTCCTGCATATGAGTTACGACGTGGCTTTTAATACCTCGCTAAATAATTATATGCATACTGCTCGTTGGGAGAGGTATTTACTTGGGATTACTAAGCTGTACCAAACAAGAGCAATTATTTTAAACAACGTAAAACGCATCCTCTCACCTGGTTTACTCCAGCACTGATTATAATGGTGCGTTAACACCCAAAGGAAAATTTTAATTAAGCCATTTGATGAACTCAGTATTTTCAGTAATTAAATTCTTACATACTAATGAAGGTAAAGAAGATTATTATTAACCGTTTTCGTCAAAATCTAAGAAGATACAGGGTTGCGTGGTTATAGATATAATTACTAATGCTTTTTAATTTATAATGTTTCATCAGAACATCTTTTATTTTTGTTATTTTATATTTTAACCGTATCCCATTGATCTATCTATTTATATATTTTAAAATGCGGGTTAGATTACGGCCTATCTCGCTTCTTGGTTTCTATTTTATCACGTCTTTACAATCATCTTCACTAACTTAAGCATCTTGCAGGTATTGCTTCCTTGTGATCCCTATTTCTTCTTGGTCGCTTCGTCTTTTGGTAAATGGCCACACCCACTTCCATATTTTTCGGCCCATTTTCATTCATTAATCGTATGAGCCCATGTCATATTAGTCCTTTGAGTACTAATGACTCTATAATGTTTACATCTACACCCATTTCATCTCCTATATCTTTGTTTCTCTTCTTGTCTGTTTTTGTAAAGCCGCAGCATCGTTGCCAGTAGTCCATCTCCATCGCCTTGATCCTTGACTTCTCCCTCTGACGTATTTCCCATAATTCTGAACCGTATGTACTGACACTTTCGACTATTGTTTTGTAGATTTTAACTCTTGTATTCGTTATTTTTCGTTTCCATAATAGGTATTGATACATTCTTATTTCAGCACAATTTTGTGTGTTTAATATTTAAAATATATATGCTTAATTTCAGCAACAACCAGGGAAGATAGTCGGCAAAAAAGAATCGACTCCCCTATTCCTGAGTCGGTATTTTTTTAAACCGTTTGTATCCGACCCGCGTTATAAGCGAATTCCATTGTATTTGCTATTTTACTAAAAGTAATATACTACTGTAATCGTATACCAGGACTGTGGAATGTTAATTGTGGAATATAAATTTATTACAGTTTTATAATAGTTACTATTTATTTGGCTTGATTAATGTAACATGTTCATTTTAACGATTGTACTGTTGCTTAGCGTTTGGTGCTTCAGTTGAAATTGGCATTTTTTTTTTTTAAATTATTACATAGGACAAAACTTTAAGCGCCTTGGTTTAAGTTTTCCTTTAATTATTTGTGATTTGAAAACATCCAGGATTATTAAAATTAAAATAAGATGCGATCAAGATATAAACACATGAACTGTTTGAATATAAATCCATAAAACAATGCAATTAACGTGGTATTTTATAATATTTTTTGTGCGATCGTACTGGAAACAGTTGTTTGACGGACGCGTTAGCAACCATAAAGTACTACATTTCCGGCCCTATCCTTAGCAACGGTCGAAAAAGTTTTTTCGGCCGCTACAGCGTACGAAAAAGATCATTTGCATTAAGCAGAACGGAAAGCGCATGTGCGTGTCTGAATATAAGTTCTCTGAGATTATGGCTTCCCCGCTAACGGTAGTGACGTAGAGGTCTTTAGGTTGTTAACTGTCAGGTAGTTTATAACCTAATATTTTAATATAATAATAATTGTACTAACTGTCCTATTGCTGTCAATTATATTATGTATTAATAAATAAATATATGTTATGGTACACTATATGTAATTAATAATGAATCAATGTTTAAATTTATAAATAAAATATTACAATGGCACAAAAAAAGGTTATTTAAATTATGTACAGAATTGTGCAAGTACGTTTCCACCGCTAACAGCATACGCCATCATATATCAGTGACAGAATGTCACTTAGTTTTTAACCTATATTTTTGTACTAAAAATTTAAATTTTTTAATTCGATGGCACAAAAAATGTAATATGCACCTCGACCAAAACGTGTAACTTTTTCGGCCGCGTCTGGTTTGCTGGCTGAGACGTAGTCGAATACTGCAGCGGTCGCTGTTTCGGCCGTTGCTAAGGATAGGACCGGAAATGCAGTACTTTATGGTTGCTAACGCGTCCGTCAAACAACTGTTTCTAGTACGATCACAGAAAAATTACTCTATGGAATAGTTTTAGCATTAGAACCTTTTTTCTACATACCTTGATCTTAAAAAACCTTAAAATAAAGGCACTATCGGCTTTTAAAATCTTTAAAATACGGGGTAAGATTTGATTGACTACAAAACTAACACTAACGAATCATTGGGCCGCAGCTAAATTGTAAACGGCGTTTTGATATGCATGCTCAGCGTACTTTAGACTGGCGAACCGCTATATTAAGGTTACAATATTTTTAAACATAATTCACATATATTTAACTAAAATTTGTTTTATTCATTATAATTAATTCAAAATACGAAAGTATTAATAACGGTCGATAATTCAATAAATGTTCATGAGAATAAATTGTGAATTAAAAGCAATAAAAGAAATTATTTAATTTGTTTTCAATCTTCAACGAATAATAAACATTTTGTAGTCGTTTCGATTTTGGTTCTTATACAAGTTTCGGTTAATTTCGATTTTCGTCCAAGTATTCACGTTGATGCTTTATACAACAAAATAAAAACTGAATTCTAGCGCAAACAAAAAGTAAATAACACTTCTAACATCAAAAACTGTAAAGAAGTGCTAGAAAAACGCTGTTTTTTAATATTTGCTTGCAGTTGTGAAAGAGTTTTTTAGTTGAAGGTTCAAGGAGTTGAATTTTCAACTTAATATAGCGAAAGATTTACTTGATAGTCCTAGAAAGTCGTCAAAGTTTGCAAAAAAGGAGAACTTTTATTCTATTTATGGTGTTTTATCGCGCACATGCTTTTTGTTTTAAACTTCTTACTTTTAAGAGCGAGAACAATCCCTCACATTCACTATTATAAACGACACTCCAAACTTGTTCGCCGTGGAGCGTACATTTTGTTATAATTTGGACACAGTTCTCCGTCTTCTACGGCGCATTAATAGCATTATCTTTTAAAATAAGGTCGCGTTTATAACAGCGGCAAATTAAACTGGAAATTACTGGTGACAGATTAAAGTAAATTAAATTATAATTGTCAAGTAAGGTTTTACGTGTCTGTTTCAAGTAATTATTTTGCGTTCTAGGTTGGGAAGATAAAACCGTCGTTTCTATAACTATGTTATGCAATTTTTCTCCCGAAAAGGTTCGCGAATGCTGGCGGCGGTTAAATAAATCAGAGGCATTGTTAAACAACCTCTTTATTTGCGGCTGATTAATCCGTCGTTTGTGTAGAGGTCCGGGCTGAAGTAGGTGTAGAGGAACAACAAAACGCGTGCTTTACAGCTCATTCTCATTTGCTGTTATCTCCGTACGTTATTATAATCCGCTCTTTGGAAAATTTATAAAATATGATTATGTTGTATTGGTTTGCGAAACTCCTTTTGTGTTTCGCACAATGTCAAGACTAAATTCAGTTAGTTTAATTGAAAAACCTTTTACGTTTTGAAATAGGTCAGTACGTTTCTTCAATAGACTCGCGTTTTTAAATTATTAGTCGTTTTTCTTTATTTTCCTTGAACGTTGCAATGTGACTGGCGTAATACATTTTAGACAGTTTTTTTGGTACTGTAGGAGAATGATTTGAATTGATTGTCGAGAAATTGATTATATTATTATCTTGTTGATGCTTTTAGTGTACCTATACTTGTATGAACAACATTGCCGTATACAGGGTGTCCCAGATTACATTTCCAGCATGGGGATCTCGCTTATTATAAGAGATACAGGTTTGTTTAAATTTGATGAATTATTCCTTAGTATGAAAGGAGCCACAATCAATTTTTAAAAGTACAAAATTCCTCGTGCTTCAGATGTTATAGCAAAAAATATGAAAATGTCGAATTTCTTTTTTCTTTCATAACTTTTTTGTCTTAATCAATAGAATAATTTTATTTGTACTTTCTTGAGGTACTTTTTCATGGAGAATGTAACTGTCATTTTAGATTTTTTTTAACACCTACCATTTTCGAGATATTACCCCTAATTTCATTTTTTCTTATGAGCCGCGAAGTTGGCTCTGGAATTACTAATTACTTATTATACCTATTTTAATAAACAAGTCACAAAATGAAAAAAAAACGTATTTTACCCATCACTTATCAAACTATCTATGAAAATAAAAACAAAAAACAACTAATTAAATGCCAAATGACAGTTACTATTTGTCTGCGGTATCATTTATTAGAATTTTTTATTATTGTTGTGTAATTCGATAGTCTTTGTAGTAATTGTTATAATGATGGCTACATTTAAAAATAGCGAAAAATTTGACATGTTGAGATGCTACATTCTTTACCATAAAAACTGTGTGGAAGCTGAGTGAATATACTTAGAGCTATATCTTGAGAAAAGGCAACCAAGAGTGTGTAATTACAGAAATTTGGAAATAAATTTAAAAAATATGGTTTCTTTCAAAACAAATCCATAAAGAATTACAATTATCTATTTTACACAGTTTCTATTGTAAAGAATGTAGCATTTCAACATCAAATTTTTTTAATTAGTTGTACATGTGCCCATAATTATATGATAACAAATTTGCTACAAAGACTATCGAATTACATAACAATACTATAAAATTCTTATAAATTATAAATGATACCGCAGACAAATAGTAACTCTTATTTGACATTTAATTAGTTGTTTTTTGTTTTTATTTTCATAGATAGCTTAATAAGTGATGGGTAAAATACGTTTTTTTTTCATTTTGTGACTTGTTTATTAAAAAAAGGATAGCAAGTAATATCTTATTTAAACGAGAAAAAAAAAGCACATTTAAATATTCCAGAGCCAACTTCGCGGCCCATAAGAAAAAATGAAATTAGGGGTAATATCTCGAAAATGGTAGGTGCTAAAAAAAATCTAAAATGACAGTTACATTCTCCATGAAAAAGTACCTCAAGAAAGTACAAATAAAATTATTCTATTGATTAAGACAAAAAAGTTATGAAAGAAAAAAGAAATTCGACATTTTCATATTTTTTGCTATAACATCTGAAGCACGACGAATTTTGTACTTTTAAAAATTGATTGTGGCTCCTTTCATACTAAGGAATAATTCATCTAATTTAAACAAACCTGTATCTCTTATAATAAGCGAGATCCCCATGCTGGAAATTTAATCTGGGACACCCTGTATACCCGTTAACAACAAAAAAGGCGCATCTGCAACAGAAAATGACTCCTAGTCAGACGTACTAGCGATGGTATTTCCTATTGGCGGTAATCTACCGTTTAAACGTCCCTGGTTATTTGACCAACTTTTAGTTATTGCTACCGCACACATCTCTTAGGGTACTCTGTTTAGATTAGCAAGAGAGGGTTGCGTTATAAGGTTTGTTCCAACAAGACGTTTAAAACCAATCCATTAATGAACGCATGAGCTGTTTTATTCCCGTGCGTGAACTATGTACCTACTAATAAATGTATTGGCCAGTATTAGCCGTGTTGGAACGCTTTTACGACTGGCCTAACTGTAAATGACATTTGCGTCTATTGGGTTCATAGAAATGTGCGCATCGCAAGGGTAAACACCTTAAGAATGTAGCACTAAATGGCATAGCTATCTAAACTCACGTTAATTATGAACAGCGCATGTGTCTAAAAATCCCGGCAACAATTCGTCCTCTAGTCCATGTCCTGTTCTGATCGTCCGCAAACCCGTACACGAATTGATCTGAGATGTGATGGAGCGGATTACTGACCGTCCGGTGAACTATCAGAGACTGTGATGGAACGCGGTATTGACACTGCGCACACTCGTGATCGTTTACTGGATCGTCCGAGTAGTTGATGGAACAAACCTATAGCTGTGTTAAACCTTTCTTAACCATTCTGTGTGAAGCAAAGTGGCAATTGGTACAATAGAGATGTTTGCGTTGGCTATGGGGAAAACTTGATCTTATGATAAGGGACGCGAAAATAGTAGAATACCGCCGATTTCATTATAAAAAGTGTGATTGGGTTAAAATCGCACACAAAACATTCTTAAAATTTAGAATTTTCAATCAGACAAATATAATTAAATTTACATTATAACACGTAATTTTAATAATTATTGATATTGATAATCTCATTTTATATTAACAGACCAAAAGCCAAAAGGTTCCCCTAGTAAGTACGTATGAAACGAAGTCGGCGCACATTGTCTTTACAAAATGTCACGGCCAATCACCACCAGTAATGACAAACAATCAAATCGTACCCACTGTAAATGATGTGAAATATCTAGGTATGCATCTGGATAAAGGTCTGATATGGAGAACGCACATTTGGAAGAAGCGAAAACAGCTTGATGCTAAATTCCGTAAGTACTACTGGCTTCTTGGGAGGCAGTCGAAACTATCCCTTCGCAATAAACTGCTGGCTTACAACGTCATATTTAAACCGGTATGGACCTACGGGCTCCAGCTCTGGGAAACCGCATCTACTCCAACATAGCCATTATCGAGAGGTTTCAGGCAAAAGTGCTACGAACCATGGTAGATGCGCCCTGGTTTGTAACTAACAAGAACATTTACAAAGACCTAAAAGTGCAAACGATAAGTGACGTGATTGTGCAGTGCAGTACAAGGTACGTTCAACGCCTTGAGGTACATCCAAATGCGTTAGCATTAAACTTACTAGATAACAGTCAACATTACAGAAGACTAAAACGCAAAACTTCGCTAGACCTGGTGCATAGTGTATAAACTTTAAATTTTCTTTTAGTTTTTTATAGAGGGTGTTCACTGGAACACACCTCTTCGAGTCAGTTTCCATAATCAGATCATATGTTTATTGTTTTTCTTTAAAAAAAAAACAGATTACATAGAAAACCCATCAAAAAAAAAAATAGTAAGTACGTATCTTGGAGCTTACAGTTATTACCAAATTCCAGTTATATTTTTTACCCTAGTTCTCACATTTTTACCCGTAGTTCACAGTATCTTAATGCCATTATAAAATTATTGGTACCTAGCAGAGAAATAAAAAGAAACTGTTACTTTCTTAATAATAATAATGTAATTTATTTAGCGATTTGATAATTATTTTTACATTTTATTACATGTACATATATAAATATATAAAATTTAAAACTTTTCCTTAATATGACTACTGAGCTTACGTCTAAACCTTACAATATTAGTTTCACTTTTAAGTTCACTTGATAAATCATTGTAAAATTTCAGTCCTTTATAAAAAAGAGAATTTTGTGTGTAATTTCGTGTCCTGTATGGCAATTTAAAGCAGGGACTAAAAACGAAATAAATTCCGTTCGTTTCTGTTCGGAACGAAAACGAAATATGTATATCGTTTTCGTTCTTTTCGTTCTAACCGAAAAAATTCTTTTTTCGTTTTCGTGAACCGAAATAACGGTTAAAACCGGTTTTACAATATTTTTTTGTCGTCAAAAAATAAATTTTTTTTCTAGTCACCACAACCCTCTATAAATACGATAACAATATTTGCGTGTCAACTAAAATTTAAACGATGACGATGGGGTTTGATGCTCACAGACAGCATATTTAGACTGGCAAACCATCGCCATATTAAATTTACCAAACCGTTAAACACGTTAACATTTAACCATTTTATTAAGTTTAACACCCGTAAGGTGCAAAAGCACAACGTGATTAGGTTAAATTAGACACGATCTTTATCTAAAAATATGAAAATATAGCAAGTGCTGTTTTAAATTTGTTTTAGTACTAAAAAAAATTTGAATTAAATAAGATCCTGCTGTACTTATTTAAAAAGACAAAAGAATGAATTGAAGTGGATAGTTTACTAAATGTTATAAATAAAAAAGATATTAAAAAAAAACTTATATTTACTTGAAATATACTTTAATTTTATAGTTTGTACATACCATACAATATACATTTTCACATTCCGTTAAATCTAACTAGCAACACATCTTTCAAAAAATCTTCTTTTATATTAGTCCTTTTCGAAGTAAGAATAAATTTTACTATTATTATGTCTAAACGCAAATAAAACATACACATTGATAATATATATCCAATCAAGTGTATATTCTATTGATGATCTAAAAAACAAATTAGAAATAGAGAATATCTGTACCGATAATTGTGTTACACGAAATTGCAAGTATAAACAATAAAGTTGTTAATACATATTCACGTAAATATATGAAGAAAGTGAAGCTCACTTATTTCAAGTGAGATTTTTTACTCCCCAGCACAGAAGGTTAATTAATCTATTGTCAATCTCAATTTTAAACGAAATTTTACCGCTTTTTTAAATAACTTTAATGTCAAAAAAAAATTGAAAGTGCTGTATCGCTCAAAAATTTCACAAAAATGTAAATTTTACGAAAACGGTTGACTTAAGACCCATATAACCTTATACATTTTTTAAAGTAAATTTTAAGAGGAATCCAAAAATGTGAAAATATACAGGGTGTTCTATTTAAAAAAAAATAATTTATATGTGCCGGTCAAACGAAACACCCTGTATATTTGAAAATAATTTTAGGTTATGTAGAAAATAGGTTCGCACAATATTTGTATTTAACATTTTTTGATATTTTCATTAATAAAGGAGCTATCGAAGAATCTCAGGGTCGTGGTGCACCCTGTATAAATGGTGCCTGTCCACGTGAGAGTAAACTACTCTCGATAGCAGCGTCGCCAAGGATACAGCCCCCGAGAGTAACTCGCGATTGGCTGTATCCTTGGCGACGCTGCTATCGAGAGTTGTTTACTCTCACGTGGACAGGCACCATAGAAAATAAATCAAAAAGTACATCATTTCAAAAAATCTTTTTCTGTTACGGAATATCCCCACAATCTCAGCGACTTAAGTTTTTTTTTTGTCATTAGTTTTGCGTTGTCGAGATTTTTTTGTAGACTGGCTTCTTTCTGTAAGACATCCATCGCTATGTCCGTTGTTGCAAACTGGCGAGCAATAAAAATTTATATTAAAAAACAATGGAGATTCTATAAAGCTACATCAGTACGGTGAGTGGTATAAACTCTTGAAATAGCACATTGGGTTAAATAAAGTTTAAAGTGTATAACTTTGATTGCGTTCGTTTTTTTCTAATGTTAAAACGTATTTACTGCAGAGAGTAGAATATCTAACATAACAAATGTTTATTAGTCGATGTTTGTTGTAATATTCAGTAAACATTTTTATTTTTCGTCTGAACAATGTGACCATAATTTTCAGCAGACTCCATTTATTTAGGGCTTAAAGTAAACAAGTTCTACTCTACTAATAAATTTGGTTTGAAATGAGCGAATGTGTTTCAACGACCCCAACATGAAACGTCAGTTGAAGTTAATTCTTGCTTGCTAGCAAGTTTGCAAATTCGTTTCATCACTTGACCGACAATTTCCCCCAGAAACTTAAGGCCACTTAAAGGGGTTTCGAAATTCGATCCTGAGTGTGGGACAAGAAGATCCTTCTCGTAATTAAGGACAATTGACGGGCGGCTTATGCAAATCACGTGATGAAAACTACGATCCTGTGATTATCTTGCTGGGAATGCTATGACACCAGCAGGACTATTATTAATGTGTCGTGATTTAAGATGTCACGTTTTAAGTTTATTAATTAATTAAGTTGGCTGCGGAAGACCAGTCTTAATATTTTACTAAATACACTAAAATTTTCATTAGAAAAACTGTTTGGATGATGTATGGTGTGCCCAAAATATGAGCAGCGTTTTACGTTTTATGATATAACGTTTTATATTTCATATTTTAACAATATTTTGATTTTTGTGCGATCGTATTAGAAACAGTTGTTCGACGGACGCGTTAGCAACCATAAAGTACTGCATTTCCGACCCTATCCTTAGCAACGGCCGAAAAAGTCTTTTTCGGCCGCTACAGCGTACGAAAAAGATCATTTGCATTAAGCAGAACGGAAAGCGCATATGCGTGTCTGAATATGTGTTCTGAGATTTTGGCTTCCCCGCTAAGGGTAGTGACGTAGAGGTCTTTAGGTTGTTAACTGTCAGGTAGTTTATAACCTAATATTTTCGTTTTGATATGTTCTACGTTAATAGTTATTTATGTATCAAGGCCAAAAAGTGTAACTTTTTCGGCCAGCAAACAGGCAAGGCCGAAAAAGTACGTTTTGGCCGAGGTGCATATTACATTTTTTGTGCGATCGAATTAAAAACAATTTAAATTTGTAGTAATTTTTAAAATTATAGGTTAGAAACTACGTGACATTCTATCACTGACAGATGACGGCGTGTGTACTGCATTACCGGCGCTCTCCTTAGCAACGGCCGTAAAAGTTACTTTTTCGGCCGTTACTAAGGGTAACGGCCTGAAAAGTAATGCAGTATACTTTATGGTTGCTAACGCGTCCGTCAAACAGCTGTTTCTAGTACGATCGCACAAAAAGTAATTTATATATTTATATAATATTAAATTTATGAATCAAAAATTACAATCCCACAAAAAAAAGGTTATTTAAATTATGTACAGAATTATGCAAGTACGTTTCCACCGCTAACAGCATACGCTGTCATCTGTCGGTGACAGAATGTCACGTAGTTTCTAACCTATAGTTTTGAAAAATACCAAAAATGTAAATTGTTTTTAATTCGATTGCAAAAAAAATGTAATATGCACCTCGGCCAAAACGTCCTTGCCTGTTTGCTGGCTTCGACGACTTCTCAGCCAGCAAACCAGACGCGGCCAAAAATGTTATACGTTTTGGACTTGATACATAAATAACTATTTTTAATACCTTATTAAAAAGTACGAAATATGTACATACGTATACACAGGGTGGTCCACATAAAAAGGCCACTATTGGGATTTCGTAAACGTTTAAATCTACAAAAAAAGTTTAAATCAGACAAATTTTTCCCCTTTCTGAGACCTCGACAGTTATACGTACTTTTTAAGGTTTTAAATAAGTTCCATGGCACACTAGATAATAAACAAAAATCAAAATGGCCATTTTTTAAATCGATTATAACTGGGTTATACTTAATGGTACAAAAATATTTTTGGGGAAAAGTTGTAGATTTTTTTTACGCACTGTAAAGTGAAAACATTTATTTGTTTCAGTATAGTTCGTTAATATATATATGTATTTATTGTGAAAGTGGTGTACCTAAGTCCATTTTTGTTTGTGTCAATGAATTTAGGGGTTTGATTTTAGTCCTTTTAAAAATAGGTATTTATAGTTTACTAAATTCGCCCACGTTTCTATGAATTTAAGTTGTGTGTATGTATATGAACATTTGTCATACCTGTGGTTTGTTTTTAGAATTAATTAATTTTTTTTTTTTCCATTAACGGACTTAAGTACACTTGTTATAATTATTGAATTGCAAAAGATCATTAAATTTTAAAAGCTTTATTTCAATTTTAATATGCTTTGTTTTGGTCCTTTTTTTAAATAATCAAGAACATTGTTTAATATGAATCAGTAGTGTAAGCAGGATGTTTTCATGGAGGGGATTAATAAATGCAGCAGCCTTTTAAATTGGTTTTTACTTATCCAACACGAATATTGTAAGATGTATCAGATATATTTATTAGGGTGGATCGCTCTTATATGGGAGAATTTTTTTTTTTCGAATTTCGATTTCGGGGCGTGCGCGATAGATGCCCTGGTATCTTTTGATTAATCATGCAAAATATTTTAAAAAAATAATTATTATTGGAAGTACTGCCCCAAAGTCGTCAAAGTTTTCGAGAATTTAAAAAAAGTTACTTTAAATTAAAATGTCTTTGTTCTATTTTTAATAACGAATTTCACGACTTTTTGGAACATTATCACAGTTTATGCTTTTAATTATTAAAATAACAATGTAACACACCGTTTTTCTTACTTTCCCGGGTAATTTTATTGTCACGTGCGCAGAGGTGTGCGCGGGTAGTGAAACGGATATGTCATTTAGCATCCCTTCGCTTTATAGTTTCAATTTTTTTTCAGGAAGAGATCACGTTTCGTTCTGATTTGGAATATTTAAGATTTGATAGTGTGATTTTTTTTGTAATAAAAGTACAAACGTTTACGTAGCAGTGATACAAACTGTCCTATATTTGGTGTTGGCAAAGAATTCCCGAATAGTTTGTTACCGACGCATGAAGGCATGAAGGCATGATATAATATTTTATTTGCGTCTCCAAACCTTAGCAAACGATTCCAGGATTTGGTAAGAGACACTAGTAAAATAGTTACTACTGACATAGAACAAATCTGGAGAAGAGCGTCCTTACCTACAGTAGAGCATCGAACAATGTTAGCGAAAATAAAAATATATCACGACAAATACCGTGCAATCCTAAAGCCCTATCAATGTAGAAAGAATAGTGACTACAGAAACAAATTGGAGAAGTTCAAAATGGACGCCAGGATTCTGTTTGACATTGCCACGCAAATATAGTTCGTTCGAGACTAGTTCTTGTGACAAATCGCGAAAGATACTCACTAAAGAAAGAGAATTCTTGTTAGACCAGCGAGGTCAAAGAAAAATGATGATGTGTTCCTTAGATAGAGAGACTACAAGGAAAAACGAAACCAATATTTCCAAAAAATTGCAACGAAATTTTTATGAAGAAGCTTCCCAAACATCAAAGTCCCAAAGATTCACGTCTCAAACTAAGGGTTCAAATTCTAAGCCCTTAAAAGCAAATGCTGATATGCAGGAAAAGCAATGAGGACTATCGCAGAAAAGTTGTGTTCGGATTATTGAAAAAACCTGGCTCACAATACATTGACCATATGTCTATGAAATCTAGTGACGCAAAAACAATTGCCAATTGACTGTTCGCATCGATTCCGAAGCCATCGCAGTCGAAACTGATATTTTACCTACATTTCGTTTGATGCCTTGCCACACACAAACCACTGAAAGATGTGTCAAATTGGTGACGGATCAGAAATAAATTAGAATCTTGTCGTATCATACCAAGAAAGACTACAAAACCAAGTTATTAGCTTAATTTTGGAGTGATCTTAATTTTTTTTTAAACTGTTTTTGTGTAATTTTACATTCTGTTCTATTTTCTTATTCTTTTAATTGTCCAAAAAAGTTATAAAAATTTTGTAACCTAACCTTGAATACTTTTATTGGGCATAAACTATAACCTACATTCAGCAAATTTTTTTCAAAATTCAGCAGGCTTGGGGCAGTACTTGCACTAATAATATCAAAATATTGTCTTTATGACTTCTGATTGTATTCCCCTAGAGCATCTTTTCCGCACCCCGCCAGAAAAAAAAAAATAAAATAAAATTCGATCCACCCTAATATTTATAGGAACTTACTTATAAACTTAGTTGGACACGTCCAGCGAAGCTTTATTTACGACCCTAGTTTTTATAATCCAGATTCTTGAGGAGAGTTACGATCCCCTCTAACCCCACATGCATACGCCACTGATCTTAATATGTATTTACTTATTGTTAAATTATTACTCTATGCTTAATGGTCTTAATTTTTTATAAACTCGTAGATTTTCGTATTAAATGGTGAATTTAGTTGTAATATGGCACGGTATTACTCCCTAACTTACTCAGTATTTATTCACGGCCTTAAATAGTATTTCAAAATCCAATCCATTGTTAAGCTTCTTTTTAATTTTGATCTATTATTCGTTTTAGTCTAGGCCAATCGTTATTAAAATGATCAATAAATTAAAATTTCGCTAACAGAAAAGCAACAGATTTATTTTTGAAACAAACAGAGAAAGATTTACACTTACAGATATACCTGATGTGATTTATTTTAAAGGATCAAGTAGACTGGTTGGTTTTTTGATGTCGTTATCAATCATACTCCAATTATTGCAAAAACTCTAAGCTTCGATGAAAATCTATGTGTCACGGCAATGACTAAACCGTCAGGGATACAAATTAAAATCGTATCAATCATCAGTTTAAATTTGAACTTCGATCGAACCTCCAAGCTCCAACATGCGAACGGCGTACGATAAGTTTCATTTATTCGCCATTAGTATTTCCGCACGTGGTTTCCAGTTAGTTTAGTTTGCCGACAAAAAGCGAGATGGATTGTCTTGTCGTAACGAGCGATAAGGGTTAAATCGAATGAATATATCCGTGTCAGATATTCTACCGAAATCGTTAGCATTGCATTTTGTCAGTAAGTCGTTAGCGAATTTTTCCGTAATCTTGAGCACATACGTGAGGTGTCCTTTTCTACCCCCACGTCTGCTTAGTGTAATTGAGCAAGAAAAGATGTTTCCGTGTCAGCGATTTTTCCGTTTTCTCTTAGTCATACCGCGTGTGCAAAGCTTGCTTTCACCTAACGCAGCATGTACCTTCGCGCATTTTAATATTTTCAATATTTGTTGTTTTTCTTTGTTCGCGATCACGTGATTTTTAAATTTTGCCAGTCATTCGCGATTCATATTTATTTAGGAAAACTTCCAAATTTATAATAAATGTTTAGACAGTCCTTTATTCGATCAAATAACTGCTATTTGAATAAAACTTATTCTGTAAACATGATGTTGTACATTACAAAACAATATGAACCTTAACCCATTTGTTCCCAGTGTACTCATTTGAGTACGGTTCATAAAAAAGTTCCATTAGTTACATATAGGTGGAAATGTTTAGTACCACTTAGAAGTACACAGAATAGGGAATAGTAGATTAAAATTTTAAACCTAAATGTTGCTTCTACATAGGAAAAAACGTCACTTTACTTTGTTCTACAACTGTGCTATTGTCACTGTGTACTTTGTTATTAATTTTTATCTTTGTTTTAAAATATAAATTAATTAATCTGCTGAAATTTGTTACTCAGGTATGTATGTTTTACAGTAATTCATGCAAATATTAAACAAAATACATAGTGTGATTTTTTTTCATAGTTACTTACTGGTGTACTCAGATGAGTACACTGGGGCATTACGTTGTTGGGGCTAAATTTGCCCTTAGGATCTAAAGTTGTATTGGACTTACTAAAAGTAGTGATAAAACCGGCAGACCATATAATATTTGTCGACAACTTGTTTACAAGTCATGGTTTGATGAAAACTCTTATAGTTAATTGCACCAAAAAAAAATCCTTTTTTTGATCAGCAACAAATGAAAAAAGAAAGTCGCGGTTGTTTCCAATATAAATATGACAAAGAACATTTATTGCTGCTGGTAAAGTGGAAGGACAATGGACAATAGTATTGTGACTATAATGACAAATTATGATAGTATACATCCTCTTTCCAAAGTGAAACGTTGGTCTAAGTAGCAAAAAGAAAAAAATTGATGTGCCCCAACCTTGTCTCTTTGCCAATTATAATACAGCTATGGGGGATGTAGACTTGCTAGACAAATCTGTAAATAATTATCAAGTGTCCATCCAAGGTAAAAAAGGTGGTGGATTCTCTGGACCCATATGCTGAATATTACAACAGTGAACGCCTGAAGGATAAATTCATTAGCAGGTAGAAATACTGATTTACTGAATTTCATACGAAGTGTATTAAAACATCACTTAAGAGTCTTTGAGAAAGCTCAACTTTCCGGGCATCCACGTACGGTCCCAAAAAGTATTATACAGGATCAAGGAAGACATTTTCCTAAGAAATAATTGATAAACAGTTGCGCTGTAGCATATGTCATCAACGAGCAAGGTGCTTTGTATCAAACGCCATGTCACACTGTTTGGAAAGAGAATGTTTCATAAAGTTTCATAGTGAATACCAGTTTTCGATTGTAAATTATTACAATAAATTAGTAAAAAATAATATAATTTTTATTTTCTTTGCCGCCGCTATGTTCCTGTGTACTCATATGAGTACGTGCATTTTTTTCACTTCTTTTTGAAAATATTTTTGAAAAACTTGCATAATTTGTAGTTTGGACATATTTCTAATAATAAAAAATGTTTTATTTAAAAATTTGAAAAAAAAAATGTTTGTGGGAACAAATGGGTTAATCAAGTAACGGAATTTATTTTAAAATTTTAGGTAAAATTTGCAGTAACTAAAAATTATGTAGTAGTTTGCTGATGGCGTTGTTTAACATAAGTATTATTTTGGTCTGATTAATGGTGCAATGTAACATTTTTCGAAGCTTATCATTATAACTTTGTGGCTTGAGCTCCGAAGTCAAAAAATATTGATTTTAGGTACCTACGGATAACGTGATACATTTTCGTGAAGAAAAATTGATTTGTATTTTTAAAAAATTGAAAATATACATGGCGTTTTGCTTAGGAACAAACTGACGTATCGGTGCGCAAAACCTAACACTCTGTATAGGGTGGTCCAAATTCGGTGGGATTACATGGGTATCTCGTGGCATAATAGTAGAAATTGTGCCGATTAACTGTTCTGGTTGACAGTTCATACAAATTTTTTTTGAATTTTCAAAGGCTACTACCGACATTTTAGGTAAAATACTCGCAAATAATCCTAAGAAACGAAATAACTTCAAAAATATTATATTTAGACATAAAACATGCTGAACAACTTTGAAAGATAATTAAATTTTCTACAAGAAAATGTAAAAATATACAGGGTGTTCCATTAAAAAAAAGACTAACATGCGTTTAAAGTTTAGCGAAATGGACTGAGTATAACGAACACCCTGTATATTATTTTAAAAATGTAACTAGTCAACAATCACTATGACACTATTGTCTAATAAATTACCAGAGTAAATTGCTCTGGTGTTCTTATGTTAATAAATATAAATATTTTTATAAAGGTCTGCATCTGTCAAAATTTTCAAAAAAACGTTAATAACTCAAAAACGGTTCATTTTAGACATAAACAACCTATTATATTTTTGAAAGAGAATTTAAATTTACATCCAAAAATTACAAAATATATAGGGTGTTTCATATAAAAAAACAATGTTTGGTATCAAAGCGCAAAAACAAAACACTGTGTATAGTTGAAAATAATTTTAGGTTATGCAGTAAATGATTACAAACAACTTTATATTTAACGTTTTTTAATATTACATATTACTAATAACAGAGCTATCGAATAATTCGTCTTGACTGGGACACCCTGTATAAGGGGTGATGTATTTATTTTCAATAATACGCAAGTTACAAAGGTTTTTTAATTTTTTTAATGATGAGAAACAAAAAGTAGGCTGTGGAAACAAAAAAAAAACAAGAAAAACCGGAAATGATAGAATATATTTGAGAACTGTTTTGAGTTTGTTTCAAAAAACTGCACATTTTTGGTAATTTAACCGTTTCTCTATCTTGACTATTAAGCGAGATATCCATGTAATCCTATCGAATTTGGACCACTCCGTACACTGTTATAGACAGCGGGTTGAAGGGGTTAGGAGGGTTCAGAACCATGAAAACATTCTGTCTACGCTACGCCACTGACTCTGTATGATTGAAAATAATTTAGGTTATGTAGTAAATTTAACTATAAACAATTTGAAATTTTATTTAAACTTTGCTCTTATAATAAAACTATTTAATTATTCGTCTAGTCTGGGACACGCTGTATAAATAAATTGTAAAATGTATTATTCGTGAACCAATAGGAGCTTGTTTCATGCACCGTTTATTTAACCAAATTTTAAACTCTAGCTTGGGTCAGTTTAAATAGTTATTTACGAAAAAAAAACACATAAATCAAGTAGCATTTGCTATTATAAGCACTCTTTTACCGCAAATGTCCTTAAATTCCCATTATTTATGTCATGCATATACCCCTCATATATTTATACCCAAAACACTTTTATTTTCATCGTAGCTGTTCATACGTGAAATATTTCGAGTAGAATAGCTGTGTTTTTATTTTATGCTGGATTTGTTCTACTTAGCGTGTCCCTGTATTATGTACGGTAAAAACGTTATCTGCGAGAACAAATTATGCGGCTTTCCAATCGCGTTTGTGCAGAGACTGGATAAAGAAACCATATATTATACATGTGGAGACACAACGTTTGCTATCTGCGCCAGATAATTTTATGCAAGTGCGTCGCCATTATTAAATTGGTTATCTTGAACAGACGATGCATTAATGAGTTATAAACTTTCGAAGATGTTCTACCGATACTAAGCAATACGTTATAAACTTATAAGGAAGTTCTCTAATGATAAGTTTTATGATCAAAGTTAGAGTAAAACTACAAATGGCACACTCGGTAATTTTTTTATTAAAACCGATTAATTGTAATTTCTTTATTCTAATGTCATTAAAGAACCTTAAATCTGGCAACTAAACCAGTTTAGCTTTATTAGTCATAAAATGTGTGAACAATTAATTAAAATAAACGCAAAAATAAATTTAAAAAAAATAATAAATTTAAACAATCGTCATTCAAAAAGTCTGCAACAAATGAAACAAAAAATAATATCGATTTCTCAAAAAATGTTATTCTTGATAAAAGGTGCATGGTCTTAAACTTATTTTAAGATTTAAAAAAAAATCAATAATGGTTATAGGACACTAGATTTTAGCGATTTTTGAAATATTCGCAAGACTAAAGTGCCAAAAATTTTTTATTGGAAAGGGTTATTTAAAACCTAAAAAAAAGGCTAAATAAAAAGTTTGACGGTCAAATTTCAATTTTTATTTTTAAAGAAATGTTTACATTCAAAAATTCTACAACAAATGAAAAAAATTATTATCGATTTCTCAAAAAATTTATTCTTGATAAAAGTTGGTACATGCTTCAAAACTAATTTTAAGATAAAAAAGTTTATTAAAATAAAAAGTCACAATTCTTCGCCCACATTTCTTCGCCTACACAATTCTTCGCCCCCACATTTCTTCGCCGGCACAATTTTTTTGCCGCATAAGAGCATGTCACAAACTTTGTACATGTGATTGTAAAAATTACGTTATAAAAAAAAGCAGATTATCTTATATTAGCCTAAAGTTGTTTCTTTTTTATAAATACTTTTTCTAATATTATGTTTAAAAATTGGTACATAGATAGCTTATATAGTTTTGTTTATGTTATTATAGTATGAAAAACATTAACCTGTCCTGACCTAACCTGACCTAAAGTAAAATAATCTGTAAAAATTACGTTTAAATAAAAACAATCACATTTACAAACACAATTAGTGATATGCTTCTATGCGGAAAAAATTGTGGCGGCGAAGAATTGTGTAGGCGAAGAATTGTGGGCGAAGAATTATGGAGGCGAAGAATTGTGGGCGAAGAATGTTCCGGGCACACTCTGAAATGTAATGTAAAATCAAATTCCGTTCTAAGGTTTGTAATTTGCATTGGGTTGTTCAACGCCCGTTTCAATACAGCAAAAACTACTTTGGGCAAAGGCATTCTTGAAAATGGTTAGTAGGTTTCTTAAACAATTTTAGTTTCATTTGATTGCTTTTGAAATCCACATACACATCAACAAAATTTTATTTTCATCTGTTCCTTGGTTTTCGAGTGTCAAAAACGAAATTTTCAACCTGTGGGACGCGTCTCATAAGGGAGCGCTAAATCAAAAGCGAAACAACAAAAATAGAATAACATAATAATTATACACGCTTAAAATGACAGCAGTCACATATAGAATAGGTTCTTAGTCGCATAATTAGAGCATAATAATAACTAGTGTTCCTGATTTCAATGTTTTTTTTTTGAGTTTACAAAAGCAAGAAGGGTATGTACTTACAAAAATACACCGATACAAATTTAAGAAATAAAAACTTAGTGTTTTGGCAAGACAAGAGAATTGGAAGAGGTACGCAATAAAAATTAACATGCTAAAGGGGGGCGTAAAAAAATTCAATTGGAAAAGGGGGGCGTAAATACAAAAAAAAATGAGGAACACGGAAGTATGGAAAAACGATTGGTATTTTAAACGATAGAGTAAAGTGTCCTAATATGGAACAGTTACCTATTATGGAATACATCAGTTTTATGACAATGAATAAGCGATATCTGTTGAAAAGTATATGTACCTATTTGTACATTGATCACACATTCCCAAATGTAAAATAGTTAAAAAATATTCACTAGATTACATAACAGATTCAAATATATTTTTGACGTGCTACTGAGTTTTTAGGCTAAATCTTTCAGTGCAAAATATTATATGCTAGGGTAAATGATATAAAATATTTTATTACATGTTTATTTAGCATGAGCCTTTACATTTCAATTAAATAGACCAAAATTTTGATTGGGGCCATTTCATGTTTTACGTATACCGATTTTTGAAGTGTCACGTTGATGCCTAATATGGAATACATAGAGGTGCCTTATAATGAATATGATTATGGTCACTAAGTACAGCAATATGGGTTCAGTGTCAAAAGTGTCAGAAATGGGCAGACGAAAAATGTGCAAAATACCCAAAAAAACAATTCTATTGTTCTACCTGTAAGAAATAAATAAATTACCAACATTTATTTCGAATGACACTTGAATTATAATTTAATTTACATAAATAACAGAGTTTTGGTTTCGTTTAAGTAATAATGCAAATCAGAAAGTAATAAAAGATTAATCTATAAGCAGTTGTTTATTTTAATGTATATTTCCTATATAATTCTATATTCCATATTAAGAACCCCTAGTATTCCATATTAGGTTCCCCGGGAGCTTAATATGGAAAAGTAGCAACTTTTAAGAAAAATAGCTATATAAGAAATATCTACCGTAATATCGTACCAGAATTCGAGTAATGTGTTGCGTATTCATAACAAATTCCTTAAAATTTTTTTGCAAATTTGTTTTGAATAAATGTGAATATTATTGCCGAATACAAAAAAGTATTCCATATTAGGGCACTTAACTCTACCAAAAAATACAGACTAAATAAATGACCCGCGTTAATTTAGCAATAAAAATTGGCATTATTAAATATCTATCTTAAAAAAAAAAGATCAAACCTTCATTTTTGCAGGGTAGTAGGTAACTATAAATTCACAGCCTCTATATACCTATTATATTAAAACAATATTGGCCACCCCCGGAGGCGAAAGCCCAATCGTCAAATTTTAACAAAAGACCCTGCCACCTTCAAATTTCCACCAACGGTAGCTTGTATAGTTAGTAGACGATCCCCTATCTCAAAATCGTTTAGGCCACGTTTCTTCGGCGGCGGCGAATATTCAAAGATTATTTCAAAAATCTATTGCTGGGTCGAACGGAGACCCTGCCGCCTTCAAATTTACACCAACGGTAGCTTGTATAATTAGTAGATGGTCCCCTATCTCAAAATTCTTTAGGCCACGTTGTTTTCGACGGCGGCGAATATTCAAAGATTATTTTGAAAATATACTGTCTACTAACTATAGTAGCTACCGTTGGTGTAAATTTGAAGGTGGCAGGATCTTTTGTTAAAATTTGACAATTGGGCTTCCGCCTCCGGGAGTGGTCAATATTGATAAACATGATAGGCATATAGAGGCTGTGAATTTATAGTTACCCTGCAAAAATGAAGTTTTTATCATTTTTTTAAGGGAGATATAAAATATTGCCCATTTTTATTGCTAAAGACACACGGGTAAATAAATGAAATACTTCATTACAAATTTCTTTGTAATGTATCGTTGATAACAAGAATTATCAAATAACTTAATAGTTTTTGTACATGTCGAAAAAGGTAGTTTTTAATTACTGTTCTAGTTGCTTTTTTAATGGAATATGCTGCAGTTTCTGTAAAAGAACATAGATAAAATTCTTTCCGTTTAAAATAACTGGGCCACGTTTTGTGCAGCATATTTTACGGAATTTTTATTTAAGAATTTATTGTTCGTATACAGGTTGTTATTTTTCTGTTATGTTATGCATATTTCGTTCTTGTTTATGCGTCTGTAGCGAATAAAATCAGAGAAGCGTAAAAATTTAACAGGCTGTTGTCGCGCGCTGTGTCTAGACGCGGTGGTGTGCGAAAACGGAGACAGAAGGCTCTAAAAGTCGTGCAGCGTGTACGATCTTAAGGATTTCCATTCTGAACGTGTGCACTCATCGCGAGAACTATCAGTTTTTTGCTGTTAGTAAAGTCGTAATGCCGATTACGTGATCGAAATACCAATCTAAGGGAAACCTTCCCTGCAAGGATTCGAAGGTGTGAACGGTTATCTGTATACTCCTGTATTCGAAAGGATTTTGTTCTCTCTAATTGAAAAGTTCGTTACTACCAGCGAGCTCAACTACCGTCTACACATGGCAGTTAATTCTGTAGAAAGGATAATCAATTATCAGAGCAAGCTTTTAACTTTACAATGCACGGTTTTAATTAGCCAGCACAAAGTTTTTTCAAGTGTAATCTATTACTCCACAAATCGTGATATAGTTGTTTTAAAAAAGTTCCATCTAATGTTTTTGTTTAAAAGAAACAAACGCACCCAGCGTTGCTCGGTCTTAAATTATAATTACATATTAATAACTAGTTAATAAGTTATGTGACATATGTCAATTAACTACCTACATCGTTGTCAAAATATTTTTTTTTGCAATTATAAGGTGCATTTTTCGATGCTCTCCATTGCTATCTTGGAAACAGAAAGAGATACAAGGTCGGTTAAATTAGAGAAAAGTTGCACATTTTTATGGCGATTGAGAATCTAAAAAGAAATCCTAAATAAAATATATTGAGTCGTTTTTGATTTATTACAAAAAAACTGAAAAATGTTATTTTAGAATAATAATTTTATGTTCCCTACCACTGACGCTATTTAATTTAAACTTGGTAACTTTATGTTTTTGACCATCCTTGGTTTGATGACGTTAACAGAAATTTTCTAAGCCTTCTAGATTTCAAGTTGCGATAGTCAACTTTTTTATTTCTTAAGGCCGCCATATTGGATCTTACACCATCAGACAGACAAAAAAAGTAGCTTTTTAGATTGGTAACCAACATAACCTTTTTCTTACAAAAAACTTGTTGAAATTTAAAAATTTGTGTAAATCTATATATATAAAAGAGCTTGTTTGTTTGTGTGTTTGTTTGTTTGTTTGTGTGTTTGTTCGCTATAGAATCCTAGGTCCGTTGACCGATCGGGACCAAATTTTGCACAGTTACTATTTAGGACCCGACGGATCAAACGCCGTATAAATAACGGCCGGAAATGCCCGGGAACGACCGGAAACGTCCGCCGGGTGCGAGCGCGGAGCGCGAGTAGTCTGACCAAATTTTGCACAGTTACTATTTAGGACCCAACGGATCAAACGCCGTATAAATAACGGCCGGAAATGCCCGGGAACGACCGGAAACGTCCGCCGGGTGCGAGCGCGGAGCGCGAGTAGTCTGCGATTGATAAAAGAGAATTGTTATCACCCGTGCAACGCCGGGTAAATCGCCTAGTAATTTATAAAATCGAGAATGCTCTGAAAAACAATTGAAATTATGATATAAATAAAAGTGACAGAATTTTATTTCGTATTATGTTACCGTTTCCAAGATAGCAATATTGAGCATCGAAAAATGCACCACCCTGTATAACAATTAAATTCATATCTTTCAGTATTTCAAATTGCAATGCAGATTCACAAAAAAATATATTTAACAGTATCAGCTACTTGAGGTCTTTCAACATAAACTGAACTGTGACGCAGAAACCAAAACTTGTCTAAAGCGGTAATTACTACGCCACCTAAAAACATACGTCCATTGCAACAACGGGTAATACTGATAACCTATGGTAATATTACGTTTTTAGTAAGGTCTTTTTTTTTAACCGCCACCCATTTCTTTGCACATTTCGCGGTTCAGTTTATCTTGAAAGACCTTTAACACTAATAAACAAGTAAAAAAAAATGTATGTGTATTTGTTATAATTTTTTATTTAATAAACTCCAATTGGCTAACAATACTTTGGTTAACATCTCAAACGCTATAAAATGGTTTACAATTTTATTTTTATTAAATGATCCTTTATCATGCTAATACTTTTGCATTATGTGCTCTTAAAATTTGCACATGATTTTAATTCCTAATAATTTTAACATCGGAGTAATTGCATGATTTTGTGGTGTCTGATTTAAAAGTTAAAAAGACATTGGGGGGTCCAAGGACAATGATATTATGCAATCTTGAATAATAGTAAACCGGACACCTTTTGAAATATCCGCTAGTAGCCCTTCGCCTCATTCAACTGTCCGCGTCTTAGAATTTGTATGTCCGCCATGAATATAAGTTTCACGTGAATACATTTTGGGTCTACCTTTGTCTGTTCTAGAATCGCTGTCAATGAGCGCCTGAAAACGTTATACGCAAAATAATTTTTCAGTATTATCATAACTTTTTTTAGTGCGGGTGACAATTTTCCTCCAGTGAAAAATGTTTATAGTTCCTTTATAGTCGTACTTTTCCAACACTTGTAAGTGTGTAAAGTTATTCGTTTTTTTCCCCTGATCGATATGATGCCCATTCTTACTATTTTTGTTTCGTGTAAAATTGTTGCTACAGGAGTCTAGAAAATATAAAAAGTTTCATTTGATGCCGAATTTCATTTCTGTAATAACTTTTTTATTGCCACTTTTTGCAAGGAATCAAAATCCCCAATTATATTTTCCATACGACGCTTCGCTTTCTTAAACCATCATCAGGTAAATTTTTCAATTTTTTTTTATGGACGCTATATTTGAGTGTTATACATTGTCGAATTCAGAATAACATGCTCTACAAATTGGCGTTAAAATCAGATGTAGTGTCCATAAGAAAAAATTGGACTGATGATGGTTTAAAAAAAGCAAAACGTCGCATGAAAAATATAATTGGGGATTTTGATTCCTTGCAAAAAGTGGCCATAAAAAAGTTTTTACAGAAATGAAATTCGACATTAAATGAAAAAGTTACAGTCATAAAACCAAAATACACTTTTTTACTTTCTCTCCTACATCTCAAAAACTAAAAAAGCTAGATAAGTTCTGTTTACGTCAAATTATTAAGCACCTGAATATTCAACTTTGCCCTAATTTAACCGAAGTGTAACTCTTACCGTTTACGAGATCCCCAAAGTGGCCCTCGAAAAACGAGGATCCTGTATAGCAAATAACAGGTAATTTTGCTGTTGTATTGGTATTTGAAAATGATATCCCGATGCGCGAAAACTATTCTGAACTTAAGTTTCTCTGGTTACATTTTAACAGTTCAGCGTGCTAATTCTATTCATACCATTACCATGTGTAAATCAGTTCTCTCACTGACTTCCAGCAATAATTCAGTGTATTTGAGGGACAATTTCGTAGTAAAAAAGAGCGTCATCTTGCATTCAAGCTAATTCATCATTTGTTTTTTAGTGTTAGCTCAACAAAATTTGAACCATTACGTAGGTTTCCCAAGATACATTCTTATACAGACTTTTTTCAAATTGAGGTCAGAAAAGCCCTTACTATCACATATAGTAGGAGAAGAGTAAGATGACTAGGTTAACAAGAAAATTAAGTTTTGGCCAAGAGAAAAATCATATAATTAAATAAAAATGACGAATGCATACATTGGTGAATTACCTTTGAATTCCTTATGATTTTAAACTAAACAGCGCTTCCAATATTACAATAAAAAAACATAAACAAAAAATGTCATTTTAGTCATCTTACCCCATAGTGCGGGTAAGATGACGAACATAATGGGGTAAGATGGCGCCTACATACATAAAACACAAATAAATTGTCCTTGGCCATCGTAAGTGGTGCAGTCTTCATGGCACCACTCTTGACATTTGCAACACTGAATCCAGTCTGTCGCTGGTGGTTCTGTATAAGGTTTGTGGCAGATTAGACAATAATAGGATAAAGATTCAGTTGTTTGAGAAGATATAGCAGTTTTTTCATTAGGCCCATTTCCTCCCTTCTGTTTTGCTAACCTGTCTTTCTCTTCTAATTGATTTTTTATGGGAGTGCCAGTAATTACGCTCGCTGAGAGTTTTTTTATTATTTTGAACAGGACGATTAATAGTTGGCAAGGGTCTGATTTTCCACAGTGAGGTGTCAGATTTCGACTTTGAGCAGCTAGGGCTTGTTCCTTTAGAGGTAAATAATTTGCCCTTTACAATCCTTGATGATGAAGAAGGTTCAGGTTCTCCATCATTTTTTACAGGCGTAAACAAAGCATAGCTTTTCATTTGCTTCAACGGAATATTGCCATCTGAAGAAAAGTCTGAATCATCTGAGTTTTCATCAGGAATCTCCCTACCAATGTTACCATTGGAGATACTAATGGTAACCAATGTTACCATTGATATGGTCAGAAACATTCAGCAGCAGCAGTTGCATTGCAGGATGTAGTTCCTTCTTCAATGTCGTGCATAGCCGCTATCATTGCGCCTTGAGACCACTGACCACGATTGGTCTTTTTTTTTTGTAGGTTCTTGGCATTGATGTTCTGGATGTAATAAAATTTTATTACCAAAAACAGTGCTTACTGGTTGCTGGGGCACGAATCGTTATCTTACCCCTGTCATCTTACCCCACTACATATTAAAAATGTTTTTCTAATTTACATAAAAAACTACAAAAAGATTTATAAAATTTAAACAGAATACCAATACTATCACAGGTAATGTACAACCTACAGCAAAATTCAATTTGTTTTTACCCGAGTTTTCCAAAAAAACACTAAACACCGGCAATAAATATTGTAACCGAACATGTGATGACAAACAATTGCTTTTAACGGAAGAAATTTGAACTGTATTAAAATCTTATCAGCTAATATTAACTTCGTCTACTAAGCTCTAGATGGTAGTGAAAATTTTGAATTTGAGTTTTTGATGGATTGCCTGTAAAAATCGTTCGTCATCTTACCCCGTTCGTCATCTTACCCCAACTTCCCCTACTAAAGTTTAATATTTTCTCGTCGAAATCGTTGTTAGTAAAGACAATTTTCATACCTACAAATTAATAAGGTTAATTGGTTCAGCTGTTGAATCCACTGTTTATGTAAAAAAAGTAAATCGTTAGATTCACAGGCACTAATTACTTCGTAAATAATGCAAATTGTATAAAACTGAAAATAGAAAAAAGCAGCGAATGTTTAACCTGTCGCGAAGCTAATTTAGACAAAATAAATACAAGCTATGCTTAAAAAATAACGAGGTATAAAAAGAGATTTGAATTCCAATTGATGTACATTTGTACATCAAAAATTGAATTTATTTTTAGGCGGTTTATTGTAACTCACAGACGCTGTATAAAATTTACACACAAAAATACGCACATAAAATGGATTATTCCTAAAACATTCATTTCAAGCTTTCGCCAGTATAGTCCTCTGAAAGTCAGTAAAAGCATCTATAAATTGTTTTTTATGCGACAATTATTTATCTTTCTTAATGACCGAGTAAATGCGGAAATGAGAACATCCAGTTAACGCTTTTATTTATAATTAATACAATGTCATTATTTAAGCAATCTAATCTATTGTGTTTTCGGATTTGCGGTAGTTTTAGATTCAAAACTAAACAGTGGCTATGTGGTCGGCAGCACTAGCGTTGAAGACATTTTCATCACAATGCTGAAATCTCATTTTAGATGCTCTTGGATGACATCCAAACCGTTAGTATCGTGGACACTTTGACCTAATTGTAGTAATAACTCAATGCTGGTGTCATTTTAGTACAAAGCGCAGGAATTTTCCCGGTTCATCCACCAACGGTATTCATTAAAAATCAAATCAAACCGCAAAGTAAACTGTGTTTTTATCAGTATTAATGCACCATACGTAGGCATGACGGTTAATAAACCCAAATGTAAAAATCAGTTTTGTAACTTAAAGTATTATTATATTTTAAGCGTTTTATGGAAATAAGCCTTAAGATTTCCGTCGTAGTGGCTCTAGTATATTACAGCATGATTATATTTATATTACAACAGGGAGTTGGTAATTATGAAACATATTATGCAAATCAGAAACATTTTCGCTGAGTTTTCGTATCTGCAGTTTTAAAGTGCGAGAAGGATTTACCAAAATTATATGGAGTACTATCATATGTTGTTAAGAAGCGGTGGAGAGATTGGCAAAAGAGACTACAAAATTATGGCGTAGCAGTTAGTTTATCCTGTGTATAAATTTTAAGCTAGACGATTATAAAAGAAGTTGTGTATGTTTGTGATCGTAATCAAAATATTGAATTAGATCAGGGATCAGGGACTAAAAACGAAAAAAATTCCGTTCGTTTCTGTTCTGAACGAAAACGAAATATATCGTTTTCGTTCTTTTCGTTCTAACCAAAAAAATTCTTTTTTCGTTTTCGTGAACCGGAATAATAACGGTTAAAACCGGTTTTACAATATTTTTTTTGTCGTCAAAAAATCAATTTTTTTTTCTAGGCACCACAACCCTCTATAAATACGATAACAATATTTGCGTCTCAACTAAAATATAAACGATGACGATGGGGTTTGATGCTCACGAACAGCATATTTTAGACTGACGAACCATCGCCGTATTAAATTTACCAAATCGTTAAACACATTAACATTTAACCATTTTATTAAGTTTAACACCCGTAAGGTGCAAAAACACAACGTGATTAGGTTAAATTAGACACACGATCTTTATCTAAAAATATGAAAATATAGCAAGTGCTGTTTTAAATTTGTTTTAGTATTAAAAATCTATGCATTTGAATTAAATAAGATCCTGCTGTAATTATTTAAAAAGACAAAGAATGAATTCAAGTGGATAATTTACTAAATGTTATAAATAAAAAGATATTTAAAAAAAACTTATATTAACTTGAAATATACTTTAACTTTATAGTTATATAAATAATATAGTTATATAAAAAAATATATAAATACCATACAATAAACATTTTCACATTCCGTTAAATCTTACTAGCAACACATCTTCCAATAAATCTTCTTTTATATTAGTCCTTTTCGAAGTAAGAATAAATTTTACTATTATTATGTCTAAACGCAAATAAAACATACACATTGATAATATATATCCAATCAAGTGTATAGTCTATATTGATTATCTAAAAAACAAATTAGAAATAGAGAATATCTTGTACAGTTAATTGTGTTACACGAAATTGCAAGTATAAACAATAAAGTTGTTAATACATATTCACGTAAATATATGGAGAAAAGTGAAGCTCACTTCGTTCAAGTGAGATTTTTTACTGCCTCTTGGAGTCTCCCCAGCAGAGAAGATAAATTCGCGTTTGTGTTTAACAAATAAAATTGAAATAGCGACAAAACCGGTTCAAACCGGTTAAAACCGGTTTTGGAAAATATTTATTTCGTTTTCGTTCTTGAACGAAAAATAATAAGTTTGTTTTCGGTTTCGTTTTCGTTCTTAAAAAAATTTCGGTTAATTTCGTTTAACGTTTTCGTTTTCGTTCCGTTCTCAGTCCCTGTCAGGGATTAACCAAGTTTTGACCACATTGCTTAAATGTATAAATAATTTATGGAATTTTAAAAACTTTAAGGTATGTAAATCTACTTTATTTATACAATGATCGATCCTACTACGAACAATAGTTATTTTTAAAAATCAGGATTCTACAACGAACTCAGATGCTGCAACGAATCGTATGGACAGACAAAACACACGCTTGATGTGTCAGTTACTAGTTTAGTTCAAGAAATCAACGTATTTGCGCCTTTAGCAGAGAAAATATTTTTACAGTTAAGGTGGAGTGGGGTAAGTTCGGACCGGTTTTTGCTAAGTTCGACTTTAAACCCATTTATTTTTAAGTTCTTTTATAAATAATTAACATGTATTGGTATCAACGCGGAGTGGAGTGTTAATACTCTCATTTGTATTGACAAAAACCCCAATTTTTCTTGGAAATTTTCATTTTTATAGAAAATTGTACATGGGGTAAGATCGTAACCAGTTGTTTAAAACGCGTTGAAGTCTTACTTCTCATGTTATGGGGCAAGATCGGAATTAGAATCAAACCAGCTACAAAATGCTTTTTACGGAATTAAAATAAGTTGCTTTGCTTAAAAGTTACACATTTATAAAGATAGAAGGGTTTTTACTTGTGTAGAAAAAGAAGTTTATTCAAATAAAAGAACCATAAATAAATCAACTAAATATTTATAACAAATGCTACAAGTTTGAAAAATAACAAAATAAAATTTTTAAATTGTTAATGTTATTTTTCACATTATTACTCATCACTACATCGTTCGCATTCATATTGCATCTTCTTTGACCCTTTGTTACAGATTCCACACACCCACTCCATACAAGTTATGCATTGAATCCATTCTCTTTTATCAATGTAATACTGGAAATCACAATGGCAGATTGTACATAAGTTTTTTTTTTTTTTGAAGAGGTTCTCGCTGTGTTTGATACAGTTACGGATTTTTCTTTAAGCTGCTTTTCTGTAATCAACCTATTCTTCACTTCTTCTGCGGTAATCACCTCAGCTCCTTTCGCAACTCTTTTTCTTTTGAGTGTTTGGTTTAAAGTTTGTCTTTACAGTTTCCAATAGTAGATTTTCGAATGGGACTGATGTTGAAGGTTGAGGACTATCACATATTTCAAAAGGAGAACTGTTTCTTGAAGATTGTGGTAACATTGCAGGAGATCTTTCTTCATTTAAGCTATATAACTGCGGTCTTACCCCGCTGCATGCTCCGAACTTGCCCCGTGCACAAATATTTTCGGGGCTAGACCAGAGTAGTGTATTTCTCAGTAAATTTCAAAAAATTAATAGAATTTATTTATTTAATGTAAACTCTAAACAATGTTCTTCATACTTACCAAATATAAGCGCACAAGACACAAAATTTTGCTTAAAAATGACGGCACTTTGTTGGACGACTCAAGTGTAGATGTGTACTGCACAAGGAGTTGCACTTTATAATTGACATATAAACAAGAAATTTCCCTCGTAAATGATAGACATCTATGTCGATCACTTCATAATAACCTAATACAGCTTTCTACCAATTAGTTATTACAATTTAACTTTTATTGGAATAAATTCAGGCCGTTTACGATCTTGTCCCGTTTACGATCTTACCCCATTCCACCTTATATTTTGAATATGGTTTGAAATTGTTGTGTTTAATGGTGGCATGCTACTTTAGAGTGTGAGCCAGAAAGAATTTAATCCTAAATACATTTATTTCAATGTATGCTAGCAGGAACGGATGCTATAAAAAATGAGGTTCTTGAACCAAATAATTCAGACTAATCCTTATCTTTTAATAATGGTTTTATCTTAACCCTTTCGCTCCGGCACTTGTTAGTGGGTTACGCTAGCGTATTTATCCGGCTCCCGCAAATGGGACACGAAAAATAAAACCATCTTAATACGGTTTCCGCAGCGAAAGGGTTATTAACAGCAATTTAAGGGTCTTACATAAATTAACAAAAATGCAGCGTAGTTCCTTTTAACTTTAGTTTTAAATTTGAAAAAACAACAAGGCAGATCACTTAATCTATTAATAAATTGATCAAAAGGTTAGGATGAATATTTTTATGTTAAGCATTTTTAGGCGTTCATAGTTAAAAATTTTAATGAGAATTGTTTTGGTGGTAGCAATTTGAAGCTGCAAGTGTTAAATCGATATTAATTGTTTTTATTGTAATAGATAAAATCCACTGCCTAAAACAAACTCTATAGCACTTTGTGCTAACGTAAAATTTTACATTCAAGAACTCATTTTAAATCAAACAAGCTGCAATTGCTAAACAAAATAAAAATTATGCGCATACTACTTTTGATGCAAGAAAAGTTTGCACTGATAAATATTAATCGGCTGGTAGAGCATAATAAATTATTTTGGACTTGCAATTCCGTAATTGCTCATTATTTTTGTGGTGCACATCTTAATTTATTGGTCTTTGTGAGCGCAGGCAATTTAAATTTTTACAACCACTGTTGCTTTGACTCACTTAAAATATATGCACTTGAGTGCCGCGATGTGGCGGGGTATTAATTATTAAAATGGAGTTTTAACGCAGCTTTAAAGATTTACGAATCCATTTTTCGCAATTTCCAAATTAATTTAATTATCTTAATGGTATTTTTCTTTATAAAAGTGTAAAAATATTAGCCTCGGAATTTGAAATATAATCTAAACGTAGCTATGAAAAGATATAATAGTTGAATGTTTTGTGAAACGTCTAAATATGTTTTATTAGATTTGTTTTTTATGTATAATGACATAAAATGGGAATATAAAATCATGATTAATAGCAATATATCCATAAAACGGGTGAAGGTCATACTCCTGACAGCTAGCTACCCTATGGTCAACTTCCCGACATTCGAATTCCTGACAGTTACATTTCCGAAAGTTGAACTTAAAAAAAAATTGATCAAAGAAAATTGCAAACTGAGTTTTATTTATTTTGTCCATTACAAAAACATATGAAAGCCACCTACTACATTCATAAATGGAAATTGAAAACTGACTTTAATTTTTTTATTTACAAGAGCCTAACCTAAGCTAATTTGACCCACCGTCTTGATAATTGTTCAGTGAAACAACACATTGTTACGCATGTGCGTTTGTACCTGGTCAGGTGTCGAATTTAAATGAAAAAAGTACGAAATTAAAAATAGAACTTTAATTGTAGTAAATTTTAGCAATCCATAAACGAATTACTCTACATTACCCTCAAAAACTTAACTAAACATAAGCATACCGTCGCCTGAGAGTTATTTTGTTCCATACGCCATTTTGGGGCAAACTGACTTATTCATACCAAAATTATGTTAAAAATTTTCCATATCTTTTAACGTAACTAAAATTTAAATTCGTTCGGTATTGACAAAGTTATCAGTGTTAACTTTGTTCCATATCCAAAAATCTAAAGATAAATTGCGGGTTTATTTGTTCCATATCCATTCATTACACGTTTTACGTTTTATTTGTTCCATATCCGAAAAATTACCTCAAGTCTTGTGTTATGATATCGTCTCCTGAGAGTTATTTTGTGCCATACGCCATTTTGGGGCATATTGACTTATTAATATCAAGAATATGTTGAAGAAAATGTTTTATATCCTTCAACATTATTTAAAATTTAAATTCGTTCGGTATTGACAAAGTTACCTTTGTTTCAAATCAGAATGACTCTGGATTGAATTAGAATGAATTAGAAAAATAAATACTTAAAACTATGTACAAACCAGTGGCGTGCGGTGACTTTTCAACCAGGGGATGCTGTCCAAAAAAACGAACATTTTTTTTTTTTTTATTAATTTTATTCTACGATCTTTTTTACAAAATTCGTCTATAGCAACATCATACACTCTTTTTTCATTTTTCATATTTAGCAACAATTTTTTTTCAATTGATATTAAAGCGAGAGCAGACAGTCTATCGTCATTTTGGCTGCTTCTGGTTTCTGGTGAATGTTTTTATTCTTTTCATTGTCGAAAACGATCGTTCAGCCGATGCGCTCGTGGAAGGTATAGTGCAAATTAATTGTATTAATTTAAATACTTCTGTCAAAACATCTTTTAGCTCATCTTTCACAATTAATTCTTTAATGCAATTTATAGATTTTAAATGAAAGTCGGGAGTCGAGTACAAGTAAACTAATTGACTTTTTAACAATAAAATCAAAGTATTTTCTATAAATTGGCTGAAGTGATTGTAATAGAAAATCCGGAAAATTCTTTTCATATTCTTTAAATTTTCAATCCAAAATTGCAATTATTATTAACCACAGTTTCATCCATATTATGGGTCGTATTAAATAATAATCAAAATTCTAAGTAGCGAAACAGTGCACTAAAAATAGAGTTAAGCTTATTTAAATAGAAGAAGCTTGATTTAAAGAAAGTAAACAAAAATCAATTTACAACGGAAATGATTATTTTGTAGCGTGCGGTAATATCAATCGAGTGCGGCTGCCCTACCATATAACACAGGGGTGGCCAAGACGTCGACCGCGGTCGACTGGTCGACCGCAATGCCTCTGGAAGTCGCCCGTGAAGCTAACTTAAAATTTGACAAATTATATTGATAAATTCACAACATATTTGAATTTAAAAAATAATTCAAAATCATTTTCTGCAAATTATAGATACACAAAGTACACATTTAAAATCAATGGCTTCAAAAGAAAGCTTCTGGAAATTAATAAGCAGGGATAAATATCCAAATATTTGGAGAGTTGTTGGATATTTCAATGCCTTTTTTGGTACGACATATTTGTAAGATTAGCATTTTCCTGCATAAATGGGATAAAAACTAAACATAGGTCACAATTATCTGATCTACATTTGGAATTGTGTTTAAGAATTAGTTTAAGTTCATACGAGCCAAATTTTGACAAACTGGTCAAAACTATGTATGCATTGTGCCAAGTGTCATCAGAATAAAACAATTCTATTGTTATTTTTTTGTGAAATTTGCTTTTAATTTATTTTAATACAATTGTAAAACAATAATTTTCTTTTTTCCTGTATTTTCTTGAACGTTTTAAAATTCAGAACCAGTGCTAGAAAATAGTTATTTATAGGTAATTTTATAGTAGTCATAGTAAAATGTCTTCACCAGTTTGTGTCTTTTAGAAAAAAACCGTCATCATTTCGTAAGTATTTAAAATTTCATAAAAAAAAGACACAGTTCGTAAGTATCTTTTAAAATAAAGTCATGGATTTGTAAATACTTAAAAAGGCCTTAAAAAACAATAATGTTTCGTAAGTGCCTTACAAAAAACGTAGTCGCCCGCGGGTAAACTTTCTCTCAAAAGTCGCCCCTAACGACTAAAAGTTTGGCCACCCCTGATATAACAGTTGCCCCACCCAGAGGAACCATGAGAGTAATCGCTTCCCGTAGCTGTTAAATAAAGCAACGATGCGGGCAATAGACTAGGGACTACATCGCAGTGCGCATGCGCCTAGAACGCAAATTTCGAATCCACAATCAGAAACGCATCCCTCAGTCGGGCTCACAATCGCTAGCGTTGTGTATCGCACACATTTCGTCAGCCGCTCGCTGGATGTAGATTATATAACGCAAATTTTCGAGCAGGCAAAACATCGTATATAATAAATAAAATTATCACGTAACAAAAAATAAAATCAAAGCGAAATAAAGCTACACGAAATTCAAATATGATACGGAAAAAAAATATTCTTGACGTAAATTTTAGGGGATGCGCCGCATCCAACGCATCCATGGACCGCACGCCGCTGGTACAAACCTAATTTATAGAGATTACAGGAAAAGCATAATTAAGTTCCCATTAATTTGTCGTATACGCTACCGAAAGGTAACTGCACCTGCAATGTACAATAAAGGGTCTTGGAATACCCAAAATTATCTCCAAGAATACAAGAATTTGGAGATTTGGGACACTAAAATATAGAACTTAAACTATATTTACAAAATGCACTGAATATAAAAGAACAGCAGTTCATAACACAAATTTGTTGCAAAACCAAAATAATTTACTTGTTTAAAATAACATTTCAGTTTTTATATTATTGTCTTACGACATTTTGTTACAAAAAGTGTTTATGTTAAAGTTTTTTTTTTAAATAATTGTGTTTGATTTACATATTAATACATAACCTAATTAATTTACTTGTTTAGAATAATATTTTAGTTTTTGAATTATTGTTTTACGCCATTTTGTTACGAGAATCTTAAAATGTTTATGTTAAAATTTTATTTTTGTTTAAATAATTGTGTTCAGTTTACATAATACTTAACCAAAGCAATTTACTTGTTTAGAATAATATTTCAGTTTTTATATTATTTTTTACGGCATTTTGTTGCAAGAATGTTAAAATGTTTATGTTAAAGTTTATTTTTTTTTTAATAATTGTGTTCGGTTTACATAATACATAAGCAAATTAATTTACTTGTTTTTATACTATTGTTTTACGGCATTTTGTAACGAGATTGTTAAAATGTTTATTTTACAGTTTAAATAAAATATGTTTTATAATTGTATTTTACATAATTTGACATTTCGTAAAAACAAATCAAAGCCAAATTTTCGTAAAATTTTTCCTAACAATTTGGTTATACTTATTTTATTTAAATAAAATCAACTTTTCATTTAAAAACTACGAAGGCTTAGAAGGGCCACCGAAAATAATTTTAAAAAGGTGAAATTTCACCTTTTAACTTGAAATTTCAACTTTTTAAAAAGGTGAAATTTCACCTTTTATGTTGAAATTTCAACTTTTTAAAAAGGTGAAATTTCACCTTTTATCTTGAAATTTCAACTTTTTAAAAAGGTGAAATTTCACCTTTTATCTTGAAATTTCAACTTTTTAAAAAGGTGAAATTTCACCTTTTATGTTGAAATTTCAACTTTGTAAAAAGGTGAAATTTCACCTTTTATGTTGAAATTTCAACTTTGTAAAAAGGTGAAATTTCACCTTTTATGTTGAAATTTCAACTTTGTGAAAAGGTGAAATTTCACCTTTTATCTTGAAATTTCAACTTTGTAAAAAGGTGAAATTTCACCTTTTATCTTGAAATTTCAACTTTTTAAAAAGGTGAAATTTCAACATTTTTAAAGTATTGCGACATAATTCCGCCATACAAAACGTGGCAGTTGGTTTTAGACGTGTTGAAGTGCCGAAGCGAAGCCGACAGTCTTAAAAGAATTTATTAGGTAAGTAAATACAATATTATCGCTGCAAATGTATGTATAATAATTATGATAATGAAATTATGATGTCATGAACGGTAATAATCGATATTTAGCACATATTCTTGCATTAAACAGGTGTTATGTAACAGAGTGAGGTTAGAAATCTGAATAACGTGTGGTTAGGTTAAGCCCGCGCAATTTAAAATATTTCTGTAATACATAAGCGAAAATTATTTAAACAAACTCCCAAATTGTCATGAACCTATAGTCAGACACGTTTTGTAGCAGTTTAAGATTGTTTTCATTTTTAATAACTAATTATATAAATTAAGCTCAGACTTTAAGATTTGTTCAATTTGAAAAAGAACTAAAAATAATTTTTCTTGAATCACTGTCTAAAAAATTGTCTTTTTTTTCACAGCAAATTAATTTTTATTATTGTCACAGAAATGGAGATCAAAGATGAAGAACTAGAAGATTTTTTAAGAGGCCGTGATGTACCAGAAGATACTATAATTAATTTACGAAAGGAAAATGTTGGTAAACATTTTTGAGCTTATTCGATCATGTTCAGATTTACGATGTCATTTACTTATTATTTGTAATCATGCTATCATGTAAATGTAAAAATATTAGAGTGTTCCATTTACAAAAATTCACTTATTCACTTATTACTAAAAAATTATACATATACTGGACATTCTCTTAAAAAAAAGTTAAGTATTAGCATACAGAAACAAAACACTGTATAGTTAAAAATAATTTTAGGTTATGCAATTGTTGATCTTAAACAACTTATACATTTAAACTTTTGTTTATTGAATCATAAGTAATACATTAAAGGAATACACACTATGTGGACACCTGGTATAATATAAACCTTTTATCTGGCATTAGTGGCATTGCATTTAATAGCATTCTTGATTCTTGCTATAATGGTAGTGACAGAATATACATTTGGGTGCATTTTTATAAATCATATAATTCTTGTATGCTAGAGTAAAATAGTTGTAACCATTAATATAAATGTAAAAAAAAACTAGGGAATCAAGAGGAAATATATGCTGTGTTCTGAATGTTTCTAAATGTATTCTGTGTTCTAAATGTATTATCTGGCATATAAGATTAAATACAGTAATCACTTTCTTTTAAGTTATTTCTTGTCATAGCGACATTTTTTTTAATACAACTGTGCGTACACTGTACTTTAACTTTCCTGCATATGAATATTTAATCTAAAATTGTTTTCAGATCGATTCTAAATTAATTTTGTTAATGGATGACGATCAACTTTCAACTTTCTTTCCAAAATATGGAGATCGCATTGCCATAAAACAATTTTGTTCTCCAAAATATTTAAGAAGTAAAAGCCGAAAAGAAACTTTACTACAAAAGCTTCGCAGAAAAATTAAAAAGAGTGAAAAAAAGGAATCTTCATCATCAAGTGATGAGGATATATTATTAAAAAAAAAAAAAACAGCTGGTCTAAAAGTTACAAGGCAGATAGAACTGGGATGGCTTTGTAGCCAAAATGGTGACAGATTTAGCCAAGTGCGAACCAAACAAGGAGGAGGAACAAGAAAAATATCTGTTCCAAAAGATTCAAAAAAAAAGTTCATTACTGAGAAAGCTATTGACCTTTTTTTTCCAAATGGATTATCTAGTAAAGGCGCCATAGAAAAATTTTCAGTTCAGTTGTGGGACTTTAAAAGCAACGAAATAAATGATCAGCTGACTGTAGAAGAAATATACTTATTATCTGGGTTAGCCAGATTAAGGTTTTATTTGGCTACGAAAGAAAAATGTGCAACAGTTTCTACTGCACATTCTGAGACAGTAATTGAAACAAAAAATAGTAATTTATTTTGTGAGATTGATGAACTGTCTGGTTATGAAAATGATTCTATTGATCAGTTGCTTCACACTGTAATAATACCTGATGAACCGCTACCATCCCTTTTAATTGAAACACCGTTAACACTCGCACATAAATTTGAAATTGCTACGATATACCTCCATAGAGGCAATGTCTTTGATGAACTTATTAATGTGTTTTCAACTATTGAGAAATATGATGCACTACCATCTATTGTAATGATATTACCAAATGGTGTGGAAGAAAGAGGGTTAGATGTTGGAGGGATATTTCGTGACTGTTTATCTGAATTTTGGGAAACATTTTACTCAAAATGTACAATAGGTACTAATAATAAAGTTCCATACATTCGACATGATTATGGCTGTTCCAAATGGACAGCTATTGCAAAAGTGTTATATAAAGGATGGATACAAGAAAAATATTTTCCATTACAGTTAGCGAATGTATTTATGGAGTACTGCATAATTGGAAAAGTGAAAAGCGACATGGTACTGTCGTTTCACCAGTTTATATGTAATACTGATGAGCAGATTCTGAAAAATGCCATGGAGAATTTTGATAACGTGAATTTGGAAGATTTGTTAGATGTCATGGATAACTTAGAATGTAAAGTTGCACCTACTAAAGAAAATATAAGGTTATTGATTAATGATATTGCACATAAAGAGTTAATACAAAAACCAATGTATGTCATAGATTGTTGGCACACTGTTTTAAAACATATGGCAACTGAAGATGATCTCCTTAATATTTATAATAATTTAACACCCACTCCGAAAAAAGTTATTGCCTTGTTACAGTATGCCGAAGAGTTATCTGCTGATCAAAACAAAGTAATAGGATTTCTGAAAAAGTTTGTACGAGAAGCCAACAACAGCACAATAAAGTCATTTCTGAGGTTTTGTACTGGAGCAGATATGATTACAAACAATAATATCACAATAGAATTTAATACTGTTAACGGGTTGTCAAGAGCTCCTGTTGCTCACACCTGTGGGTGTGTGCTAATTCTTTCAACCACTTATGAAGATTTTCCAGAGTTTAGAAATGAATTTAGTTCTGTTTTATCATCAAGCATTTGGGTGATGGATATGATTTAATTAATTTGTAATGTTATTATCAATATTATTGACATTGGTGAGAAATTACTACTTTTTTTGTAACAAAATCATAATCAGTGATAGTAGAATATAATTTTTTTTTTTTTTTTTTGTAAAAAATGTAAATGCATAATATTTACATTTTATGTTAGACAACTTAAAATTAAAAGAGAAGGTGTTTTTATTTTGTAATGAAAGTTAATGGATATCACAATTATGATAGTAGCGTACGACATATAAATAATATATATTTTTGAGAAACTGATACTCTTTTTTTTGTAACAAAATCATAATCAGTGATAGAATATAATTTTTTGCTTCTTTTTTGTAAAAAATGTAAATGCATAATATTTACATTTTATGTTATACAACTTAAAATTAAAGGAGAAGTTGTTTCTATTTTGTATTGAAAGTTAATGGTTATCACAATATGATGATATTATGAGATGTAAATAATACATATTTTTTGTTATAGTTTTGTAAAAAATTTAAATGCATATTATTTTTATTAATGTATTATATGTAGAGGTTAAAATTAACAAGTAAGTTGCTTTTTTGTACTGTAACAGATGTACATGTTTATCATTACAAATATTGATGATGTCATCAAATGTAAATGAAAGAAAGAAATGTTGTTTTTACTTTTTTAATAAATAAAGAATTATACATATAATAAAATTTGTTTTATTACTTTTTTACGTTTCTTTTATTTAATTCTAAAATGTATGTGCGTATGTATAATGATAATGAACATGGTAATCTATTTTGCATTCAAAAGTTAAAATATTTTCTTGTGAATCGGTTCTTAAATGCTTTTCTGAAGGGATATGCCTCCCATTACCTGAAGAACCATTTTGATGCTAATGACCGATATTTTTCACCCACCACTTTCAAACAGGAGCATGCCATATGGGAATAAGCTTGCAATTTCTGAGCATTATTTTATTAATACAACTACAGATATCAAAGGTATGCATCAACTTGCAAAATTTTGAAATTGGTGTTAAAAAAAGGTTGCTATAAAAAAAGAAATTTTACATTATCCTTACAAGTCGCAATGATAAACGAACCATCTAACATTATTTTAAAACAAGGACAAAGGAATGTGAAGGATGCAATGTTAAAATTTAACATGAGCACATAAAACTATGCTACTATAAATGTGTATAATCATAACATAGAGTAAAATCAATTAATATGATTTTTTTACTTTGTACCAGCAAAATGTTTGCATCTTGAATGAGCTTAGTTTTTTCTTTATTTATTAATTTTAACACTGGAAATATTAGATATTTAACCTGTATAAAACTCGATTATCTGAACATAATGCACACGTTAACATTATTTGCTGTTTTGCTGGAAACGACCGTAGCTTTGTTGTTTTTTATATTTTCAAAAATAGGAAGCAATTCTTAATACAACTATATCACTTGGAAAACTTTTTAACACCTCAAATAATTTTTTGTATTTAGCAGATAATTAATACTGTCAAGATTAACCCTTTCATTACGAATTTTGTTTTTTTTTCATTTATACCATTTTTTTTGTGTACATATAGTAATAATAGGCTAAATAATGTTTTTTTTTTTAAATTTATTTTTTTGTAATTCAGAACTTACAGTTTGGACCTGGGACAAATGTGTACCATCCGGTAGTATAGCTGGGACACATTTGTCCCAACAGGTTCTATTGTTTATGGAACAGTAAAAAACAATTTTCTTTTTCTTCAGTCACTTCTGGACTACCTGGGCAGTAATCAGGGTCACAGTCATCGTCTGTTGAAAAAGGGTCTTCTTCGGACTCATCTGACATATCTAAAATTGCTTTCATCTCGTCTTGTGTTAAAATCTTGCGATTTCTGGAAAAAACCTATCTTGTTTCATGAACCTGATGGGAAACATGTGTCCCACTGTGTACACCTGATGGGACGTATAGGTCCCATTGATATAAAACAGCTTATTTTTAATTTTAAATTGATAAAATATACAGCAAAGTTGTTGCACAATATTCTAAATCGTTTTCAAATCAAATCAAATATATTTGGAGCACTTACCTACTCATTTTACCACAATAATATAACTTAATACGCACTGCGGAACATAAATTGTTAGTACTGCCAACTGAAAATTGTCCAATACAAGTTAAAGAACGGATGGGACAACTCAAACGCTAAATAGTATTTGCAATATTACCACCAGAATTTTTTAAACTTATAATGGGACCTATGTGTCCCGTTAGTAATGAAAGGGTTAAAGAAATGTAAGTCTGTAAGTGCCATTTGGAATTATCTTGCCTGCGATAATTCTGGTTATTTTTGAGTTTATTTATGTTAATTTTAATCCAAATCAGTTTAAATTTTAAATTGTTTTAGTGCTAATGAACTGTTAATGTATCTTTACTTATTTTTTTAATGAAAAAAGCCATATTAATTTGCTGGCACTACATTTTGTTATAATGCATTACATGCAAATATCATATACATCCAAAGCACATAAGTAATGTTATAAAATATTGATTAAGAGGTAGGAAATAAGATAATTTTCCAAAAAAAAAAAGAATATGGAAACTCATGGGTGCAACTACAATTTAAATAAATTCTTCGAAGTTGATATTGGATAAATGGACACACCTTGCACATTTTGTAAAATAAATACACCATAATGAACCTTTACAAATATTACTTGCTTCAGATTCCACAAATATTACGAACAAACCTACACATAAAAACTCAAACTTGCTTTTTACTCAGTTGGTAAGCATATAGATAATATTAATTTATACGTAACAAAATTGAGTTAAATCGCAGTCATGATAACATTATTTACATTATATAGGTGATATTTTAACACATGCAGGGCCAAATTAAGAAATTTAGTTGCCATGGAATAACAAAATTTAACGCGGTTATTGGAGAGAAAAAACAATAATTACAAGTACAATTATGTGCGAGGAGATTAAGAGTCTTAAAGCTGCAGCCCATTTGCTCGTATAGATATAGTTGAGAACGCTTAATGCATATCGAAAATAATTAGTAGTTATATACATATTTTTATTAATTAAAAAATGAAACAATACAAAAAATTTATATACAATAAAAGCGAATAAAATTATTAACAAAAAAAACTTCAAAGAATTAAGACCTTAAATTGTTACAGTTGAAACTTTCATGTCTTTGTATTCTTGTAGATTAAAAACAGTAACAGCCTACAGCAGTGCATTTACTTGCATTTATTATTACTTTTTGGTTTAGCCTCCTGAAGTCTGAAGGAAGCAATCACTGTATAATAATTAAATTTTCTCTTGCTTTATTAATGTATTTTTTCAGAGTGCTGTGTTTCACGTTTGTTGCTTTCGTAACTAGTGTAAGAAATGTATTATAAAGCAGATAGGATTTCTCTTCTCAACATTGCATATATATTAATAGCATCATATGGATCATCTGGTCGAGTACCATTATTTTCTGCCATCAAAATATGACAAAGTTCACATATGTCTTTATCGCATGGTTGAGTTAAAATTGTGCATTCTGCTTCACATATGCGACAGATATGATTATTGACTTTAATTAAATAATCTTTCGAGTTATATAACTCCGGTAAATGGTACATAATAATAGGTTTTCCTACAGGAGAAATGCTGTTTTTCGAGTGCTTTAAACGATGGCTATTCCATTCTTGTACAACTACGTCAAGTTCTCCCTGAAATATAAAATTGATTATGTATATATATATATGTGCATATACAATTACATAATTAAATGGTTTTCATTATAGATAAAAGATGTCTATACAGGTTTTTAAAATAATAAATATCCTATGAGAGCTCATTATAAAGAAATATATTATTTGACAGAACAGTGAACTAAGTAATATATTAACAGCTTTTATGGTTCTTTATTACCTATATAAAACCCATACATATATCTGAATATTTATATGTACCTGAATGATGTCCATAAAGCAAAATTGGATAAGTGCTTTGTCGATGTATGTTCCTGTATACATGCCATCGTCTGTCAATCTCTGAAAAAGATTCATCCAAAATTGAGCATTATTTTTCCTAAGAATAGACCACCATGATTCAATGCGCTGGTTTGCCGGACTTTTTCCATACAAAAACGCCGGCAGAGTAGATGTATCATCTAATGAGCAACTTGTTCTAAACAGTATCTGCATATGTTCTATATGTCTGTTTTCAGTCCCCATGTCACAACGAACTGTTTGAGGACATCCTCCAATTTCTTGAACTGCATGAACAAAATAACCGCCAATAACTTTAGGATCATTATTAGTTAGTCCAGCTTTTAGCCAAATAATGTTTCTTGAAAATCCATCGATACATCCGTTTATACATATTCCGTACGGTTTTAACTTATCGTAAGAATCAACATGCCATAAATAATTTGGGCCTTTATTAAAATATTGTCGTCGACGTAACCTTTTTCGTTTTCTAAATGATAGCCCTTCTGGATCAATTACATGAAGAAGATGGCGAATTGTATCTTGTTGTACCCTCAAACCATTCTGAATACACTTAAGATGCATCCACCTATAGCCATGTAATTGTCCAGATATCTGCACCTGTTCCATCAAAAATAAAGCCACGCGTCGGAGATTTGTATATTTTTTTCGTCGATATAATCGCAGTCGCCGCAAATACCGTTTTAAACTTCGTTCACTGATAATAATATTATGCCTTAATGCCAAAAATGCAACAATTTCTTTTTGTTGCAAACCAAGGGAAAAGTAATTACGTATTAAGTCATCTCGTTGAAGAGGGTTCATATTTAAATTTGTTCATAAGTCTTCTAAAGCATCATTAGTTAGTATTACATCTGTGAAAATAAATACAAAGAAAATAAAGATAATATGTATGTAAAAAGATGGTTACTGATAATGTATAGGATGTTTAGTGGCATATGCACGCTGCATATTAACAATCCGCAATGATTTTGTTGACATATGATAGTTTAAAAAAAAGGTTCACCCACGAACGGTGATTTGGTTGTTATTTTGGAAAGAAAGTTGAAAGTTGATCGTCATCCATTAACAAAATTAATTTAGAATCGATCTGAAAACAATTTTAGATTAAATATTCATATGCAGGAAAGTTAAAGTACAGTGTACGTACAGTTGTATAAAAAAAAATGTCGCTATGACAAGAAATAACTTAAAAGAAAGTGGTTACTGTATTTAATCTTATATGCCAGATAATACATTTAGAACACAGAATACATTTAGAAACATTCAGAACACAGCATATATTTCCTCTTGATTGCCTAGTTTTTTTTACATTTATATTAATGGTTACAACTATTTTACTCTAGCATACAAGAATTATATGATTTATAAAAATGCACCCAAATGTATATTCTGTCACTACCATTATAGCAAGAATCAAGAATGCTATTAAATGCAATGCCACTAATGCCAGATAAAAGGTTTATATTATACCAGGTGTCCACATAGTGTGTATTCCTTTAATGTATTACTTATGATTCAATAAACAAAAGTTTAAATGTATAAGTTGTTTAAGATCAACAATTGCATAACCTAAAATTATTTTTAACTATACAGTGTTTTGTTTCTGTATGCTAATACTTAACTTTTTTTTAAGAGAATGTCCAGTATATGTATAATTTTTTAGTAATAAGTGAATAAGTGAATTTTTGTAAATGGAACACTCTAATATTTTTACATTTACATGATAGCATGATTACAAATAATAAGTAAATGACATCGTAAATCTCAACATGATCGAATAAGCTCAAAAATGTTTACCAACATTTTCCTTTCGTAAATTAATTATAGTATCTTCTGGTACATCACGGCCTCTTAAAAAATCTTCTAGTTCTTCATCTTTGATCTCCATTTCTGTGACAATAATTAAAATTAATTTGCTGTAAAAAAAAAAGACAACTTTTTAGACAGTGATTCAAGAAAAATTATTTTTAGTTCTTTTTCAAATTGAACAAATCTTAAAGTCTGAGCTTAATTTATATAATTAGTTATTAAAAATGAAAACAATCTTAAACTGCTACAAAACGTGTCTGACTATAGGTTCATGACAATTTGAGAGTTTGTTTAAATAATTTTCGCTTATGTATTAAAGAAATATTTTAAATTGCGCGGGCTTAACCTAACCACACGTTATTCAGATTTCTAACCTCACTCTGTTACATAACACCTGTTTAATGCAAGAATATGTGCTAAATATCGATTATTACCGTTCATGACATCATAATTTCATTATCATAATTATTATACATACATTTGCAGCGATAATATTGTATTTACTTACCTAATAAATTCTTTTAAGACTGTCGGCTTCGCTTCGGCACTTCAACACGTCTAAAACCAACTGCCACGTTTTGTATGGCGGAATAATGTCGCAATACTTTAAAAATGTTGAAATTTCACCTTTTCACAAAGTTGAAATTTCAACATAAAAGGTGAAATTTCACCTTTTTACAAAGTTGAAATTTCAACATAAAAGGTGAAATTTCACCTTTTTACAAAGTTGAAATTTCAACATAAAAGGTGAAATTTCACCTTTTTAAAAAGTTGAAATTTCAACATAAAAGGTGAAATTTCACCTTTTTACAAAGTTGAAATTTCAACATAAAAGGTGAAATTTCACCTTTTTAAAAAGTTGAAATTTCAACATAAAAGGTGAAATTTCACCTTTTTAAAAAGTTGAAATTTCAAGATAAAAGGTGAAATTTCACCTTTTTAAAAAGTTGAAATTTCAACATAAAAGGTGAAATTTCACCTTTTTAAAAAGTTGAAATTTCAAGATAAAAGGTGAAATTTCACCTTTTTAAAATTATTTTCGGTGGCCCTTTTAAGCCTTCGTAAAAAACTATAAAAATACCATGCACATGGAACAAACTTCTACAAAAATGTGCTAAGCAGCTTAGGAGATTGTTCCATATCCATTTTCAAATTGGCAGTAACTCAAAATTTTATTAAAATTTAATAATTTTGAATTCATTAATTAGATACTGTATAACATTCAAGTTCTTTCAGAAAAATTAAACGCATAAATATTTTAAATAACAGAGTAATAAAAACAGAAACTTTAAAGTCGATTTACTCAAAACTAACTAAATGGCGTATGGAACAAAACAACTCTAAGGCGACGATACGCTAATACTAAATTACTACTCACATAATTATGGTGACTCCCTGTTATCACACGTCACTCAGTCTTTACCACAAGCCACAACTTATCAATTAACATGATCGTGGCAAGCATCACTGCGGATTACTGCTTAGCACGGCAATATCGCAGTTCCTTAAACGCGGAGTTTTGTAACAGTATTATTTAGATCCCCATATTAACCATCAAATTACTACATTTTATTATATCGGGACGTTGGACTGTCAAGTAAGTTGCTCTGTCGGGAAGTTGGACTGTCGGCAAGTTGGAATGTCGGAAAGTTGTCCTTCGCAAAGTTGTTGGCTGTCGAGATTATGCCCGGCACACCCATAAAGCATTTATCTGTTAAATTAAGAAATAATTAATTTCCTAGTAGATAAGTTAAAAATATGCAATGCAATTTCCAGATTATTTGTATAAATTTTCTACCAAAACTAATACATTCGTAAACAACAGTTCTTCGCTGTGACTTATATAATTTTAACTTCCTGTATAACTCTCCGTGAAATCAAAAACTAAATGATTTGCAATTGAGGCTGTTTTAATTTTACATATACATTTCGAAATTATTTAAAACATATAAGCTTGTGGTGTGGCCTAGGTATGTCCTAGAAATACTTTAATTACTGTGCAAAATTAACGAAAATATTTCATATCTGTTACATTCCATTATAAATGACCTGCAATCATTCAAAAACAAACTTTTGGTTTGGCTATCGTTAAATCTTGGTGAGTTGGCTGCGAATTTTTAGTTGGACCCATTTCGTGGCGCGGACATGCAATTTTTGCAGTTCAAAGCCAGGACAAAAAGTCTACAGGAAGTCAAGTGTCGACGAATTCGTCTAGCAAATCGATAACAGCTTCCTTTTGGGAAGTACCATAAAATTTCATGCTCCAACTATGTGTAATAACTATAGAATCGAAATAAGCTTAACATCGACGATTTGGAAGAACAAAGTTCCAACAAAAGTTTTTACCTTATTATTTTCTTGTCTTAGACTTTTAAGCGTCGCTCTTTATAGCTTGAATAACTAACTTAAAGAAAAGATTTTACAGCTTTGTACAATGGCAAAGAATTTTTTGTGTTGCTAAACTTTAATGCAGTAAAACGATAGATCACTAATTTACGTATTAATAATCAAAAATCTAAGATAATAGTACAATTCTTGTATGTTAGAAAATATAAACAATACCCTGTAATACATTTTCAATTTTTTATTTAAATTTTAAAAGAGTAACATTTTTTACCAACAATTAAATTTATTTTAGCATTTTTTTGTAAGACACTTTCGCTAATAGTGTTTTGGTATACAGGGGGTGGTGCTTTTTTCGATGCTCACCATTGCTATCTTGGAAACGGTAAGAGATACAAGGTCGGTTAAATTAGAGAAAAGTTGCACATTTTTATGACGATTGAGAATCTGAAAAGAAATCCTGGATATTTTGATTCGTTTTTGATTTATTACAAAAAAACTGAAAAATGTGATTTTAGAAAAATATTATTATCTTCCCTACCACTGATTTTATTTAATTTAAACTTGGTAACTTTATGTTTTTGACCGTCCTGGTTTTGATGACGTTAACAGAAATTTTCTAAGCCTTCTAGATTTCAAGTTGCGATAGTCAACTTTTTTATTTCTTATGGCCGCCATATTGGATTTTTACACCATCAGACAAACAAAAAAATTAGCTTTTTACATTGGTAACCAACATACCTTTTTTCTTTCAAAAAACTTGTTGAAATTTTAAAATTTGTGTAAATAATTCATAAAATCGAGAATGCTCTGAAAAACAATTGAAATTATGATATAAATAAAACCTACGGAACATTTATTGCTCTAATGATAACGAAATTAAGATTGTTGGAAACATATTTAGAAAATATTTTAGGCGAATTGCCATTATTAACAATTCAAAATCATCAGTAGTTTCAGCAAGAAGGAGCTGGTCCTCACAACGCCCGCATTGTAAAAGGATATTAATTTAGATTTACGCTTTCAAAATTCATGACTTATTACATTTGGTCCTGTTCATTGGCCTCCGTGATCGCCATGTTTAACGCCTATGGATTACTTTTACATTGATGTTGTTTATGCAACTCTAACCGAAAATATTTAACTTCTTCGCCGTTAAATCAAAAATGCTTTCGACTCTATTTCGAGACAAACTATCCTAAAGGCAGTGGACGAAATGAATTTGAGGACTAACCACTACATCATACATAACGGCGCGCACTTTAAACAATTTAAATAATTATTTATCTGGTGTTTTAAATTTATTGTCATTTCGTTATTTTATTAGACCTATAAAATGTTGTGTCACTTTTATTTATATTATAATTTCAATTGTTTTTTAGAACATTCACGATTTTATAGATTATTTATACAAATTTTCAAATGTCAAGAAGTTTTTTGAAAGAAAAAAGGTATGTTGGTTACCAATCTGAAAAGCTAATTTTTTTGTCTGTCTGATGGTGTAAAAATTCAATATGGCGGCCATAAGAAATAAAAAAGTTGACTATCGCAACTTGAAATCTAGAAGGTTTAGAAAATTTCTATTGATGTTATCAAACCCAGGATGATCAAAAACATAAAGTTACCAAGTTTAAATTAAATAAAATAATATTTTTCTAAAATCACATTTTTCAGTTTTTTTTGTAATAAATCAAAAACGAATCAAAATATCCAGGATTTATTTTTAGATTTTCAATGGCCATAAAAATGTGCAACTTTTCTCGAATTTAACCGACCTTGTATCTCTTACCGTTTCCAAGATAGCAATGGTGAGCATCGAAAAAAGCACCACCCTGTATAATAGTCTTTTTCCGGATATTTTTGAATGTACAGGAAGAATTCCTATTCAATTATTATAAAATTTGCAGCATATCGAATTTATTGCGATGACAATAGTCTGTCAAAATTTAGTTCGATAGTTGGTGGTCGTGGTAACAACATAAACTACAACGACCGGGCTGCCTGATTTTATGTGTTTGTTGTCCAAAACGCAATTTTGACAATAAACGTAGAAGTAAAATATCATATGTGATACATCAGTGAATTGAAAAAAAAAACTATTTACTTATGTAAATGGTAATAATTGCGCCCATAAGAAAAACAAAGTTGGTCATCTTAAAACAAAAATTAATCGACCTAGGAAAAATCAGTGATCATCATCCGATTTGCCTTAAAAAGTTGCTTAGGCAATGTTACTACACATTATTTTGAATTTTTTTATGATCCAAAGGAGTTATAGACGATTTTAAAAAATCGTATAGTTCAGTTTTTGCCAACTATTTCGGATGCCGTTTGACATATTTCCAATTTCTGTTTAAATTATTAATCAACGTCGTTAGCAACTTGACCAAATCTAAATCAGTACTCTAGCTATGATAATTAGCGAAATCCACATGCTCAGACTCGAATTTTAAGCCCCTGTATACCGGGTGAGGCGCTTAAAACAGGCCACTAACTGCTATTAATGATAGGAAAAAATGCATGAAACAAAATTTGCTTAATATCGAGGGACACATAATAATGATATTGATGGTTTCTCGATAGGTCGACGTATAGAGGTCATGTAAAGGTCAGTTTGATTTTTTTTAATGAAATTATGTTTTTTAACCCTTTCACTATCGCGTAATTTTTGCATACGTCGGGTTTTTTTGTTTTTAAAAGGCAATTTTTGAAAATACAGTTATAGTACTTAATGTAAATAATGTAACACACGCGCAATCAAGGTGGAGGTGCAATGGAAATCGTGCACCCCCCAAAAAAGAGAAATTGAAGATAAAGAATTAGAATTGTTTTCTTTAAAACCCTTTTACTGTCAAACTCTTGAATATATGTTGTGCAATAACATGTTGCTATTTTCAAACCTGTAAATATAGGTACGTTATTCTGCCGCTCAAAATTAAAAATTCTGGTGGATGCGTCGGGTAATTGTAAGACAAATTATTTATTAATTGTTATTAGGGGAGTTACAAAAAAGTTTTCTTTCACAAAAATTGTTGGAAATCATGAGTTACATAATCAAATAATACGTTTGTTAAATCTTCATAGAATAAACTGCATAAAATTTTTCTACAAATCACGGTGGCTTTGAAAACCCAACAACTTTTTTTTCGATGATCGTCTGATGTTTTATTTATTTTATTTATTTTATTTATTTTATTTATTTTATTTATTTTATTTATTTATTTTATTTATTTTATTTATTTTATTTATTTTATTTATTTTATTTATTTTATTTATTTTATTTATTTTATTTATTTTATTTATTTTATTTATTTTATTTATTTTATTTATTTTATTTATTTTATTTATTTTATTTATTTTATTTATTTTATTTATTTTATTTATTTTATTTATTTTATTTATTTTATTTATTTTATTTATTTTATTTATTTTATTTATTTTATTTATTTTATTTATTTTATTTATTTTATTTATTTTATTTATTTTATTTATTTTATTTATTTTATTTATTTTATTTATTTTACTGTTTAAATCAAAGAATTCAATACTATTAAATCGTTCAAAATTTCTGAAAAATCTCAAATTTTTCATCAATAGTCTGTATAATTACCGCTACAATATAAAAGTACTTTATAGCTTGGTAACTTTAAATGGATAAACTGGCCGACATTAATTAAATTCGTACGGTGTGCCGGTAAGCTGCAGCCGTGCTTTTACAGTGAAATTGAGGTTTTTGTAAAACTATTTCCGTCTCTGTTCTACCTGAAACGGTGTTCTTTCGCTATGGAGGAAATTTCTCGTCGAACGACGGCAGTAAACTTAAGGTACATCGTATTTTTACCGAATGCTTGTCCGTATTATGAAATAGGGAGCCGTAAATATTTAAAGGATACAGGCACTTCTGCTAAACAAAAGACCATGTGTATAACGTATACTGTAAGTGCCCCGTGCAGCTTGGGAAATATCCTTTAGATTTAAGGAACGTCCTTAAGGTAACAAACATTGTCACATACTCGTAAAATAAAAAACTCTACATGAAAAAGCCACCACATAACTTATGTGTGTTGTATAAGACGTACAATTTTTAAGATTCATAAAGTTTTGTGGTTGTTTTCAAGGTTTTTGTCGTAATTTAAAAAGTCTACGTGTTATTTCAGACGCCGGTATTAGATCTCCGGTGGAACATACGTAAAGTTCTCTTTTTTGACGGAAAAATTTTCCGCGTTTATTGCGATATGAATTTGAAACTTTATGAACTTGTTGCGGTAATCCGTGATTTCTAACGCAGCAAGAACTGGCGGGAATTTTTCATCTTCTTAGGTTTTCACGAGTGGCTTCATTTGCTTCTTCTGGTTTTTCACGAAACAAGTAATATCATCTAATATACTGTTTATGGTTCAATTTAATTTTGTAGGGTAATTGAATTAAATATAAGCGGGGCTTAAACGAGTACTGTCAATTTGATTAACATAGTCTGCCCATTAGGACACGCCGGGAAGTTACTCGTAGGAGCGGAGAAGACCCGAGCATCTCCGCTTATCCTAATCTAACGACAAACTCATCAAACCGAGACCACAAACAATATAACGTCAAATTGTCAAGCCAGCATGAACTCGTTTCCCTATGGAACAAACTCTCGAGCTTTGCAACTTAGACCGTGACAGTTATACGGGTTCATGGCGTCATAGATATTCAAAATTTTATAGACCCCCGACGTTAATGTGCCATTTTTGTGTATATTTTACAAACACGCTGTGCATCTCCTTCCATGTTGGTTCTCGGTGTTAATAATGAAACGTAATTGGATTAATTAACGGTTCCATTTACTAAAGAAGGCCCAATTTTGTCGATAATTTATTTTGTCTCTTACTCTTAGGGTCTACACCGACTTAATAAAACAACTTCGATTTGCAACACAAACAGCCAAAATACGTTTGTGTATATAAAAAATATTAGTTAAAAATCACTTAGGTATTTTATTATGTATGAAAAATTTAAGAATAAGAACTAAATTTGTTTAATTTTATAATAACATATTTTAAATTGTTTAATTATTTAAATGATTCATTTATTAATTCATATTAGCTTAATTTAAAACAACTTTGGTTTTTTTAAAGATTTTTTTCACTTTTTTTCCTACAAATACTATTCAAGATTAAAATTTTGCACGCCAAACACTCATTATTGCTTTTCAAGTTAAACTCTAGTGAAATCAAAGAAACTGGTTTTCCAGGATGTACTACCAACCACCTCCACAATTTCTTTAAGCACAATTTAAACAAAAGTACTTTTTGATTTTTGAACTCACTCCAGCACACGGTGTACGGACCCAAGTGTGACATTTTATGCACTGTATCATCATTTCTTCCTTTGTTTTTTTCACATATAAAACAAAACCATGTAGTTTTAGTTTTTATTCTTTGTCTTTTTAGTCTAAAATTTGTTGATTTTACTTTATTAATATTTTTCTCTTTTGGCTTGAACTAATGCAAATTGATGACGATTACTTGTTATTACAACTGCTTTCTGGGCTATTCCTTCACTTCGAGAAGACGATAGACCGGTCCAATTCCGACGACTGCCTGTGGTCCAACCTGAGCAACTTGTATAAATACATATTTAAAAATATTTCACCTAACATTACGTTTGAACTAGATTAACAAAACTATCATAGTAAATTGTAGCCCGATAAGTTTACTTTCTTCAAATATAGTAACATATTTTGCTGCTTACTTTAAAACCTAAGCCTAAGAACTAGTGGTCTTTTGTTACAATGTTTAATTGAAGATTCTAAATGCCAACACCTTTTCACAAACTGCAGCCACGAGGTGCTCGGTCATAAAAATGATTGCATCAGCCAAGTTTATGTCCATACAACCAAAATTGCCTATTTTATGGTGCAAGCGCAGGTCAAGTTACGATAGTGGTCCAACCTAGGCGATGGTCCAGTTAAGGCAAGAAGAATCTAATTAAAATTAAAATTATGTCATATTAGGTGTGCAATATGCGTTATAAGCAGGTATATTTGTCATATTAGCCTGAAAAATAAAACTTCTTTATGCAGATCAAACTTTAATGTTTATGATCTTTTTTTTTGCATTAATTTATAATCATTTGGTTTAAAGATCACAATATAACTGTATTTGACATATAAAACAAATTTTCGAGATATTTCCAAAGCCTACTATTTAATGCTGTCGAATATTGTGTTTGTATCCGTAACTCATCACGAAAGCCGAAAAAACTGGAGAAATACTGATTTCAGATTGACCTCTAAGGTAATTCCGGGACAGTTGCCCCACCTAAGGCAAAAAAATCACCTTTTAATAATTTTTTACTTTGTAGTCTCCGAAAAAATGGATATGCATAGCCAATTCAAATGAGAATAACGCACGACATTCAAAATTTGAATATGACGACCGGAAGTTTACAAAAAATCTCTCCCGACAGTGCGGTTGAGATGCCCCATATAAATGGGAGTGATGCCCCGGCCTTAAACGATCAATGAAAGCAAAAATATTTAATCCAAAATGTATTTTTATTGATATGTTACTAATCGTACACTCGATTGATCATATCAACTTAACACACTTACGACGTCGTTATGTACGACGACGATAACGACGGTAAAGAAGGACGAACGTTTCGACGCTTAGTCTGCTCGTTCGTCTTCTTAAAATATTTAGCTCGACGTCGGCTTTAAATTTTTTTATTGTAATTTATTTACAGAACCAAAAAGTTTGTTTAAGATTACAACTTGACTGGTATTGAATGAGAACTTGTATCGAATTAATGCATGTGGTCAAATGAGAACTTGAATTAGAATGTATTTTGCAACTTGACTTACTACCTAACTATTACAAAAATGTTATCTCTTTGCTATGGTTGGTCATCCTGAACATATGTTAAAAAGATTTTGTTCTTCTTAATTCTTCTCTGAATTGTTCTGAAGACCATTGCCTTCTGGTTTTATCAGATGTTTTCCTCTTATCCGTCGTAGGCATCTCTGAACATAGTTTATTTTTCATAAATAATGTCAATATAGTCTTTCTAGGATGCTTGTGTCACAGTATTAATTAATAAATTGATTAGTTGTTGCTGTATTGTGTATAAGGAATAGATGTTCCACCGGGGCATCTGTACCTCGATAAAATGGGGCAACTCTCCTTTTAGTACGGGTTAGATGCCCCAGGGGAAAAAATATGGAACTTAAAAGATACCGGTGTATTTTATTGCAATAATAACCTTCACAATGTATCTGAAAAGCTGGCTAAAAGTATTCCATGAAAAATAATAAATTTCGAATTGCCGGTATCTTTAAGTTATAACTACATTATAGCGCCATGTTAAAATCGTTGAACTCATCTTAATTTTGTTGACAACCGCACACCACCCGAAATTTTTGCCAACGGCAGTATGCCTTCCAGATAGCAACTGTTACGGAACAATAATACAGTACAAATTTTGGCATCTGTCATTAGCATGCGAAAATAGAACAACCGAGGCATCTCTCCCAGTGGGGCATATCTCCCGGAATTACCTTAATAGTTTTTAAAGATAATTACATTATTAATAAGAAAATGTAAAAAATATGAGGTGTTCCATTAAAAAAAAACTGACTTAATTAGTGTTTGAAGTTTGACTAAATGGACCGGGCATAAGGAACACACTGTGTATAATTTTAAAATTTTGACTAGCCAAAAATCACTATGAGACTATTGTCCTAAAAAGTTTCAAAATAATTTTCTCTGACGTAGGTAGCGAAGTTGTAAAATATCTTCTTTTTTTTTACTCCTGTTTCTGTCAATATTATTATAAAAACTTAAATAACACAAAAGCGACTAATTTTCGATAGATAGAACCTACATATTTGTGAAAGAGTATTTAATTTTACATCTAAAAATTATAAAATATACTAGGTGTTCTATTTAAAAAAACAAAGTGACGCGGCGTTGCGCAAAAACAAACCATTGTGTATAGTTGAAAATTGTTTAAGGTTATGTAGTAAATGACCACAAACAACTTTTATTTAAAACTTGTTTTGTAAAGTTGCCACAAGACGAGATATTAATCCGTTACGTTACTTTTTGTCCACACTGTATAATCTTATAAAGCATATAGTGCACATCAATAATCAGCCTATAAGTTATGGCCGATTATTTCAGTAATCGGCCTATTAGCCTATTCCCTTACAACATTTAAATTATTTAACCCACCTTTGCTTAATAATTATTTTGAACGTACAATGAAAGCGTTTACACTATACATATATGTTTTTTAAAATTTAAAACACTCCACGTAAACTTTTATTAGATATTTATTAAAAAACTTTTATCCAGTACTCTTTTTTGGGTGTGTAGCTTCTTTAGGAAGTACTTTATGATATGTATTCACAGACGAAATTTTTCCATTACAATACGTTACAAAATTCGCCGTAGAAATTTGTCCATATAATTTTTTGCACCTTGTATAGATCGGCCTATTAGCAGTTGATGAATTTAATTTGTCCCATAATAATAGTAGAAAACGAAAATAAATATAGAATGCAACATTTATTATCAAAAAACTTGATTAAATTAAACTATCAATTAAATATATTACTCCTAATTTTTATTTTGAGTGTTGAGATAGTTTCTGGATTTTCCTATAATTTCGTTACTGCATTTTAAACTTGTAGGTAGGATTCCTTGGCTGCGAAGCTTTGCTTTCCCTATATGCGTGAGCTTAAAATTATTGGAGCCATTGTTCTTCATTGCTTCCAGCATAACTTGTTGAAGTGACAGAAATGTATTATCCAGTATTTCGGGAGAAATATTATCAAAGGCTATGTTTACTGCTTCTATCAATTCATCAATATTACTGGGCCAGGCTTGGTGTTGTAGTGACTGGACTGAGTTAAAAAACGCAAGTCTAACACATTAAAGTCTGGACTATTGGGTGGCTGGGATTTCATTTGTATTTTCCATCCATCACGAAATCCCTTCTCTAATAGTAACGGATCATCATCTTTTAGATGTGGTTTTGCGTTATCCTGTTGAATAAATATGGGGCAATGTCTTGATCCTCTTGGCCATTTTTTGCGAATTGTTGGCAGTATGTTTTCAAAAATCATTTTCCTTATCTCTGTACTATTAACAGATTCTATGGGCTTTGTAATAAGAGTTCCTTTTGTTCGGTTCTTACTGTTTCGTTGGGCTGGCGTTTGCATAACGAATGGCCATATGCCAATTTTTCCATCAATAAGGCATTTTTTGTGTGGATCCCATCTGGGGTGAGCTACTGCTGCCATAAACATAACCTTTGATCTCTTGAATCTCTTACTTTTGCTCGTTCTATTTGGAGTTTCTTCGTCTAAAAGCACATAATAAGATCGCTTGCATTTTGTCAAGTAGAACCACTTTTCATCAATGTGAATATAATTCTTAAAATCCATAAACTTTCCGTCAGGAAGTACTTTTGACAGACAAAATTCTACGCGATCTTTCTTATTCTTTTCTGTAAGAAATGATTTGATGGTGCTTGAAACTCGTTTTATGGATTTTCCTTTTTTCAAAATTCGGAATAATGTAGATTTGGGAACTGCAATGGCGTGGCTGATCTTATGGTGCTTCTTCTGCTAAGAGAAATGTGTCTAAGTTTTTCAAGTTTTTCTCCATAATATTTGCATTTAAGTCCACAGTTTTGTTTTTTCAAAGAATCAACATTAGCATAAGATTTACCTTGACAATTATTTTCGGAAGCACGTTTCCAAATTCTTGATATGGTCATTCTGTTGCACTTAAATTGTTTTGCAGCTAACATAATTGCACCTTTCTGCAACTTTTCGTTTTTCTTTTTAAGCATCAAGAACTGGGCAATCGCAACGCGATCTTTGCTTGAAAACTCTCTTTTTTTCATCTTACTTTTACAATGGGTTGATATTCAACGGAAATAAAACAATTGATTTCGATCAGCGGATGAAATTAGAAAAATAGTTATAATTCGTAATAATTAGGTAAATCTAAACATTGACAGATGTGTCAAAACAAATGACAAATGTCATGAAACATTGATTTAGATTGAAGGCTTCGCAATTTTGCGCTACAACATAACTTACAGCTGCATTCGCCAATAATTCCCGTTTAAATATTCACTTGCTACTATTATTATGGGACAGAGGGAGTATAAAATACTTGAGCACGCACAGCAGGTGACGGCGGTCAAAATAAATATAATAATTTATTTCTTATCGTTAGTTTGAGGTGGGTACGCAAACAAGTTAACATGATTTTAGCAGTACATGGCACACCACATACTTTTATTTCATTTTTCAGTAACTATTTAATTATTAACAAACTTTGCTAGAGCATTGGTCACTTTATAGCTCTCCTATTGGCTTTACGATATCAATTTTATGATAACAGTCATTCCACTGTACGAGTTTCCGTAATCGTTGACAAATACCGAATTGGCCTCGTTTATTATCAGCTATAATTTCTGAAAATAAAAAAAATTGCCATCAGTTTTTTACTGGTTGATATAATAATAATAGCTATTTTATTGTAACTAATGTAATAAAACTGCAGTCATAACAAAATTATTTGTTTTTGTTGTTGTGTCTTTATTCCTTTTTAAATAATGGTTTAATATTATTATTAGTTTAGACGAATCATTAAAACAAAAACAATAGGTGTGAAATCAAAAAATGAAGGAAAAAATCATTTAATATGTACTACCTAATTTTTTCCTAATTAGTTATTTCAAAACAAAAGTTGTCAGAAACAATGTAAAATCAATTACATCTTATTATCTGTTTAATGTGTATTTTTTTATTAAAGATTTGTATCTAAATACGATCTCACATCAAACTTTTTACAAATCACCTCATAGTTCCTAAGAACGGGTTTATTTGTAAGATATTCACTCCTATTAATTGTATTTACTGTGTTTGTAATGTATTTGATACGATTTCCATCTAAAGTGCATCAGGAAGTATCAAAATAATGAGTGCATGGAGCTTTCAGATACATAATAATAATGGAAAGCTCTTTCACAATGCACGCACCGCTGATTCAGACTTCACGATATAGGTTACAATTGCTCATTAAATAAATTAGAGGGTTTTTTTCCCTAGTAAAAGCTATGTATCAATTGTTATTGTTGATGTTATGAAAGAGTGCTTGATAAAAAGCCGCAAAAAGAGAATACATAAAAGAAATGAATAGTGGTGTAATCTAAAGGATTTTTCTATAAGGTTTATATGTTTCTAAACAAAACACAGAAGAAATAATTGCATTTGAAACGGGCTTTATAATTAAACGAACTACCTAGGGGATTCTAGTTCAATTTAAGAATAATAGCGTTTTGAATACTATTTCTAAAGTGCCTTTTAAGACCACATACCTACGAAGGCATAGGGTCTGTAATTAACCTACTTTCTGAAATGTAAATTACTGACTTGAGGACGTACTCGTGTGTTAGAATTTGGCCAAAGTCGACTGTAACTTGGATGTCTCTTGCATTGCGCAACATCTACGCACGTAAAAAGATCCTTACTTGGCAAATTTAAATTCTTTATCGGCAAAATTCGTTGAGACACCCAAAAACTTAAAATTTTTATTCCTAAAATTAAAACAGGTATTCCATAAAATAAATAATAACAGATTTTTAATACTTACTTGTGTCAAATTTACTATGCATGTTTGCGGTGACCATACGTCGTTTATTGTAAAGAACAGTCCTCTATTTAAAAGCGATGTCCTTCAGATTTGTTTATTTATTGAAATTGAGTTTTGTCCTTTATTTTAAAAATAAGTGGACAATAAATTACCTAATTGGTGTTAGTTGTGCAGGCCACATATAATACATTTGTATTAGTTTTGATGTAAAATACCTTCCAGTTAAGTTAATATCAAAGTTATAATAATAGTAATAACAGTAAAAATGTGTTCATACTTTTATATCTATTCAGTACGAGTTGAAAATTTTAAAGAATTTGTCATGATCTAGATTTTTAGTAATTAAAACTACTAGGTAGGTAGTAGTACAGTAAAGAAATTGACTGGGTTCTTTTATACCGTTTCGTACAAAGTAAACAAAATTGTAATTTTCGTTTCCAATTAAAAAAAAAAAACAAATGAAAGGGGGTGCTCATTTGGATGAAATTTGTTTTATCAAAAACTTTGTAACTAAAAAAAATACACCAATGACAGCAAAGTTCAATATCCATTGAACAAAAATGGGTTTAAATATTTCAACATTTCTCTGAAAATTCAATATGTTTTAAAAACCTATCATTAATTGTTGAGTATACTTTAAGTTCAAACGCTTGTAATGGCAGAGTAATTTCTATCATTAATATTTTTGGACCAATTAAAAAAATTTATTGAAAATTGGAACACTGGAAGCTTGCATTTACACCAAATATAATTATAATATGAACTGTGTAGTATTTTTTGATTACATAAAATATAAAAGTAACTTATAAAAAAATACATTTCTACCAAATTTATCATCCAACTTTTAAAAAATGGAAAATATTAATAATTATATTTTAATAAAATACTTAAAATTATTAGTGTATAAAAAGAATAATATTTTTGTGCGATCGTACTAGAAACAGCTGTTTGACGGACGCGTTAGCAACCATAAAGTACTGCTTTACCGGCGTTATCCTTAGCAACGGCTGTAAAAGTTACTTTTACGGCCGTTGCTAAGGAGAGGGCCGGTAATGCAGTACATACTCCGTCATCTGTCAGTGACAGAATGTCACGTAGTTTCTAACCTATAATTTTGAAAATTACTAAAAATTTTAATTGTTTTTAATTCGATCGCACAAAAAATGTAATATGCACCTCGGCCAAAGCGTACTTTTTGGCCTTGATACATAAATAACTATTGTGAGTTTTTGTTACTGACGTGAAAAATAATTTCAAATTAAAATTTCTTCTTCTTTTAGTCGGTTCCTCTTGTACCTTTCGGTGTCGAGGTATGCTTTTTTATTTCTTTATTAAGTTTCTCCACTCCTGTCTATTGTACACGTTCTTAAAACTACTTAGAAAAGGTCTTTTTTTTTAACGGAGGCTTCAAATGTGGTTTGGTATAGATTTTTACCCGGTGGCTCTTTTTGTCCTTTATAGATATGCTCACCGTAAGCATGTTCTGAAAAATCTGAATTCGCTACAAAATGATTATACTTTTGCTAAATTCACGAAATCTGTCTCTTATATTAAGTGACTTTCCCTCGAATCAAGTGTACTGTGGTAAATGGTTTCAGTGTTATGAAATGCTGTGATATTTTCCAAACCTCTTTCAAGAAATAATTTCTGGAAAAATGTATTTTAAACTCGAACTTTTGGGGTTGTAGCTTATTTAAAATGTACTTAAAATTAAGGATTCATCAAACTATTTTTAATAAGCAAAGCTTAGAGTGTATAATTATTAATATAATCTGTAACACAATTTTAATTTAAAAAAAACTAGACCGCATAACAAATTCGTAAAACTTAAACGTAACCAAGACATTCCAAAGTTAGAGGAGCAATTGCTGATGCTAAGCTACATCTTAGTCTAGTTTATATTCCCGTTTCCTGTGGTGTCACGGAGTTTAATATGTCCATAATGAAGTCGGACAATTCACGTCTTCAATTCATATTACAACGCTCCACCGCCAAGAGGTGCATGGGGTTTAGGGCATGTTAGCTACAAGTTACAAGCAGTTACAAGTTGCTAGTTTAACCCTAAGAGACCCCTTGTTACACTTGGTGGTCTGATGCGACCCGACCGGTCTGCATATTGTCATATAGCTTCCGTGTTCCACACCCCGATGGAGCAGAGGTAAATGAGACACATCAGCCCAACCCTACGTCAAATAACTACGACGAGTAGGGAAGAATATTGGATTGACCCTCGGATGGGGTTAAGTTTCTCGACATGATGCAGATTGAAGGACTTTATACTTGGTTATTGAATTTGTAGGTAGTTTAAAATTTCCTGCGAATTTTGGTAAAGGCTTTTGCCGACGAAACTCGTTTCTCTGTGTAATTCAATTATCGAAAATCAAAATCCAACGCGTGATTACATGTTATATTTCATTTTGCATCGCACAATAATTACTACATTACTATGCTGAATGTACCTAATGAAAGCAATAATTCTAAAACTTTGCCATAAGATGTTCTCATCCTCGTTAAAGGACCAATTATAGTTGAAAACTTTAAATATGGTGACTGCATTAGTACGATATACCGGGCGATTCAGTTTGACTGTCGTACTCCTATAACTTTTTTATTTTAAGAGAAAACCCTTATAAACCGCAATTTTGGCCATCGCAAAAAAATGACGTTAAATTGTTTTTCTACTCATGTATATGAAAGTTGTCATATTCTCACTGCCTACTCTACATGAAAGTTTTACTTTCATCTCTAGTGGCGAAAATAATGTCAATGTCAATATCAAACTGTAAAATTTCCGATTTTTTAAACTTAAACTCATAATAAACTAAAATTGCGTTAATATTCTTATCAAATAATTTAATTTTAATGTAGCATTTTATATAAAAGCCTAAGAATGGTACAAAAATTAATATTAAATATATTTCGTTTGCAGGTTATAATTTTATTTCTGTCAATGTCAGTGTGGAGTTGTCGCTATGGAAATGATTATTAAAACTTTATACATAATAATTGTCATTTGGTTCGTTTACATTAACGTTCGTTTTAAAATATAATTTTAATTTCGTAGAAAAAATAGTATTTACGACTCGAGATGAAATCAGTTTTTTTCGTTCGCGAGATTTGCTCTCTTTCATCTCTTATTGTTGTAAAATATATTATTTTTCTACCATGAAATATATCAGACCTGCGATAGTCAACATTGTTTTTGAAATTACATAAAATATTTTTTAACTTATTTTGACTTTATGAATTCAATACTAAGACAAATTGTGCATTAAAAAATAAATATAGGTACATGAAAAGCACTTAAGAAAAATGGGCTTTAAAATTGTTTATTATTTTTTACAAAATATAAGCAATCTTTACATTTGACGAAAAAATAAAAAGTTGACTGTTGTTTTTTCTGATTTAAGGAATTTTCTGCAATTTACAAACAAACATATTAAAATAAAAAAGTTATGGGGGTGCCACAGTCTAACTGAATAACACGGTATAACTAAAAAACAATAAATGTAATATAAGCTCTGTCGCAAAAGTAACCGAACTTTGTACAAATAGAAAAAACTATTGGCGCCATCTATACAAAAATATTGTCATCGAGAAATAATCCTTCATTGATATCATATCTAAATTTTATGCCATTCGTATCATTAGCATTAGCGGTATGTTTTGTACAACGGTCGAAAAAGACGTTTGAACAAAAAGCAAATATTATTTAAACTTGATAAGACATTTACCGAAACGCATTAATTGATGCAAATTGTGAAGCGATCAAAATTTGTTTTCGAGGGTCAATGGTAACTTCCACTTGGGCGTTAAGAAGCATTTGTTAACACGAATTGGTCGTGTTCGGCCTTTATATCGTAAACCTGACAGTTGAGCCCTGTTGCACGATAATGCACCACCGACTCACCGTGCGGCCGAAGTAACTGCTTTTTTGGCACAAAAACAAGTGACTGTGTTGCAACATTCACCGTATTCGCCGGATTTAGCACCGTGTGATTACTTTTTGTTGGCTCAAAAAGTCCCTGAAAAAAAGCGTTATGACAACATTTCATTCATCCAAATGACCATGAGCATCCTCAAGAGCATTCCACAAAAGTGTATAGTGCAGTCGTTTAATGCATTCGTTGGCCGTTCTAATAGTTGTATGTTGTATGGTGTGGTTGTATTTTGAATAAAATAATATATTTATCCCAAAAAAATGGCTGTTTTGTTATTTTTAAAAAGTTCGGTTACTTTTGCGACAGACCTTGTATAATTAAGTTTATTTATAAAAACCACACTTTTTATAAAGCACCTCTTGTAAATATATTAGAATAATTTTTAACTTCCATGTCTTTGTCAGTAGCAATCTTATTTGTGTATTATAAATTATGAAAGCAAATTATTTGTAATAAATAAAATTGCCACTGACGAAGAGATGGAAATTTAAAATTGGTCTGTAATTTCTACAATAAGCAATAATTACCAGCAATCGTGCATCATGCTTCTTGATTATAGTTGGTATAATAAGTCTTTATTACTTCGTAATTTTTCTTGGTTACGTACATCTAAAATTGTTCCATGAACTGATTTACGGACGTTAATTTAACAAGATATTTTTCTTTATCAAATGGTGGTACAGATGTAATGAAAATGTCTGGAACGCTTTCAGAAAGCTATGTGCGATATTAGTCCTCAGTTTGGCAATTAATCAATAGAGTTATTTGGACGATTTCACTAAATAAGGAATATCGCAGTGTTGTGGAGCCAATATTGCCCATCAATCAGTTTGCGAGACTAGCAGCTTTCTTGTATAGTTAATGGTACCGTTTTAACAATAGTGCGGCTCAGTGTCACATTCCACCCTATCACAAAGTGCCAAGGACTAACACTTACAAGTATTAAAGCGATTTCCGTCCACGACCTTTAAGCTATTTCAAAACATTTGAAGGTCTGCTTATTCTATAATGGCCGTGTAAAACGTTTGTGTCGATCAAAAACGCTATTAATTGTGTTTAAAAACTTCACTTACTCAAAATTGAAGTTAATTTAAAAGATATAGTAGCATAATAAAATATTTAAAAACTTGAGTTATTTAAAATCAGGCAAAAAGTTGAGCCTAAAAGTAAAAATAGCATTGTGTTTGAGATTTAAAACAAATTTTCGAGTTATTTCCAAAGCCTACTAGTTTTCAATTAAACATTGTGTTGGTGCCAATAAATTATTATTTAAACCGCAATAACTTCAAAATATTAATTTTTGACATAATATTCCTTTAATCTTTTTAAAGGCAATTTTATTATCGATAAAAATAAGCAAAAAATTTGGGGCGTTTCATTTAAAAAAGCTGACTTCTTTGTGTTTTGAAGTTTAGCCCATTAGACCGGGCATAAGAAACACCCTGTGTATTATTTTAGAATTTTAACTTGCCAGCAACTACACAGTAAAAAATGTATGTAAAAATATCTCCAAGTTACATTTGCCAATATGTAGGTTTACATAACAATTACCACAAAAACAACATTAATGCTTTATTCCATTCGTTTAAAGGTATAAATACAAAGTTTTCATAAACTTTACATGCATTTCACAGGGTGAAAGTAATATAAATATATATAAAAGTCCAGCCTGACTCTGTCTGTGACCTGTCTGTGACTCTATCTGTGACTCTGTAACGCATGAATATAGTAACGCAGTAAACTACTACGGGTTCATTTGACCGACTGAGTTGTGTCTAATGAACCGTAAATTTTTACTCACCGGTAACATAACAGTGTCTAACTTGCAGCTCACGGTATTATAAAAAGTAATAGTTTAAATTTAAGATAAACAATATTCCCGTCCTAGGACGGGTTACGTGCTAGTTACAATAGAATTACAAAAAGTACTGCTAAATTACTCGATGTTTACAGTCTTACATTGCACTTAAAGAAATAAATATTTGAGTTCAGGTGAAGTCTTGACACATTAAAATGCCACAAAAGCTACATTTTCCCCTTAATTATAAGTTGTTACTTCGTCAGTAGCAATCTTATTATCTTAATTCCTGTAGATCGGATGGTCCAGAAAATGCCGATACAAGTTTGGTTTATTAAAAATTCCTGAGTACTCCTTTGTCTAATAGCACGGCCTTGTAAATCGAGATACAACTGCTATGCGCACTTTTTAGCTAAATTTCGAACTACATTTAAGAGTTTTTATTGAATTTTTTTGTAACATGTGTTTGATAAGCATTGAAACCGTCAAATTTTCTTTCACAGTATGTCGTTAAACAGTGTAGTTGTATTACTGTATATTACAAAACAACTGTTTAAATAATTTTACAATTATTGATATTGTAGTGTTGTGTTAGTGTTGGTCACCAAAAAATATAATTTTTTATTTTTTATTCATTGTAAAAAAATCGAATAGTATAAGGTCAGTTTTAGTATGCTTTTTATTTCGTTAACTTGTTCTCTATAAAATTATGTATTAATAAAAACAATGTGGTCTTTAAAAGTTTAAAAAGATCAATATGAAAATACGGATCATCTGCACTTAAATCGATGTTGTTTTTGAAGAGAAAAGTGTATAGCTATATTGTAGGTTTCACTTATAACTGTGTGTTTAAAAACTACTTTTTGTTTTAGGTAGGTGTGAGGAGTGCGAAGCTAGGATTATTTGTTTATTTTTGGTGAGTCAACTTTTTTACTATTCGGTCGGTTTTCGTGTTGGGCATTTTCGAGACGACGTGAAAAAGCGCCCATTTCGTCGATATAATCGAATTTTTAAGTTATGAGTTATAATACTAATCAAATACCCAAATATTGTTGTAAATTTATATATTTAACCCTATACGTTGCTAAAATAAATTAGTTGTACTATTTAAGTGTAACATTCTCTTAAATAATATGGAAGCAATAAATAAAATTGCCTCTCAGCAGGGTTGAGCAGATTTAAATCATGATTTAAATCAAGTGATTTAAAAAAAAAACATTGATTTAAATCAAGTGATTTAAAAAAAATATTAATTTAAATCACAGATTATATGAGTAGATACAATATAATATTTATAATAAAACAAAATTGTATTACTATTAGTAATTAAATACACGAAATGGTGAATAAATCATATCAATTTGCTCTTGTAAAGTAATATTCATTGTGGAAATGCAATAATTCAAAAAATAAATGACAAGTTTTTGACGTTAGCGAAGTGAAAAGACAGTTTTTTCAATTTTCACGGCACTCTATTGCTTCAATAACGATTTGAAGAAAAATGTCGAATATCTCGAAAAGTATGAGTTTTGGGTATAGAACATACTTAACAAAATATGAAGCTCTTTTAAAGACGAATTCGATGACATAAAAAAAATACAGGGATGCGCATTTGAAAAATCGAGTTACGAGCTTTTGAAAATCATGGAAGTTGCCACATATTTATAAACACTCCTGTATGTGTGATTCAAATTTTTTCATATCAAGCGAACAGAGAATTTTTTTCTGCATGTCCATATCAAATTACAACTCTGTACTTCAAAATAACTTCAGGAGAATTTTTTAAATAAAGACTTAAAACCTTAAATAATTTAGAAAACTAATTTTTTTTTTACAACGCCGTATATAAACCTGTAGTATTTTATATTGATGCAAAGCTAAAATTAAGGCTGTCAAAAATGTTAAATAAAAAATTGGGTGTTGTATTTGAAATATAAAAGTTGCTATTAGTTCCAGAAAGGTGACTCACCCTGTATATTTGAAAATATTTTTATTGTGTTGTTTAAAAAAAAACTGTATAAAATAGCATTTGATTCAACTTCATATCTCGACCGATCCCGCACTAATGACTCACCCTGTGTATAATTAATTAAACCTCACCATTTAGCACTGATTTTTTCAAAATTCTTAATCATTATATTTCATTTTTCATTTTGACAAAAAAATTACCAATGAATTAAATATATTGATTATTAAATATATTAGCACAAAACAGAAATAGCATGTGAATATGTCACTAAATTCGATAATATGGTATATTTGATTTAAATCAAAAAAATCTGATTTAAATCAAATAAATGGATTTTTTTGTTTTTTTTTTTAAATCATGATTTTTATCCACCCTGCCTCTCAGCATATGGAAATTGATGTAAATTATTAATCTTTTTATGTAAGACTACTTTATACACGTTAAGTAATTTTTTTGTGCGATCGTAATAGAAACAGTTGTTTGACGGACGCGTTAGCAACCATAAAGTACTGCATTCCCTGCCCTATCCTTAGCAACGGTCGAAAAAGTTTTTTCGACCGCTACAGCGTACGAAAAATATCATTTGCATTAAGCAAAACGGAAAGCGCATGTGCGTGTCTTAATATAAGGTCTCTGAGATTATTGCTTCCCCGCTAAGAGTAGTGACGTAGAGGTCCTTAGGTTGTTAACTGTCAGGTAGTTTATAACCTAATATTTTCGTGTTGATACTGTTACTGAATACTGAATAAAAAATTAGTGTTGATTTACATATGTTCTACGTTAAAGTAATTTATATATTTATATAATATTAAATTTATGAATAAAACATTACAATCGCACAAAAAAAGGTTATTTAAATTATGTACAGAATTATGCAAGGACGTTTCCACCGCTAACAGCAAACGCCGTCATCTGTCAGTGACAGAATGTCACGTAGTTTCTAACCTATATTTTTGAAAAATAATAAAAATTTAAATGGTTTTTAATTCGATCGCACAAAAAATTTAATATGCGACTCGGCCAAAACGTACTTTTTCGTCCTTGCCTGTTTGCTGGCTTCGACTACGTCTCAGCTAGCAAACCAGACGCGACCGAAAAAATTACACGTTTTGGCCTTGATATATAAATAACTATTACATCACTTCCATAAATATACATTTCATATTGGAAATTTACCATGATTTTTTTCATTGACTTAATAATGCCAATGATTATCATGATAATTTTATAGAAATACGTTTTATAGTGTACTATGACACTATTGTCAACTAAAGTATCAAAGGATTTCGTTTTGACATTGCGAAGTTGTTAAATATTAATATTTTTCTGGTGTCCTGTTCCTGTCAATATTTAAAAAAAAAAACTCAAAAACAAATGTTTTTAAGTAAGTACCTACCTATATTAAATCTTGTAAATTTTTGACAAAAAAACACTCGAAAAACTCAAAAACCAATGTTTTAAGTACATTAAATCTTGTAAATTTTTGATTAAAAAACCAAAACTATACAGGGTGTTGTATTAACAACAAAGTTACGTATCGGTGCGCAAAAACAAAACACTCTGTATAGTTGAAAATTATTTAAGGTTATGTAGAAATTAACCACGAATAAGTTTTATAAAAGCTTTTTTTGTAAAGTTATCACAAGACGAGATGTTGACATGTAATGTTACCCTGAGAGAAATAGAAATACTTAACATCTTAATAAATGCAATTAGACGCACGTATCAGGCAGTAAGAGCAAAAGTACAAATCGCAGGACAAAGATCAGACGAATTTAGAATGAGCAAGGGAATAAAACAGGGAAACAGTCTAAGCCCACTATTATTTATAATTGTCATGGATAAGATAGGGAAACGAATTAAGGAAAAACATAAACAACTGAACACGGCAATTGGGTACAGAAATCTAGAAATAATTACCTTAAATAGCCTACTATACGCAGACGACGTGGTGCTTATAGCAAATACCAAAAACAAAATGCAAAAACTAGTAAATGCATGGACTGATGAAATAGAGAACATGGGAATGGAAGTGAATATAAATAAAACAGCAGGGGCAGGGGCAGGGGCAGGGGCAGGGGCAGGGGCAGGGGCAGGGGCAGGGGCAGGGGCAGGGGCAGGGGCAGGGGCAGGGGCAGGGGCAGGGGCAGGGGCAGGGGCAGGGGCAGGAGCAGGAGCAGAAACAGAAGAAGAAAAGCTTTTTTTGTAAAGTTATCACAAGACGAGATATTGACATGTAATGTTACTTTTTGTATATGTTACTGAAAAAAAGTTTATAGTACTAAAATGGGATCGGTTGCTTAAAATTATAATATTTTGAACGCTTAAAAATTAAGTACAATTTTTAAATAATTGAAAACGAAATTATCTGTTTTCGTTTGCTTTTCCTAGTATTGTGAAATTACAATAAGGTCGCCCTGTAATTTAATGAAAAAGGCAAATGGCCGCTGTTTCGTGCCGCGCAAGACTAGGTCTATTTGCAAAATTACTATACAATACATACAGTGCACAAAATTAATTGTGCAAACTGGTTTTTTGTCGCATAAACCGTGTAGATTCGTATCAGTTGTAAATGCAATTGAATGAACACTGAGTCGATTTGCAAATTAAATTAAGCTTTGTCTCAACGTCTATCATATATCGTGTATCGTGGCGCTGAAATATTTTCGCCCTTAATCATTCAATGCATATTTACTTAATGTTTCTGCTAACCTAACGCTAGCAGTTTACCATTGTCTGTCTTTATTTAGCCGACATAGTTTAATTGAATCAGAGACGCGTGAGCCTTGGGGTGTTTTTGCACCCTCATCGTCCCTGGCTTTCACCTCAAAACTGTTAACTAAGCCCATCTATACAGCTAACTACAGCACTTCTACCATACGATGATAGTAATTATGACTTGAATTTTCCCCTCTACACACTTTAACTGTGACTAATGAGTCTTTTTTGTCATTACGTTAACTATGTAAATTTGGTTAATAAAAAAAAAACGGTGCAATACGTGACTGAACTACTTCAAAAACTGCGAACAATTGTAAGATGCAGCTGGAAATATAATTCAGCACAAAAATCACGTCTGCATTTCCAGCTACCTTCATAAATTTATTTCCAGAATTATATCGTAGTGAGCTTTGGCGAACGAGACACTAATTCTTTTGTTTAACTTGCGGTGACGTGCATTTATTAAGTCATTCTAGGATGGTCTTTGCACTTGTTTTGCGAAAAGCTTTAAAACTTTATACAACAGCTCTAGTTTTACGACAAAACACTTCTAATGCTTCAAGAGAAGTTCGTGGTGAAATTCAAACTGTTTACATGACACCCCGTGTTATTTATATTTCTTTTATGCAATGTTATTATACAACAAACAGTTTTAGTAAAGAAAACCCGCACAGTGTTTTATTGCGCCCGGATTTTTGTTTGGAAGAAGTAACAGAATGACAAATGCAAAAAATTAGTTACTCGTATAATCTTAATCTCGCTTACAAGTTTTTTTTTCAGAAAACTTTTATACTTGCGTCATAACACCAAAGAAATAGGAAGTCCATTACTTAATATTTTACAAAAAATTAATATTTGTATAAATTTTATATTTATACATTGTGTACAAAAAGTAACGTAACGGGTCAATTCTCGTCTTGTAACTTTACAAAAAAAAGTTTCGAATAAAAGTTGTTAGTGGTGATTTACTACATAACCTTAAATTATTTTCAAATGTAGGTACGCAGTGTTTTGTTTTTGCGGACCGATACGCCGCTTTGTTTTCTGAAGCAGCACACCCTATATAGTTTATATTTTTTAGGTGCTAAATTAAATTCTCTTTCAAAAATGTGATGGGTCTTTTGTAGGGGAGACCGGGGATAAAAGTAACACGGGTAGGTTGTAACAGTGCCTATAGTTTCTTTAATTTTTGTTTTATATCGCCCTAAACGCTTTTGCAATGTTAAGTTACATCCAGCTCCCTACCTACATTGCTAGTTTTCATCTGTCATAGAGGTTAACTTTTTGCCAGCCAGAGTCACTATTTTCCGCCTAAAAGTTACTGCGTTGTCTCATCCGTCGAGTAACTTTTAGGCGATCTCTAAAATAGGAACAAAAAAGTACCTATATTATTTTGTTCTAAATTTAGTTGGCTATTGGTGGATGCAATACAAGTTGACGTTAGAATCGTGGTTAATTGTGGATTCCCTAAAAATTTTTTTGTGTACACTTGGGGTCAAAAGTAACAAAGTGTTACAACCAACCCCAATTAATGTTTTCACTTGCAAATGTTCACTCTTAGCACATAATTGGTGGCTTTCTTCCTAGATGAGAATATACAAGAGTTGTCGGAATAATTTTCCAGTTTGTTGTATCTTTTTGATTCACATTTTTAAATATGTAGTTATAATCTTGGCAAACCTGGTAACTGCAGTCCCAAATTATTAAATTATAAAACTCAGTATATAATAACGGTTTAATGATGGAAATGTATGTAAAGCTAAATAATTTCTTAAAAAGCATTTTAAATTATAAAACCTATGTAAATTGGTAAGATCTGGTACTTTTGGTTTTCCTACCAGCCGCCATTGTTTTTATTCTATTACTTTATTTATAACCTTATATAAACAAAGCTTTAACCAACCCAACTTAACCTGACCCTCTTTTACTGATTTAATGAATAACGGTCAGTTTAAAGAGCGGTTAGATTTTTTTTAATAAAACAAACAGTTATTATGATCCAGTATAAATTTAATAATTTGGGACCGCCCTTACCTGGTATGCTATACTGTTCACTTATCATTTTGTATTGTACCAAAGATATTTTTTTCTATTTTTTCATTTTGCTAATGTGTATTTTTGAATAAAATATTAATTTTGTTAATGAATACTAATATATTTACCCACTACTTATGAGCTGTGTAAATTATTTTGCCGTTACAACTTACCCCAATCATTGTTACTTTTAGCCCCAAAGTTGAGGTTGAAAGTAACAGCTGTCTTACTAAAGATTTATTTTTTTTCTAACAGTTGCTTTACGAAACACACGAAATAAATATCTTGGAAGCAAGACAAATGTCCAATCTATCATTAAACCAATTTGGATGTAAAAAAATTGTAATAATCTATGAGAAATTAAATAAAAACAAAAAAATTTTACTTTTATCCCCGGTCTCCCCTACCTACAATCAATAGTTTTTAAGTTATTTCAGTTTTTAAGTTATTTCAGTTTTGACGATAATATTGACAGGTACAGGACTCTAAAAAAATGTTAATATTTCACAACATACTTGTTAACGAAATCATGGCAAACTTTGATAAGAAGTTTTTTCAAAATTAGCCATGTCTTGGTTATTTTTTACAACAAATATACAGGGTGTGTATAAATTGGCGGAAGCGCTACACGTGACGATGTTCTTCGTAAAATTCTAAGTCGAAAATCTTTATACAAAAATGTTGCACCATGCTTCCTATGGCCTCAGGAACCATTTGAAGAAAAAAAAAATTGGCAACATTGCATACATTGATTTGCGTTTGGACATTTTTTTATCAGCAATTTTTACTTAGGTATTTACAATTTTTGTTCGAACTGAAAGCTTTCAGTTCGTAAACATAGCTGCAAACTTTTGGGTATCGTAAAACACAAACTAGAAATAATTACGAGAAAAACAGAGATGACAGCTAATGACAATGTTGCCATATATATTATTTTCATTCAAATCAGTGATTTACATATTTTCAACACCAATTTTTGAAAGGAAGAACACAATATCTAGGAAAAAATACTATTCGAAATTTATTTTTATTCCAAATTGCAGCTTTTTCATTTGCAAGTATTAAATAATAACGCTTATTAAAGGACTAAATGTCAAAATTTTGAGGACCTCTTGCAGACACAGCAAGCATGGTACAACATTTTCGTATTAAGATTTTCGACTTTTACGAAGAACATCGCCACGTGTAGCGCTTCCGCCAATTTTTACACACCCTGTATAAGAGTTGATGTATTTATCTTCAATAATACGCAAGTTAAAAAGTTTTTTAGTTTTTTTTTTAAACAAAATTATAGTAGGCTGGGAAAACAAAAACAAAACAAGGTGCAAAACCTTTTAAAACTCATTTGGTACAAGTTACGAAGGTTTTGTAATTTGTTGTTGTGATAAACATTATAAATATATAAAAATAAGAAAACAAAGATATAGTCGGAATCTGCAGTAATGTAGTCGAAAAATCGAGTTATCGGCGATAAATCGAAAACAAAAGACGATATCCAATTTTAGTTTTCACCATTAAGTTTTTCTCGAAAAAAAAAATCGAGGATGCGCAGTCCGTTTTTTGATACCTCTTATAGTTACCGAGATTCCCTATGAAAACATCGAAATTTGCCCACCCTGTACACACGAAGTTATTCCAGCTGTGGTTTAACCATTATGATAACTTGATAACTACAGCTTAGGATAGGTGCACGGTAACTCATTTAAGTGTAACTCTGAAATAGCTTAACGAATTTTTAGCAACTGTGGTTAAAATATAGGTATGTAGTGATTAGAGATTTAAAAAAGCGTACAAGGACCAATGGTCTACTTACAAGGGAAGGTCACGATACGTTGTCGCTAGAATTTGATTCCGGATGTGTTTATTACATCAAGGGCATCAAAACTAAATGTTTTCCAGAGTTATACGTGCCACTGGCCATTAACTTCGGAAAAATAGGGGAAAAACTGAAAAATTGGTACAAAAAGGTCATTTTTGCGATCGCGTTGGCCATGAAACCGTCAGAGATAAAATCGAAATTCTTCTATTTACCAATAGGCGCATCCTTTGCAAGTAAAATAGTGCAAAGTTTTTGAAAAAATCTTGAACGGTTCCGGAGAAAAACGTCAAAAACGAAACCCCTGTATAAGCGCTATGTATTGAGTAGTTGTCGCATATCTGTATTACTATATCTATGCGACTTGCATAGGCGTTTAACATAGGGAAAACCGTTTTTACAAAGGCCTTGTTTTTTGCGTTTTTCTTCGGAACCGTTTAAGATGTTTTCAAAAACTTTGCACCATTTTACTTGGAAAGGATGCGCGCATTGGTAAATAGAAGAATTTCGATTTTGTCTTTTACGGTTTCATGACCAACGCGATCGCAAATATTACTTTTATTAATCAGCGGTTCAGTTTTTCCCCTATTTTTCCGAAGTTAATGGCCAGTGGCACGTATAACTCTGGAAAACATTTAGTTTGTATGCCCTTGATGTAATAAACACAGCCAGAATCAAATTCTAGCGACAACGTATCGTGACCTTCCCTTGTTAGCATTATCGACATTTTATTCGAAAGTGGTGGTAACACTTCCTTTTTCCACACTAATATATTATTATTTTGTAAAATTTACAATATAATAATTTTTCTTTGATTTAAACTAATACATTCTGATATAAATGTGAATCGCCATAGAATAAATCAAATCAGAAGCAACACTAAGATGTTCGCTTTGAAGAGCGTTGCAATAATTTGCATCCCACAATGATCAGTAGCACTTCAATGCTTTGGAAGCATCAATCAGGAGCCGTAAACCACAAAATTAATCAAAGCTACGCACAATTAGCCCAATAGTTTCCATTAATTAATCACAAATCATCCTAACAATTAGAATACTCTCTATTAGTGTACAAGTAATACCTACATTAGATCTTGGTTTATGTAATCGTGCACTAATTGTTATACATCCGCAACGAATTAAAAAAAAAAAGATGCAAAATAAGAGTCCTATTGTTGCACTTAATACTCGTAGTAAATAAAAAAGATGATATAAAAGTAAATAACTTCAAACTCAAGAAACACTACAACTTAAATTTAAGGATAATACGTGTTACACTTGAATGAACAACTACACAAGACATTGGCTTTAAATGCAGCACAATGACGTTGAGAAATAAGAATAATCAACATAATAATTGAGCTATCTGGATATCTTAACTCGTTACGATTATTAATTACTAGCGTAGTGGCCCGGCTTCGCTCGGTGATTTTTTTTATCAATCACAGACTACTCGCGCTTCGCGCTCGCGCCCGGTGGACGTTTTTGACCTTTTGAGAATTTTGGATCTTTTGGGAATTTTTGTATCTATTGAGAATTTTTGTATCTATAGAGAATTTTGAAACTTTTGTGATATTTGGATCTTTTGGGAATTTTGGTTCTTTTGGGAATTTTTGCAACTTCTGGGAATTCTTATATAGCCTATGTTCTTCCCATGGTCCTATAGATTGTATGTGCCAAATTTGGTCAGGGTCGGATGAGTGGTATAGGAATGCATAAAGCACATACATACATACATTCATTTTTATATATATTATAATATAATATAATAATAATAATAATAATAATAATTAATTAATTACTAAGCGAAACATTCAAAATAGGAAATAGTTGGTTATTCAAAACGCACCACAAATGCTTTATAAGTGGTGGTTGTATAAAAAGTCTTTTTATTTTTTTATTTAAGTGTCTGAAGTAAAGAAACGATAGCTATCCAAAATTAGACAATTCATTGTTGTTGGATTAGAAAATTTACAAATAAAATGCTTTTAAAAATTGGATTGTTTTAACTAGCGCTGAAGCCTGAAGAGATTTTTAACTTACAAAATTTACGAAAATCTAAAAGATGACAACACTATGTTTGCATGAAAACATTAGTTTGAGCCGTATAATCCTTGGGATTATGGCTAACGCCGAGGCGTTGTTTTGAATTCGTTTATTGAGGTGGATCGGTCCTCTTCCTCTGATTTTCAAGCTTGTTGGTCCTGGCTGCCTCCGTTATTATCTTCCATTCTTTCCTATCTTTGCATTTCGATTTCCAGTCATTTATTCCCAATGTCTTTGTGTCTTCCTCTACGGCGTCTCTCCATCTTTTCCTTGGTCTTCCCTTGTCCCTGGGCTAAATAGGGATCCATTGTGTTATCCTCCTGATCATTGCGGTTCGTTTCCTTCACATGATGTGTTCTGCCCATTGTAGTCGTTGTGCTTTAATGTGTCGAATGATATTTTCTTCTCCGAATTCCTCCTCTATGTCTTTGTTCTTTCTCAGTCCTACTTCTCCATCTCTTGTTACGTTAGGACCTAGTATTGCTCTCAATACTTTCCTCTCCACTATTTTAAGGTCTTCCTCTTCTTTCTTATTTATTGTTATTGTTTCCATGGCATATGTTATGACGGGTATTATTAGGGTTTTCTATTTATTTTTATTTTTTTTGTTTTGCTTATTGTTTTGCTCTTTAGTTTGAATATGGAATTAAAAAGAAAAAAACAGATGCAAGTGCAGCAAATATGGTACTTAATTTACAAAACAGTAAATAAACGATCACACAATATTTTTCTTTGCTACTGGGTTTACTTGAAAGATTTTATTCAGCTTAATCCATGATTCGGTTATCACACTGTCCGAAGTTAGGCGATATTTTATTAAGAAAATCGTTGCATGCAAATAAATTTTATATTATATTTCATTTAAGCAATAATTTTGTTTGCGATCGTTTGCAGTAGGTACTGCTGATATACCTTTAAATCTACGGCTGATTGAGTACCGCGGTCGTTTGAATATCCCTATAAAGTATATAAAGCTAATTAAGCCAAATCAGTTTTAAACAACGCTGTTTGTAATAACCACAGTTACAATCAGATATTCCAAACATAATATGTACATATGAATGTACATCATTTACATTACATGTGTATTAATATTATTACCCATTTAGCAAATTCGTTCATTTATAAAATATTATGTAATGGATTACGTGACTTTATTTTACAGGAAGCAAGATAAAATTGCGTTTTCATAATCGTTTAAATTTGCGTTACATAGGTGAAATATTAAAAAATATCCACTGACTTTGATCGAACTGTATTAGCAAAGGCATCTCGGATTCCGGCAAGAACTCGCCGTCGTTCATCTGAAACCCTAGCTGATTAACTGATTTTTTGTTTGAAGAAAACTCTAGTTTCTTCCCTTCAATTTGTTAGATACCTCATCAGGACGTTTCCCGATACGATCTAAATACTTTTTGCTACTTTCTTGTTTATTTTTTAATTTGGATTAGCAGCTTTAGCTGCTACTTTTTAACGGTCCAAGTTTTTATATTGATTTTACGTAGGTAATCGAGCATTCATAACGCTGTAGCGTGTTTAACAACTCTAAAAATTGGGTCTGAAATTTTAATTGCGTTATTAATTAATTTTACTAATAGATTAATTTTAGCCCGTTTAATTAATTTCTGATTTTATGTAATACCGTATAGTAGTCCTTCAAATATAATTATGCTTGGCTATTTTGAGCGTTAATTGAAACAAGTTTTTTGTAATATTTGCAGAATTTATACTTGTAAATATTAATTATTATCGGAGCAGTAGAGCGAAAACCCTTAGAGAAATTTTGTAGAAGATAATAAATAATACCCTTCATCGCCTTAATTGATTTTCTAATTATACTTATTTTAAGATGGTATTATGATAAATTGAATTAGGTAATATAAAACTAGTATGTCGTGAAAGAGCGTAGCCTTTTAAAGTTCTCAAAGACTAGTGCGGTTGTTTTGTTTTTTAATAGGCAAGTATTTAGTGTTTCAAAGTCAAAAACTCAAATTTTGTGCAACGGGCACATTTGAATTGATAACTCTAGCATTATGTCTGTCTAACGTTCATTTTCGTTCAGGTTATTTTCGTTTAACTTGGCTCCATTGTGCTTTCGTAAAAAAAAACATAACAACAAATAGGACAATTAAAGGACATTATTGCACAAACTAGTTTAAAATATTATCTCCTTTTAACCTTTTACCATGTGTTTACTTTATTAGGTGTATACAGGGTGTAGAATTGGATCACGCAACATAGTAATTTCAATGATAACTGCACTCATATGTTAAATTCTCCATAATGACGTCACGTTTTGTCGTTATGACAGCGGATAAAAAGGTACCTAACTAAATATCCACATGCATTTTTGCATGTAACTTTTGTTACCATGCAACCGACTTATGTGACTGTAACTAACCAAAAGATTTTGACGTTTTGTTGGGTATTATTTGAAGGTTATAATTTATTCGTGCAGTTATCGTATCGAATTACACTCCAGCTTTGTTTTTATCTTGGACAAACTTGCTTTTACTAAACTCAAGTTTAGTTGCTATTAGGCAACTCTTGACTCGACAACTGTCAAAGATAAAACGACTCGTCCTACGGACTCGTTTTATCAGACAGCTTTGTCTCGTCAAGTTTCCTAGCAACCAAACTTTCGTAGCAACGCAAGTTTAGCCGGATAAAAACAAAGCTCTCGTGTAATTACCCCCGAAAATTTTAAAAGTTGTATGATATCTCCCCTAATTATTTAAAAAAAAAAAGTCCATTTAAGTTTTTTGTAGAGAAAAAAATTCTGTATACAAATGTAATCAATGTTAACTTTTAGTTTTCCAATAACTTAAAATTAAGAAAATTGCAATACGCCGTTTTGATTAGAATCTGCAGTGCCTTGGAATTTTGCTTTGACAACTGCCCAGCCTAATTTCACATTGACGCGAAATCTTAATTGTCGTTTATAGTATATCAAACATTTATTTCATACAATTAATTATGTTCTTATTGGAATGAAACCATAATCTTGTTACAATAATAAAAATCTACGAAGATTACAGTAAACTTTACGTCAAAGTGACAGTATAAGAGACGTAAGGATGGGCAATTATTGTCACGGCATAATTTCAAGGCGTTTTGCAATTTTCTCAATTTTCAGTTATTGGAAAACTAAAAAATTAATATTGGTAATTCCACTACTGTCATTAATGTCAATGCAAATGCATACGATTTATCACGTTTGCTAGCGGATAAATATATATAAAAGTCCAGCCTGGCTCTGTCTGTGACTCTGTAACGCATGAAAATAGCTACAAGTCAGTCATCATTAGGTTATGTTATTATAGTAATCTGTAACGCGGGTTGACTTATGTCATACTTGACAATTCCGTCCTAGGACGGGCTACGTGCTAGTAGGTAAATAGGAACCTTACTATTTGAAATCGGATAAATTTTTGTTTACCTTCACCATAGCAACGCAATGAAATTTATCTCTAAAATAATTAGGGGAGAACTTTTAAAATTTATCATTGAAATTACTATGTTCCGTGATTCTATTCTACACCCTGCATGCTATTTTAATGCATTATTGTTTTAGAGCTTTTTCTCGTTGCACACATTTTTAATAATGAAGTTACTTTTTACTTGCTGTGCATACTTAATCTTGTCTTACCCTAGTTATGAGGCTTCTGATCGTGTTTAATTAATGTGTCGGTTCTTGTTTGTAAACGTCTTTTCGTAACTTCCTGTTTATTGTTAAGTCTCTTGTTACACTTTAGTTTCTACTTTCCGCAGCTTCCTTTACCTCCATCGTTCCAAGTTTGCCGTTGCCTTTCCTGTTATTTTCTTTTTTGCTATCTTAGTTTGGACATACAGTTCATGTTGCAGTAGGGTTTTCTCTAATAATCTTAATATTGTATAATTAAGTATTAAGCAATGCTTTTCAATTGATTATTTTATATTTTTATGGTTGAAGTTATTAAATAATAAGCAACCTACTCATTACCTTACTAAATTTCTACAGAAATTTTCATTTCAGTCTAGATTAGGTCCCAACAGAATAAAACCTATTGTGGTTTAAAGTATGACCTCTATAACCTCTTCTGGGTGATTTATCTTACAATATTTTTACTTAATGTAACAAGCAAAAGTCTTATATATCGCTTTTTGGCTTTAATTCTTAAGCAACACCTAAGGAAAACTTTGTTAAGTTTCCTGAATTCGACTATATGTAATAACTTTGTTTTGTAAACCTAGGGGTCGTTTAATAAAACGAGACCAACTGTACTTTTAAACAAATTTTATTGCAATACAGAAGAAATTAAAGGAAAGGAAGATTCAGTAAACACGAAACTGACACCATTTATTACTAATAATTTGATTTTAACTGTTTTTATGGTACTTTATCCAAGTCTAGATGTTTATTTTCTGGTAAAAACCAGAACTAGAAAGTACACGAAAACGTAGCCGCGCCACCTGCGCGCGCTTATTGAGAAGCTAAGGTTTCCTGCTAAAACGCTAGGTAGCGCGAAAGATACCACACTCTATTTAAAGCTTTTATATAAATTCAGTTTTTAAAAAAATATTGTGAAAGCTTCTTAATGGCAAGTCCGGCGGGCCATATGGGGTTATATGACTTAAGCACCCCTATTTTACCGTAATGTGAAAAAATAATTTAAAAAAAAAAACAATAGATATATTCTGCGGCTGAAACAGTCTACAATATAATAATTTACTATAGTAATCCACCCAGGATAATTTATTTTATGCCTGCTAAGAGGATTTGCACAACTTAGCATTTGTAAATCGCATTTTTATCTAACCTGCTTTGGTCGTGTGGTGCGATTAAGACATTTCTCAGCGATATTTTGAAGGCAGAAAGGTAAAATAATTTCAATAAGAGCGGGAAAACGAAAGACTGTGTTTTTATGAAACGCTGTGTTGTCAATTTATTTATGATTTATGAAATATTCGTGTAAACCTTGAAGGAAACTCGAGTTACGTTAAATTAAAATCAATCAGTGACGTGATGATAAATCGAGGATTCGCTCGCTTTGTACTCGAGAGCTGTCTTCATTAATTCAAGTTCGCGTTAATGATGAGACTAACGAAACTTTGTATGAGTTTTGTTGTATAAGCGAATTTGTTTGTAAATTTTGTTAACGGCACACGGAATTTAGGGATAATGCGTAGATTAAACGTGAATGACGCGAAAAAATTATCATTAAGGCAGTATTCGATGAATCAGCAAAGTCTTTGCGTTTGAACGTTATTATCAATTAAGTTTTAGTGTATCGAATTTACTTTGGTTGCAAATAAAATAAAATAAACGGTGTGTCCGAAATTTAAGGCTTATCATTGACAACTTTTAAACCGTTAAAGACACAAAGTCGGATAAATGGCATAAAAATTACATATATATTATTTAGAAACTTAATATCCATACTAGATATGGCCAGAAAACGAAAATTAGTAAAATCTTTAAATCTTTATGGTTTCTAGAAAAAGTATTCAGGAGAAAAAGCTAAATATATTTTTACACTGTATTGTGACGGACCGTACTATACATAGGCCGCATTGTTGGGGAAGAGTACTTTTACTGTTTAATTTATTGTTGTTAATTATGGCTTGTGGTCGTCTTTGTGTGATGGTCGGACCCTCAAACGTTGATAAATACAATATATATGGCGAAAGTGATTTGGTGGCCACACCAGTTTATTTAACTACAACTAGTGTGATTAACATTAGAAAACAAGATAAGCATAACAACAAATGTACCATTATATAGATAGGTATATTCTCTATTCTATATTGGTCAGCTATTGATGTGAGAAGAATGATAATTCTGGCAATAGTCACAGTGATTTCGCACAATAATTTGCAATCGTTAATAGTGTAAGAAACTGCAATGTACCTCCAGCTTGCCGATTTTAAAATTAAAGTGAAGAAGGGAAGCAGAATTGGACTAATGTACATAATACTGTTTAGTTTTTTAAATTCTGCAAGCGGCTGTTTTATATCGTTAGTTTATTCATCTGAAACTAACTTACCAACACCAAATAACTAAAAAAATGCAATTTTACCAGCCGAGCTCGTGATGTTTTTTTTTTAAACATCTGTAGTCCCTCTAAGTTTCATAAATACAAATTTTAGTTTGTAGAACTTTTCTCATAACCGAACAAAAAAAAGCACCGTTATCGCTCTGCAAAGTCTGCATCAGATTATTTGGGTGATTTTCTATCTTTTCAAACCATCTTGTATCCTTAACAAACGGAAATCTTCGAGGCAACGTCGCCGATAGTGCAACTGGCACAGGATATGAGCAAATGTATTTATCTTGGCTCGAAGATTTACTCCTTATGCGAGTGTAAAACTCCCCCAAAGAGACTTGGCATACGACTTGAGACCAAAGCAAATTAATGAATGGATGTGATGCATTTTATCATTTCGAATATAAAAAGCGACTCGCTACAGCAAATGCCCTCATATTGGTTAAAATATGTTAAAGGGAAACTAGTGATTTATGGGTATAAAGGTATAATGCTTCTATTCAAGTATTTTTATTTGTTATTCTGTAGATACGTAGGAATTGTTTAATGTTACTAATTATTTCATAAAATAACTTGTTCTTTAAGCTTCCTGAAAGCAAAAAAATCGTGAAGATAATGACAATTTGAAAAAGAACCAAGCAACACCACAGAAGCTACTATTCAACACCTATCAGTAGGATTCTAGATCCACAACACATAACATAATATTCTAAACAAAAAAATCCTCTAAATTACTGTGCAGTAACTACTAGTGGATTTCCAGGCACAAGAAAACTGCATTAGGTATAACTGATCGGCTTTAATACAAGATACTGATATTAATTAATATAAATAATTTTAATTCAAAATCATTTGTATTTTCTTTGAAAGATCTCTTGTCAAAATGCTACACAATCTTTTAGAGTTTCGTGGCTTCGTCAGTTGCAATGTTGTTTAATATCAAATCAAATAAATAAGGTTGAAACTAATGATGAAACATTTCAACAACAGATGCTTCGAAAAATGATCAGTTCCAGAAACAAATATATTTACTTCATATTCCATAAGGTTTTTTTTAACTCTTGGTATGTACAAAAATTGGTAAAATCTAATACAAACATTTTTAGTCTAAATTTTGTTCAAAACCTATTTTAAACAATCATTAACGTATAATTAAACGATGTCTGATAACTTAAGTCAATACGTGATAATAGATATTATCGTACAATACATACGGTGAATTATTATAATGAAGATAATTTCCAGACTATAAACTTTAAATGCGTCGGAACTTATCTATCTCTAGCATCTTTGCAATGAACATTTCTAATAAACGTTTTATCTTGTGCGGCAGATAAGGTTATATATTCGTTTATTGATGGCAAATTTTATTCAACTAATTTCATGGCAATAGTGAGCATCAATGCAGTTGAATTACATATTTTTCTAGATACACAGCGTCATTCAAAAAGTCTGCAAAACATGGAATACAATTTTATTATAAATTTACCAGAAAATGTTATTGTTGATAAAAGTTGGTGAATGACCTAACAACTAATTTAAAGATGTCATAAGTTTAATAGAAATTCATACGTCACTACAGTTTAGCTATTTCAGAAATATTCACAAGAGTTGTGTCCTTAGGTATATAAAGGGTTACAAAAAAACCTTATAAGGAAAGATCTTCAGAATTTAAAAATAAGACTAAATGCGAAATTAAGGTTGAATCCTTTTTTTAAATAAATTTTAAAGTAACTTAAACATTCTCAAAAAAATGTATTCCTGATAAAAGTTTGTGCATGGTCTGAATCTTATTTTAAGTTAAAATAAAAGTTTAATAAAAATGCACTTGACGATTATAGAAATATTCGTAAGAGTAAAGTGCCCTTATTTTATAAGTTTTAAAAAAGTTTTTTTAACTCACAAATATTACTAAATGTGATATAATAATATACATATAATATCGTTTTACTCTACTTTTACTTTTAAAATAAGGACATTGTTCTTGCGAATATTTCTAAAATAACTAAAATATAGTGTCATATGAGTTTTAATTTAATTGAACTTTTTTTTAATCTTAAAATCAGTTTTAGGCCATTCGCCAGCTTCTATCAGGATACATTTTTCTGAGAGATAATAAAAAAACGTTTGCATGTGTTGAACTGTACTGTAATTTAAATTTTTTAAATTATTTCATGTTAATTATTTTTTTTAAATGTATTTTACCTAAAGAAACCTAAATATACAAATACTCTTTTACTTAATTAGCTTCTATGCGCACTTTACTTGCTGGCTTTAATAAGCTGTCAATGAAAAGTTTTATTAAATCCTTAAGAAATGTCTTATCTGGATTTTTTTTTTTAGCAGGAAAAGTCAATTTTGTCATGCATTGTAGCTTAATGTTATCAACTTAATTATGGCAAATTTTGTTTAATGAAAGTTTTTATGAGTTTAGTCTTTAATCATAAGCTGCCACAATAAATAGCAAGTGTTCGAGATACATTCTTTAACATAAAAGTTAAACGAGCGGAAAAATTATTTTATTGTACTATAGATTCGCCCCCTGCACAACGCTACAATGACCACACATTCTTATTACCGTAATAAAATGTGTTCCATGCCGGCAAAAATAAAGCTTTCTTTGTATTCTGTACGTAACACTGCAGGAAAACTGATATTTTACCAAAAATATACAGATCACGCAGTAATTTAATTCATAAATCACGTTCTCCTTGGAAACTTCGAAGCTAGAGCCAAGATAATGGTGGGATATTGAACAGTAGCGGTTAGGACCCGAGGCCAATAATAAATAATATCTAATGGCGGTAATCGGGCCTAATATAGTCCGGGTTCGAAGAGCCCTACCTTACCGGCACTGCATTAATGCATTAAATATGTCGAATTCCCGAAAGATCGCTTTAGAAATATCTTTTGTCGCGAGTTTGCAAAGCCTGATACACAGTCCAAGCGATGATTAAGTTTCGTTATAATATAATGTAGGCCATGCGAAATACCTTAATATCCGTATAGGGGCTTCGGGCAGCTTAGTAAGTATAATACTTCCAAGTGATTCACTATACAAAAAGTTGTTGGAAAGAAAATATAGTTTCACGTGCAGACAAATGTATTTTATACCTGCAAACCCGGAATATTGACCAGAATTGCTTTCATTTTAATACAATACAGGGTGGACCATATTCGAATGTTTTACGAGGTATTTCGGTTACCACAACAACTGGCAAAAATCTGATACTGGTGGTTATTTTTCCAAAAATAACACACCTGTGTTAACAGATTTTTTATCTCTTTTTCCATTCTGGTGCTGTAAATAAAAAATGAAATTACGTAGTTTTTGAAAATTTACTTCGACTTCTTTATTTATACAAATAGAACTAATGTTATGTAGGTTTTGTATAAACATTGTTGAGCTTGAAATTGGGTTTAGTTGTTTATTAATTGCAAACTTTACTTGTTTACGAAATCATGGCAAACTTTGATATTAAAATATTTACCAAATTAACCATAATATCTCTTATTTTATCAACAAATATTTAAAAAAATGGTTTTTGAAAGGCTAAAAAATGCTATTTAATATAGTCATTGCCTACCAGCGTTTTTATTTTGAAAAATATAAGTCTACTTCATCTCTCAAAAATTAAGGTCGTTCTTTTTTTTAATTGGTCTTTAAATGAAACCTAAAAATGGTTATAGGAAATTTGTATAACATTTAGTTTTATTATTATAAATAGAGTAAACTTTCAAAAACTGTGAAATTTCATTTTCCGTCTGTAGTGCCAAATTGGTAAGTAATATAAAAAATCTAAAAACACAGGCATGTTTATATTAAAGAAATAACCCATGAGACCTATATCAGATTTTTGTTTAGGTACTATTATGGTAATCGAGATTAGAGTCCTGCAGTCGGGTCGGGACCCGCGGGTACCCGCGGGTTACCCGCAAAGCGGGTCGGGTTGCGTGTCTTTAAATAACGAAGTTTGCGGGTAGCGGGTCGGGTTGCGGGTATAACATACTGAATTTTGCATGTAGCGGGTCGGGTATCGGTCATTCGTACACAATAAAGCGGGTATTCGTTCTGATACTATTTTTTTAATAAAATGCTACAGATCAAGTGAAGCGAGTTTTTTTATGGAATTTATTACTATTTTTAAATATGAATGAACTGTATAATATTATCGCCTGCTTATTATATTTATTACCATGTTTAAAACAAAAAATATATAATTTGGAAAACAAATATGATTAAAAATGTATACGAAGCAATTTTTATGTATTTACACGAATACTATCGTACAAACGCACAATGAACAATACAAATACGAAATGCTTTATAAGCAAGTCGAACATGCTGTTTCGCATTTAACTCATTAAAGCCTACCACACATAATCTACCGCGCGATTCAGCAAGATTGAACCGATTTGGACGGCAGACAAACAAGTCTGCGAGTCGGGTGAAAGTCAAACAAATTACAATAAAGTGCGAGTCGGGTGAAAGTCAAACAAATTACAATAAAGCGGGTAGCGGGTCGGGTGCGGGTAGCAGGTCGGGTGCGGGTCTAATAACTTAGAATTATGCGGGTAGCGGGTCGGGTGCGGGTCTATTAAACCAGAATCGTGCGGGTCGCGGGTCGGGTGCGGTATCAACATCAGCTTTGCGGGTCGGGTGCGGGTCCGAAAAATTGGACCCGCGCAGGACCCTAACCGAGATACCTCGTAAAACATTCGAATTTGGTCCACCTTATACCTATAGCTGCATTTAATTTGCACCAGCCTGCAGATAAATTGAAAATTTTTGCTACCCTACCTAATGGTGCCTTTCCACGTGAGATAGTTTACGCCAAGGATACAGCCCCTGAGAGTAACTCGCGATTGGCTGTATCCTTGGCGACGCTGCTATCGAGAGTAGTTTACTCTCACGTGGAAAGGTACCATAAGTGGTAGCTTCTAAAAGTTTTTGAAAGTTTTTTATTTTACATTAACCGCTATTACCACTAAGTATTTGCTCCTAATTTCTTCCAAAAGCAAGTTCAGACTATACCAACGTGAATAAAGATGTTAGAAGCATTTCTAGAACATATTCGTTGAAACTTCCTTCAACTTCTTTGACGTATACTGCATGAACTCTTTAGCGTTTTTAAATCTCTGTCATTTCAGCGCAGATTTAGAACGAAAATTATGTTGCTAATAAATATGTGTTAAAGTTTTCTGTCCGCATTATTTGCGCTCTGTTCAAGAATTAACATATTTGACATCATATAGGACACAATTAATATATGTGACTTAAGTTTGCGTGTTCGCAACTTGGTTTAAATCAAAATAATAACTACAACAAAATAACGTTGTTTATTGAATGATGGTACAGCATAGTGTTTTTAAAATCTACATTTGGGTGAGTCGCCCCAACCCTTAGCTACTTGAAAACAGAATATCTACAGATTTAAAAATAACGTAAACAACTAGTTGAAGTGGAGCAGATAACGTTGATACTGTGTGAGAACGGTTCCAAGATGTTGATAATATAATTTGTGCAGATCGCTGAGGGGTATGTATACAGTATACTGTGACAACTTTTAACTAATATTTTAATTGTCGACACTTGTTTCCCGGACAGTTTTTCTTCTGTCACTTACAACTACATTCGGGGTATGCTCAATTATTACATCATTTATCGACTAAACGGCCGCCCGATATGTCGATCGATACATTGATAGAAACACGATCTGTTTATAAACGCCTGTGCCACTCATAAACATTGTATTGTGCAAGAGACCTAACCACTTTGACTGCTTTAAGCAGCTTATGTATATAGCTAAAAGTGTGCAGCGTGTAGAGAGTCTATTCTGAAGAAAATGTGGAGTAATATTTTTTATGTAAAATAAAGAATTTCAGGTAAATTTTTGAAGCAACCACGTATTTTTTAATGCCACAATTTATCTGTATTCACAAAAAATTCGATTGAACGGTAAGTTTCTACGAATCATAAATATTTACTATTAAACGTTATTATTTGATAGCAGTATCGTGCGGGCGATAAATATTTTTTTAACCTTAACATGAAATATCATTTTCGTTCACGCGATTTTATAATACTCTTTCGGAAGGTTGCTTTCGACTTTTTAAGTGCAAATATAAATAGAGCTCGGTGGACCATAAACGCGATGCTATCGTTTTTAATGCATTGAAAAACCACGTTAGCTGTTCCGATTTCACGGTGCGTTGAGAGAGGGAAAATGAGTTACAACTGGAAAAAAAAAGACCTGACGCGGATAAAAACGAAAGCCGACAAAATAACGATACCAATTTACCGGTTCGTAAGAGTACAGCTAACGAGTTGCGACACTCACTGTCTCCGCGGGAAGCCACAGAATCCCGCAGGATAATTTGTACAGGATGTTTGTTTCGGAGCATTGTGTTGTGTGTGGAGTACCTTCGCTTTATTTTTCATACAGTGAAATCTCGTTTACATTTTACAAGAATTAGACCGCATATTGCAATTAAGCAAAATTGCTACATTTTATGCTGAAAAACAATATCCAAACAGATTTCAAATATTTTCAACCGTTGTGATGAAAACCCGATTGAGTTGACTTTTTGTATTTATGTTTTGTTGCAGTTAAATGTATAAAAGTTTTAAAATTTTAAAGACATTCTTTTAATTCTGCAATTATGGGCCTTACAAATTTGTTGCAAAGTCGGTTCAGTTTTTATTTTGACATTAACATTCTTCGGTTTCAAAAAACATAATATTGTGTATTTCATTACATTATTTACGTTAATAAAACCTCGGTACAGGGTGAACCGAATTCGAATGTTTTACGAAGTGTCTCGATTACCATAAAAGTTAAGCGAAAATCTGATATTATTTGTCTCTTGGGTAATTTTTTTTAATAAACACTCCTGTCCCATCAGCTTTTTTATAACATCTTCCGTTTTGGCACTAAACACGAAAAATGAAATATGTAGTTTTTGAAAATTTACTACAACTTCTGTGTTAATCAAAATAGAACTAAATGTTACTAAGATATTTCATACACATTTTTATGCTTAATTTGAAAAACATTTTTTTTAAGGATCTTGATTTTTGAGATATGAAGTAAGCTTACATTTTTTTTTAATGACATGTCTAGTAGATCATGACTTTTTTTAGTGTTTTAAAAATATATATTTTTATATGTTTGTTGCAAACAACAATTAATCCTTGGCTAATTTTTTGACAATTTCATTATCAAAGTTTGCCATGATTTCGTAAACAAGTAATGTTTACGATTAATAAACAACTAAACGCCATTTCCAAGTTAATTTTGCAGCAGCCGCAACGTTTTTACCACTTACAGTGTAAACTTTTAACATATTAAACTTTTCAAAGTGTTAAAATTTGGCACCATAATAAACAGTTAAGTGTCAAATACAAAAGAATACCTACCTTATTTGCTTAAAATTTTAAATTTTACTTAGATATGACGTTTAGTTGAAGGTTTGGTAATTTTTTGCAACAAATACTTATATAGAACTATAATTTTTTTAAATCTAAAAAACTGCTCTTTTATACAGGGTGATTGAAATTCGAGTTTAAGCATGGGGATCTCGCTTATTATAATAGCTAGAGTATAGGTTTAAATTTGGCAAAGTTGCTAAATTTGGTGGTTATTAATAATCCAAAGAGAAATTGGAAATGTCTGAAACGATATCCGAGAAAATTAGGAAACACTGTAAAATACGATTTTTGAAAATCGTCTATAACTACTTTGGACTTTTGGAGTATGAAATATTTCAAAACGTATTTTTTTAAATTAGACAATGAAAGAAGAAGTAAAATACCATGTATGATACATCAATGGATTCAGAAAAATACATGCTATTTGATTATGTAAATAGCGAAAATTGCCCCCATAAGAAAAACAAAGTTGGTTGTCATAAAATAAAAACGAATCGATCTAGGAAAAATTTGTGATCACCATCCGATTTGGCTTAAAAAGTCGCTTGAGCAATGTTTTTACACATTTTAAATATTTCATACTCCAACCAAAGGAGTTATAGGTAGACGATTTTCAAAAATCGTATTTCCCGGTTTTTCCTAATTTTCTCATATACCGTTTGAGATATTTCCAATTTCTCTTCAGATTATTATTGAGCACAAAATTTAGTAACTTTTCCAAATTTAAACCTATACTCTACCTTATATAATAAGCCAGATCTCCATGCTTAAACTCGTATTTCAATCACCCTGTATAAAGTCATGACCCACTAGACTTTTCATTTAAAAAATATGTTTATTTAAGTCTTTGTTTACAATGAACGTAGTACGTAAGTAATACTTAATAGGTACGTAAAACGAACTTAGTAGATAAGTTACCTAAACGTAATCGTTGGTTTTAACCTTCGGATGACCAGGTAACATTTGTAACACAAAAGACCATTTGGAGTCATTTAGTAACCCCACTTGTAAAATTCTTAATGAATTTACTATATGAAATGAAACCCTAAAAGTATTTGTAAACACATTTATTAATCCATTAGGAAAAGGTTTTACAAAAATAACAAAGCGTTGAAAATAAATAATACTGCAAAAAAAAACAAGACATTGAGTAAAAGTTAGTGTTACATTTACATGTATTGCATGTTATTGTTTTTACTACATTTATGTGGTTATTACAAACAAATCGATTACAATTACAGCATTTTGATGTTTTTTCATATTTCTCAGTCTAATTGTAATCTTGCAGGGGCAACAAATGCATCAAATAGCATTTACAAAATTGTAACGTTAACGACCACGTGGGGTAAATTAGTGACCGCAATCCAAAGATTATTTTTTAAAAGGATAGTTTTAATTTTTTTTTTGGAAAAACCATAATTATACAATGTGAAATAGTGTAAAACTCGTATAGAAAAATAGTGGAAGCACAACAAAATTTCCCCCTCTAAATATTCACAAAAAACCGACCTTGGGGTCGTTTTGATCCACTACCTTGTCATCTGAAGGTTGATACGTAATTTTCGCAAGCGCTCACAATAAACGTAATTTTTACGTAAAAATATGCAAGTCCGATAAGCAAGCATTTCCTTTAATAATTTACTGCGATAACTTCAATATTTGTTAAACAATATGAAGTATCTATGCTTTTAATGTTTCACATTAATTATTTTTCCAGGCACTGACAGTTAAATTTGATAAACAACTTCTGCGTTTAAATTAAGGTTATGTGCTAAGGTATAAACAACGTTTTACGTACTTTTTACGTATTACGTACGTTTTAAGTACATTTTACGCATTACGTATTATGTCTTACGTCCATTGTGGACACTTGTATTTATTTCTGTACATTTTAACTTGAATTAGGGAAACATTACGTATTTCTTACGTACTACGTTAAATGTGAACAAGGACTAATATTTTAAAAGTCAAAGCTCTTAAAACAAGTTAAAAAACATTTCCAAATTAAGCATAAAAATGTTTATAATAAACCTATACAATAGGTACGTCTAATTTTATAAATAAAGAAGTTATACGAAATTTTCAAAAACGATAAAATATGATTTTTTTCTGGTGCCAATATGGAAAAATTTTCGCTTACTATTTGGTCCACCCTGTGTACCCAACAAATAATGAGATAACGGTTGAAATGTGCAAAGAAATCTCTATAATGCTGAAGAAATCTGAAATGTAATTAAAACAGTTTAATTAAAAGTTTCGTTCAAGCGATACTTCTTTTGTAAAATCATTTATTAAAACATTCTTAACGCATTTTATAAATATTAATAATGCAATTAAGCTTCAGACGCATTCTTTAATACGAAATGTCACTTCACATCGATCGATGTCGATGAAATTTTGGGCGATTATTTCCGGTAACGTCGCAAAATATGCTGACCAAGAATATCCGCGATCATTGAAATCTTTCTGCAACCGATAAGTCTTTTTATAACTACTCCTACAATCAACAACATCCACTTCGTATTGAAAATTATCGCAGCGACTGGGTGGGCCGTAATAGTAAACTTTAAAGGTTTTACAGTTGTCCTTAACAACGCCACTGAAGAGTTCTCCATAACATATAATGTAACTGTTATTATGTTTTCCTCCAGTTACGGTTAACTCTGAATTTAACTCCACGGACCATTGGTGCATATCGCGAATGTGACTTATGTATTCTTCCAGTAAACCAGACCACGTATTACCACATCCCCAAGGGCAACAATTGTACATTCGTTTCTTGCACGTGTATTCGTGTTTCCTTATTTCTCGGTAATCGAGTTTTTGAAGACAATGTTCCCACCTGCACTGTAGTTTTAAAGTCGTTAGTGGCGCGTTTAAATCTTCCGCAATCGAAAACGTAACGCCTTTTGTCGAACAAACCGTGCATTCGTTAGTAACGTGCCCTGTGCAATCGATACACATCGTGTGACCTAAAGGGCATTCGTAAATAGGTGGTACGGTGTAAAAACCGCAGCTAGAGCATTCTAATTGTTTGAGAATTCGTGCATGTTCTAGTGCATCGTTGCTGATAAAATTAAAGCTGATGTAGCAAAATATATCGTTTGGGTTTTCAAGCAAATTCAGCAGTGATTTTACATCAATAAGTAACGAATTTTCCAAATTAATAGCAGCGTTAAAATCCCAAGGTGTTGTAGCCGTCCTTTGTCGGTACACCATCTGAAGATCATCCTCGTGTCCTTGACGGAGATGAATTTTATATTTAACTGTTTGCGTCGATCCAATATGAGCCACGTTGAAATAGAGTCTAGACGTACGAGGAAGACACTTGATGTGTATGATAATCGTAAATCCTTCCAGATCTAACACCTTACGTTCTTCATATTCCTTTGATACGTTTACTTTGAACAGCGAATCATGTAAAAATAAGTTCTCGTGACTCTCTTTGAAGTGCGAGAGCATTTGAAACGCGGTTCCTTGCCATTTGCACTCTTGGAGACCATTACACAGACATCGATATCGGCGATAAGCGCACATGGCTTCGTGTTCTTTACTGCTTTCAAATGTAACGGTTTGTGAACAGCCTTCTGATTTATATGCGCAGGGAAATCTCACTAATTTGGCTATTTCTTCGTAAGCGCGATGAACCGGTAATATGGCGTTGGTAGCCGAACAGCACCTACCACAGACGCTTCCCCCGTCGGGTCGGACACGTATTGGGCCAACGGATAAGTAACAATCACAATTAGAACACAACAAATTTTCCAAAGCACACTCTGGGATAACGAACTTCATTTTCGCTTCAAATATTACTGTAGTCCCTTGTCAATATTCATGATGATATATATAATGACAATCTTATCAGTGAAGCATTTGTTCAAACAAAACGTGAATAGTGCGCAATTATTTGGATTTAACGCTGTAACGACATTATCGTTATCAATTAATTTATTTTACTAGTAAATTACGTGTGTACTTAATTGGCAATCTCAAATAAAACAATAAAAAACTGTTCATTGCGTCATTAGAATTTACTATGAAAAAAATGAATTCTTACATTGTTCTGAACTTAACGTTCATTCTGTTTTCTACGCTACAAAATTTCAAGGAATTATGTTTGAGAGCCAAAGTAGCAAAGCAAAATATTAAAAAAAAGTTTAGGCTATAGGTGTTATTATAATTTGTTAAATAAACAGGCGATTCATTTTAAGTTGAATTAAAAAATCGATAATTTTACCTAAATTTTTTTTTTTTTAGGTAATATTTTCTCGACATTTATATTATTATACCATTTACGTTTAATCAGCTAAATAATTTTAAAAAAAATTATTATCGTCTTTCTACAGTGTTGCACCACCAAGAAAAAAACGTTTTCTTGAACAGAATTATATAACGGTTAATGTTAATACCGCTTGTACGCTTGTACCTCCCCTAAGCACATACGGTAATGCCGAATTTACATTGGTATAGTAGCTAATGCAAGTTACTAAAGCAAGTAGCTAAATTATGCGTCTACACACAATTTAGTGAAATTGTCTAGTAAACTGGCAGAATATGTGGTAAGGAAAAAAGCGTGTGTGGATTAAGATATGGTTATAAAGAAGGAAAACACATGGGGTTTCGTATAAATGTTGTTAAAAGAGCTTGCCAATGAAGATGTAGTAGAATACTTGACATTGACGGTTAAAAAGTGGTGTGGGCAGGTTAGGTTACTTGCTCAAGTAAATAGAAATTAATAATCACTAAATTGTTTACTTGCGCAAGTACTAAACAAAAGTGTCTACACGTTGCAAGTAGCTAAATTTAGTTACTTGATTTAGTTACTTGCATTAGCTACTATACCAATGTAAATTCGGCATAAATCACAGTTTGTGTTTAGTAAATAGAATTTAAATAGTAATAAAACGTATTAGTACCGGCGATAGATATTATTTGTTTCGTTTTCTATATTTAATGAAAAATAATAATTTCGTTTTTGTAGATGTTTTATTCTTATGAAAGGTTTCCCGTAGTAATATTTTCAATTATTTACCACCTTCACAAGGGGCTGAAAAGTGCTACCCCTCTTGTTTTTTTTTTATCAGAACATTTTGAAGGGTTGAAATTTTGCAATGTTGTTTTAAATATAACCATGGGAAACCTTTTAATATGTATAAAACATCGATCAAATGTCATGCTCCTACACATCTCCAAATTTGAGAAATTAAATAAAAACCTAATTTTATTTTCGATGAGAAATTACCTCCCGAATTTTTTCGCAGTATTTAGTAATCACCCTGTATACAATTATTTTGGCATAGCGCGTATAGTAATATTCAGTATTAAAATTATATTTTTTTTGTCACGTAGGTAATTATAATTTTTACAACAGTTTCTAGAATATAAATGCGCGAAAGAAAACATTAAAACATTAGCTTGCTTATCCAACATAATAAAATTAACCTTAAGTTTTTTTTGATAGCTAGGTTTTCCTTTTGCAAATAAATACTCCCTCTGTCCCAAAATAAGTGTCCGATTTGGTAAAAATTTTTGGCTGCACAAATGGAACAAAAAATTTATTATCGATTTCTCAGAAAATTTTATTCTTGATAAAAGTTGGTGCATGGTCTAAAACAAATTTTAAAATTAAAAAAAGTTTAATAAACAGTCATAGGACACTAGATTTTAAGCGATTTTTGAAATATTCATGAGTGATGCTTAAAATTTCTCATGCACCAACTTTCTTATAGCAGGTAATGGTACACACTTTGACGTTTTTCTGTGACAGATTAGGCTTTTTTCTTTGTGGTGCAACTACAGGAACTTCTTCACTGTTCATGATGTGTCTACACCGGTATTGTTTTAAATGGCAAGATAAAGTATGTTTTTAAAATAACGATCCAAAAGCCGAGCTAACGTGTTTAAACTTTCTGACTATGCACAAATGTCACTTTTGACATATTTTACTTGACGTTATAAACAATTACAATTTTCGTTATAAAATACAATTAAGATTCAGCAAATATAGTAATCGGACACTTATTTCGGGACAGAGGAAGTATTAAAGAATAAATTACGCCATTAATTTGTTTGTTCTAGCCGTAGTCAAGCTTATCCCAAAAAACAGGCACCAAAAAAATTAGTTTTATTTTAATCTATGTGAAGTCTATGCATTAGAGAGATCTTAAATATGTAGGTATTTAATATTAGAGTAAAGTGCCCTAATATGGAATACTTTTTTGTATTCGGCAATAATATTCACATTTATTCAACAAAATTTTGCAAAACAAATTATAAGGAATTTGTAATGAATACGCAACACATTACTCGAATTCTGGTACGATATTACGGTAGATATTTCTTATATAGCTATTTTTTTTAAATGTTACTTCTATTCCATATTGCTCCCGGGGAACCTAATATGGAATACTAGGGGTTCTTAATATGGAATATAGAATTATATAGGAAATATACATTAAAATAAACAACTGCTCATAGATTAATCTTTTATTTCTTTCTGATTTGCATTATTACTTAAACCAAACTAAAACTCTGTTATTTATGTAAATTAAATTATAATTCAAGTGTCATTCGAACTAAATGTTGATAATTTATTTATTTGTTACAGGTAGGACAATAGAATTGTTTTTTTGGGTATTTTGCACATTTTTCGTCTGCCCATTTCTGAAACTTTTGACACTGAACCTATATTGCTGTGCTTAGTGACCATAATCATATTCATTAAAAGGCACATCTATGTATTCCATATTAGGCATCAATGTGACATTTCAAAAATCGGTATATGTAAAACATGAAATGGCCCCAATCAAAATTTTGGTCTATTTAATTGAAATGCTCATGCTAAATAAACATGCAATAAAATATTTTATATCATTTACCCTAGCATATAATATTTTGCACTGAAAGATTTAGCCTAAAAACTCAGTAGCACGTCAAAAATATATTTGAATCTGTTATGTAATCTAGTGAATATTTTTTAACTATTTTACATTTGGGAATGTGTGATCAATGAACAAATAGGTACATATACTTTTCAACAGATATCGCTTATTCATTGTCATAAAACTGATGTTTCCATAATAGGTAACTGTTCCATATTAGGGCACTTTACTCTAATTACCTATTTGATACCACAAATATATTACGGTTATTCTTCGGTACTCTTGAAGCATTTATTCAGAACATTATTGGCCTTTCCAACAAGCAAATTAATATTTAACTAAGTAATAATCATGTTATCTGTCGTTATATAAGAAGATTAAAATTAGGGTTCTATTGATTGTTTTAATAATTTTTTTGCGTCGTTTTGTTGTATATAATTTTCGTGCTTACTAGTAACAACAACAGGTATATAAAAATTTAATGAAGCGCTTCAAAAGGGTAATAATGCGTTGCTGTCCTGTAATTAAATATGAAATATGTAAATATGTAAATATGAAATATGTAAAATATGACTTTTAAAATATATCGCCGTTCAGATCAGATATAACATCGATTTAACATTTGTGCGTTTTTTCGACTTTATCCGTCAACTTTGTAGGAATATCGAACAATTTCAGGTTTCTGAATCAAACCATGACACATCATATTACACACAAAAACTGCCAGTTAGAGATTGCTAGTTCATATTAAATCGTAGGAAAAAAAATATGTTTTTATACGTAAAAAGGTCTTTAAATCGTTTTTTTGTGAATGTTCACCGGTTGACAAATTTGTTGGTAAATATTTCTGTACCGAATATGTGTGTGTGGGGAACAGAAGTGTAACATAGATTTCCAAAAACGTTACGAGTACGGCTATTATATACAGGCATCGGGTAATGGCCATTAACTGAGTAAAATGGACATTTTAAAATCCGATGCAATAATTATGTTTCGCGGAACGCTCGCTACTAACTGTTGTTAAACTCTTTATTGAATTAACCAACCCTTATTTTTACGGCAGTTTTATTTTCCTCTGTGTTTTTCTAACAGGTGCCATGGACTGGCGGAAAATACGCGCTCTTTTCCATTAAAGATAAAAATCGGTTAATCCCTAAAGTTGTTTTAAATGCGATTGTGTAGAGTAATGTTTATCTCTAAACACATTTTGTGTCTGGAGCGCTAATATATTAACGAGATAGGGAGAAATATTTGCGGTTGCTTTCTTTCCGAGCGAACATTTCAAAGATTTTCCATTTCGCTAAGATGTCACCGGAGTTGGAAATGTATCGTAAAACTTTAGTGATTTTGCTTTCTTTTTGTTGGCAGTACAATAGACAGTAACGAATATGGCCAACGGGGACATGTACTCTCTCGGTGCTGCCTCTTTCAATACAAAATATCTCCAAGTTAAAAAGTTTCTACAAAACACATATTTTATAGAAAAATTGGTTCTTTTAATATTACAGCAACTTATTGCACTATAGGACAATTTTATATGCAAAGTTCACCGAGTTGTAAATAATCGCAAACTCTACGCAAATAAATTTAAACTTTCACAAAATATATCGCATGTATGAAATGTATAAACCATGTACCTACTTTAAAAATATGCTCCAACGAAATTGGTTTTGCTAAAGATCTCTTAAACGATGCGCAGTTATTTTAAAAGTTATAACCAAAATGTGTAAATTTTTCTCAATATTTTTTAAAAGAATTACGTATAATTCAATTTAGTAACATTCTTGAGTAAGTTACAACTTTTTTTTTTGTAAAATGAAAATGTGGCTAACAGTTTGACAATATTTGAATTACATTTTATGTTTTTGTTTTTATACTTAAATAGCTTTCCCCCACGACTTGGTCCGCCTGAATTACAATATTACATGGTGTACCCGTATAACCGTATATTTTCGCTGCCGGCTCTGAGCAAACGACGTACGAGTATTGTCGGAAGCACACTGGATTATTCACGTTGTCTAGCGGTCTTCGCTTTAAGCGGAACCGGCAGCGAAAGTTTGATAGTAAATTAAACGGGATAATAATCATTCTCCTGTTTACTTTGGAAACCTATATCCAACCCTATAAAGTTTCATTCAGATCCGTTTAGTGGTTCTCAAGTTACAAGGAAAGTGACAGATAAACAGACAGACAGACAGACAGACAGACAGACAGACAGACAGATAGTCACGTAGGCAGACAGCCAACAAAGACAAAACAAATTCTGATTATAGGATAGAGATTGGCATCTCAGAACTTGAGTTGATAATAAATTGACTACCATCAAGTTATAAAACAATTAGGTATTTTGTACGGAATTTTGGGAAATCCTAAGAGAGTTTATAACATTTGCAAGATAAGACTTATGATACGCGTAAAGGTCAAATCACACCGGCGCGGCGGCGGTGGCGATCCGCGAACACTATAATAAGTAACCTGGTTACGTAGTTAGGTAACTTACAAGGGAAGGTCACGATACGTTGTCGCTAGAATTTGATTCCAGCTGTGTTTATTACATCAAGGGCATCAAAACTAAATGTTTTCCAGAGTTATACGTGCCACTGGCCATTACCTTCGGAAAAATAGGGGAAAAGCTGAAAAATTGGTTCAAAAACGTCATTTTTGCGATCGCGTTGGCCATGAAACTGTCAGATAAAATCGAAATTCTTCTATTTACCAATGCGCGCATCTTTTGCAAGCAAAATGGTGCAAAGTTTTTGAAAAAATCTTGAACGATTCCGGAGAAAAACGTCAAAAACGAAACCCCTGCATAAGCGCTATGCTTTGAGAAGTTGTAGTATATCTGTATACCTACATACAGGGTGTCCCCATTATACACCGCCAAAAAGTAGGTGCATATTCCTGAGTGAAAATGATGACCATTTGTCAAGTATTTTGTTATCCGAAAATGCTTCCTTTCAAAGTTAGAGACCTCCAAAGTTGCAAGAAAAAAATAATACTTTCTTATGGACGAATGACATTTTCAATTTTATTCCAGAGAAAAAAATTCTGAAAATGGTAAGCGGATGACCTGCCTGTAAATCATACTTCCAATTACGTGTTTTCTTTCTAATTATCCCACAAAGTCAATAGGAAACACCTACACATTTCGGCCAAGTTTGATAGCTCTAGCTTAAACGGCTAGGACGTAATTGATTTTTTGATTTTTTTTTCTTGCAACTTTGGAGGTCTCTAACTTTGAAAGGAAGCATTTTCGGATAACAAAATATTTGACAAATGATCATCATTTTCACTCAAGAATATGCACCTACTTTTTGGCGGTGTATAATGGGGACACCCTGTATATCTATGCGACTTGCATAGGCGTTTAACATAGGGAAAACAGTTTTAACAAAGACCTCGTTTTTTGCGTTTTTCTCCGGAGCCGTTTAAGGTTTTTTTATAAACTTTGCACCATTTTACTTGCAAAGGATCCGCGCATTGGTAAATAGAAAAATTTCGATTTTGTCCCTAACGGTTTCATGGCCAACGCGATCGCAGAAGTTACTTTTATAATCAGCTTTACAGTTTTTTCCCTATTTTTCCGAAGAAAATGGCCAGTGGCACGTATAACTCTGGAAAACATTTAGTTTTGATGTTCTTGATGCAATAAACACAACCTTAATCAAATTCTTGCGACCTTCCCTGGTTAGTTACTTATTACAGTGATCGCGGATCGCCACCGCCGCCGCGTCGGTGTATGAGTTGACCTTTAAATTGTTTGAAAAACTAAACACATACGTCAGATTCCCGATGTCTCTTTCAGTCGTTTATTACAATCAAAGTTGAATTTACCAATACGTCATAATAAGCTGGTCGCACTGTACCTATACCTACTAAGAACTGTTAAAAAATGGTTGCAATAAAAATCAGTCTTTACTAATTACTGTTTTATGTTTCGTAAATGCGACAGACGAGATTCAATAATAAAATATGTTTGCATTTAATTGTAGTGAACATATAAACCATTTAAATATTTGTGTCATTTATTTCATGTGCAGAATTCGTTATTATACAAGCATTTACGTAATGTCGAACAAAATTATTTACATTTCTTATATTCAATTCTCATTATACTAAACCCCCGAGGGGTTACAATTTATAATTTCCGTTTAATAGAACGCATGTCAAGGGGAGGAAATTTGGATAAATAACTGGGTAATTTGTTACCCTTCTGCAAGCCGATTTAGTCAGGTGAATTAACCGCGACACTCGAGATAACTCTTAACAAATACTCGTTATATAAAATTGTACAATGTATTAATATTGGATACAGTTTTGTAGATAAGTAAGTACAATAATAAAGTGTTTTAAATTTTGTTGGTAGGAACTAATGCTTTTTTATTTATTAATTTAAAAATATCGATCTGCGCCATGATTCGAAAATATCATAGTAAATACGAGTTACCTACTGGTCTCCAGGGCTACTTTTTCAAGATAAATACGTCTGTGTTATAGGACTTTTTGTAGCAGTTTTTGTTTTTGCACTAAAGATAAAAATTTAAATTATCGCTATTTTGAAAATGTACTTTTTTTTTCACAGATAAACGTTACGTTATTTAGGTGCTTGAAAGCTGTGCTTGAGTATTTTTAAGTAAAATATTAAGAAATTAAAGTTATGTGATGTGGAGATATTTTTTTTTATAGAAATAAAGTTTTTGTAGCTTTATGAAAATATGTACCTATGTTAGTCCATTAAAAAAAAATAAGAACGAAATGATTACTTTTGTGTAAATATTGTAGTTGTTGCTTATAGTAAAATCAAAAGTCATTTGAGAGGATTAAAGTTTGCATTAAAGATTAAATGAACAGACACATCGTTTTTGATTTGTGTTTCACTCAATTTTATAACAATGTTTTTTTTTTTTAAAAGAAACTAATCGACAACTTTTCACTTGTTTTTTTTTCTCTTTTATTATATGTCCATATAACAATACAATATCAGTTTTTACAAAAAGACATCAGAAATGCCAACAAAGGAGAAATATTAATGATACAAGGTTAGCAGTACAACTTGGAAGTAGGAGATACTTTTTTAAATATTGATGATTTCGAACCCATGGCATACTATCACTACCTACTTTATTTTATTGATTTAGTAAAATAAATAAAACACAAACAGTGCCGCTACAAATTTGATAACAGTATAAATTTCGAAAAGTAGCCCCAGATATCTTAATTTTTGTTAACTTTTGTAGCAACTGAGTAACCCCAAAAATACTTCGAATTTGACCACCCTGTAGGTAGTTGGTGCTTGTAGCAATGTAGCAGAAATAGTAATTCAGTTATGAGGTAAATTTAAAAACCTATTAACTGTACAGAAAATCAGCAAAACTTCTAAAAAATACTATAAAAAGTCTAAAGTTTTAGTATGGCTCGTGACAATTGTCTCGGATCAGCCTGTATATCAAAAAGCGTTGAACGGCATCACACGATGAAGTTTTATATCAGCAACGCTCGGGATGCACTCATATTTTGCTATTTTCTGCGAAATTCAATTCACGTAATGTTTAACTTGATAGCGACGGCGTATATGATTAAATTATCGACTCCATATGAATTCCGGGCCCGCTTCTGTCTAAATAGACTTAAGACGCCGCAGGTCAACTGTGCCCTTCCTTACCCAGCCGACTTGATATTATCGGTTCTTTCTTTTAGGCAGAATATATTGTTGGAAGTTTGTATAGGCACTGGATTATTATCGTGTCGATTATAGAGTTCATTTTGCAAATTAGTCGAAAGGCCCATATTTGTTATTTAATGGCGAAAAATCTAAATAAAATGACTTAAAGTACCGTTAAAATTTTTACGTTATCCCAGTTGACGTTATATTGAGACGATTACAGAAATCTCAGAAACTATAAAAGCTAGAGTAGTTGCAAAATGAAAAAAGGAGTGCAGAATTATAAGTTAAAGTAAATTGCTTTGCAACAAAATCAAAGTGTAGAGTAAAGTGCCCTAATATGGAATAGTTACTTATTATGGAATACATCAGTTTTATGACAATGAATAAGCGATATCTGTTGAAAAGTATATGTACCTATTTGTACATTGATCACACATTCCCAAATGTAAAATAGTTAAAAAATATTCACTAGATTACATAACAGATTCAAATATATTTTTAACGTGCTACTGAGTTTTTAGGCTAAATCTTTCAGTGCAAAATATTATATGCTAGGGTAAATGATATAAAATATTTTATTGCATGTTTATTTAGCATGAGCCTTTACATTTCAACTAAATAGACCAAAATTTTGATTGGGACCATTTCATGTTTAACATACACGGATTTTTGAAATGTCACATTGATACCTAATATGGAATACATAGAGGTGCCTTATAATAAGTATGATTATGGTCACTAAGTACAGGAATATGGGTTTAGTGTCAAAAGTGTCAGTAATGGGCACAAGAAAAATGTGCAAAATACCCACAAAAAAACAATTATATTGTCATACCTGTAACAAATAAATAAATTATCAACATTAGTTCGATAGACACTTGAATTATAATTTAATTTACATAAATAACAGAGTTTTGGTTTCGTTTAAGTAATAATGCAAATCAGAAAGAAATAAGAGATTAATCTATGAGCAGTTGTTTATTTAATGTATATTTTCTATATAATTCTAGGTACATAAGAACCCCTAGCATTCCATATTAGGTTCCCCGGGAGCTTAATATGAAATAGTAATAACATTTAAAAAAAATAGCTATATAAGAAATATCTACAGTAATATCGTACCAGAACTCGAGTAATGTGTTGCTTATTCATTACAAATTCCTTATAATTTTTTTTTGCAAAATTTTGTTGAATAAATGTGGATATTATTGTCGAAAACAAAAAAGTATTCCATATTAGGGCACTTTACTTTACTAAATTTTTGTTAAAGTACAATTTTGATTATTTTTGGTAAACCTTTGTTTTGTATGTTATACAACATGCTAGAATTAATCTTTGAGAAAGTTATATGCCATAGAAGTTTAGACTAGCATATTTTTGTGGCTCTAACTTTCGTTTTCAGAGTTTTGAGATTCTTATTTGTATTTGTATTTGTAATATCTTACAGGAGTTAATATTTTCATTACAATTAAGTATTTTTCTTACTTATGTGAATGACTCTTACCGTACACCCTGCATGCATAGTAAGCGCGTCTTTACGCACGGTAATAAAAAAGCACAGTTTTTTAAAAGAAATAATCAAAGTTGACTCACGTCAAACACTTCCTGTTTGCATAGTAAGTGAGTCCTCACGCACGGTAAGCAAAAAGCACACTTCTTTAGAAATGTCAAAGTGGACTTACGTCAAACTTGACAGTTAACAGCTTACGTACAAGTGTGTGTCTAATATGATTATGTGATCGTAAAAAAAGTATGCTACAAAACACGAGTCGTAAAGCAATTAGCACTCGTGAAAATACGCACTCGCCGCTACTTTTCCACACGTGCGTAATGTGCTTCTTACAACTGTTGTTATGTAATATACTATTATAACTCTAAAAAATAGCGAAAAACTTGATATATTGCATAAGATGTAACAAAACTAGTAAGTACAAGAGCTGATGATAAATATTTTAAACTTAACAAAGAAAGACTCCAACTGTCCGTATATGCTTTTCCAGAATATACCGTTAGGTATATTTTGGAAAACTTGTGTTAGTAAGTTGCAAGAATTTAGTTAATTTAACGCACCAAGAAATAGAAGAGACACTTGAGCGAACGTCACAGAATTAAATACGTAGGAGTGTGTTCATAAAGAACCAAAGAAAAATTTCTTTAAAAACTCAAATCAATAAAAAAAAAAACATTGTAGCTCTTAAAGTAAACGCAATTTTTCATGTTGTGTTTCGAATTTGGGACACTTCTGATGGGGTTATTTGTAAAAATGAATGAGATAATCGACAAAGGGTTGAACTTTGAGACATTCTGTTCTACAATGTTAACTAAATAAACATTTTAGCACCACCAGGCACGTTTTACAAATAAAAATAGAAGTTATTTTCCAGTGATTATTATCATTTAAGAGTATATTACATAACAAGAGTTGTAAGAAAGCATATCACGCACGAGTGGAAAAGTCGAGCACGGAGCCGCGTAGCGGCGAGTGCGTATATTCACGAGTGCGTAATTGCTTTACAACTCGTGTTATGTAGCTTACTTTTTCTACGATCACATAACACCTACGATTTTAACGGCTCTTTGGCTGACATACACATGTTATTACGTTGTCTTGTCAATTTTGACATTTCTTAACAAGTGTGCGTTTTGCTTACGTGCGTCATAACTCACTTACTAGGCATGCAGGAAGTGTTTGACAGTCTACTTTATTCATTTCTTTAAAAAAACCGTGCTTTTTGTTTACCGTGCGGAAGGACCCACTTACTATGCATGTAGGCTGTCCGTTAAGTCATTTACATTAGTGGTCGTTGAAAAATATTTATTACCATATTTTAGGACAAATTTAACTTTTTTACTGGTGTTTTCTTAAAGGTTCTTTTGGGTTTTACGGCAAGCGTGATGTAATTATTTATTGATTCAGCTAGATACTCTTAATGATAGATTTATTTCGATGAAAAGTGTAAATGTATTCCTTGAATTACGTAGGTGATCTAGAAGGTCGTTACAGTAATCTTCGCCAACATCTCTGTAAATCACAATGTTTTACAAGAGTTGAACCAGAGCTAACGCCGTCTGCCCCGCGCGAATAACAATTACACTGAGCGTTAGCTTTTACAGCTGGTGCTTTGGGATGTTTTTGGCACTTTTTGCGAATTTTTATGAGTTCGCCGATTTCACATTCGCATCATTTCAACTGCGAAATGTTTTATTCACTGGTGTGCAATATAAATTAAAACGCGCATAAGCGTGTCCTGTATTGATCATTTGTGGTACCACTAACATCCTATACACTTTCAAATGTGTGACATTACGAAAAAAAAATACGAGTACGTTGTGGAATTAAAAAAAAAACATCGTGAACCTGAACGTCATATCCGATTTAGTTCCAATGAACTTGAGCTCGCTAATATTAAAATCGTAAGAAATCGCTTTTGTGAGTCTTAAAACAGATAGGGGTATTATTTATTCTAACAGTTACACGTGTTGTAAGTAATTTAAATAAAACCCGCTAAAATTAAATTAAATTGTAAGACCTTGTTTTGTTTTACAATTTTCTTTGAATCATCTTTACACTGAAATGCGACAGTCAATTACATTTTAAGCTTTCCTTGCCGTTTTCCATAAACTCATTAATGTTTAAGATACATTATCCAATATTTATGGCATTTAATGGCTACAAAGTGCTAGGTAAACCAAATTGCCAATGCCCTAAAACAGTGTTTTTCAACCAAATATATTGCGCTCCCTTATCTAAATCAAACTTTATTGCGCCCCCCTTTTCCATATCAATTTTATTGCGTCCCCGTTCCAATTATTTTGTCCTGCCAGAACACCCGATTTATTTTGATTTCTCTACCGTTTTTTAACCGAGTATACTATTTTTTGAATGTATATTTTTGTAATGCCTTTTATGCTAACGTAAACACAAAAATATATTGAAATCCAAAACACTAGCTCAGTGTTTATCAAACTTTTTACTCTGAGGATCACTTACAAAATTAAAAGCTTACAGATGACCCCAATGAATTAATTTGTAAACAATATTACCAGTATTTATTAGTATTATGATGGTTTATGATGATTTTTGAACATTATGGAAAGGTTCAGGAAACACCTTCAGAAGGATTTCAGGGACCCCCAGGGGTCTGCAGACCACACTTTGAGAAACTGCTATTAGGCACACTAAGAACATATTTGTGACTGTTATTTTTAGTGTGCAATTTATGTTATTGTTTTTTTGTTCTTTTAATAAATAGTTTTACCTCCGCTTTCCACTTTTCTTCGCTCCCTCCTTTAGATATTTTGCTGAAATAAAATTTATTTTAATATTTTTAATAATAAAAAGTGTTCTGTTTAGTTTACACAAATAATAACTTACGGTTTTCAGTATTTATTAAAGTTTAAAGAAATTTGTTTTATTGATTTATTATCATTAAAGTTTTTCTGCAAGCTTAAGTTTATTGACCCGTTATCAAAAGTTAATCGGATAGTTTACAAAACATTTGTGAATGTCTGAGAACAATGTAGCTGAAAAGCTGCATTTAAATTACCATTATTACATAAAGCTATTTAAAAGTTGAGCTATTTTTTACACATCTTAAACAAAGTTGGACTTTTATTATAATGAATTGCCAGTATTTCAAGAATGAGCCATGAAGCTTAACGTCGAGGGCTCGAAAGCGCCTTGTAACAGATATAACGATTTCACTTGCAAGTTCAAGCATAAAATTTAACAGCCGACTTCAGATACTCGAAACACTTCTTTCTGATGTAAGGTTTTCCTGCCAGAATAACTGCAGTTGCTGAATTTTATATTTCAAATAATATCCGCGTTTTAGAATGCTATATCCCAATTTAGATATTAAATTAAAAACGAACGGATATTAAAAATATCTGAACCGAAAATTTTATAACGACGGCGCGATACAAAGTTAAATATTTAGCTTTGTAATTTTGACTAGGGTAATTTATTAGTAAAAGCTATTACTCTATGAAAATGCCTGGAAAGTTGTATAAAAGCCGTTTTTAAAGCTTTAGTAGGATATAAAGCTGGTGGTAAAATGTGATTAAAGATTTTTATTACAGTTTGATCTTACACAAATTTGAAAAAATTAAACGAGTTTCGTTCAAATTATTGCATTCACAATTCCAGTTTAACACTCGGTTGAAAACGTTTTTAAAATACATTTAGCAACAGCATTTTTTAATTAAATTTAAGTGAACTACTTCAGGCAACGTATCCACCTATTGTGCATTACCTTAATATCTGATTTGTTTAATTAAATTAGAAACTCTTCATTTTTTGGTTGAAACTTAAAATTAATAGAGTATCCACCTTATTCTCCTGACTTGGCGACTGTTGTTTATTTTTTGGACTTGAAATACATTTGCAGAGTAAACTGTTTTAGTCTTAGGAGTAATTTGATACTGGTGTTTAAGACTATTTTGCAAGTATATCAAAAACAGATTGACAGAAATTTTTAAGTAGAAGAAAATAATAATGGTGAAACAACATACTATTGCTAAAAGTAATTGTTTAGATTAGAGCATATTTAAAATAATATATTTGCAAATATTACCGTGTGTTTTCATTCTCATTTAATCCAGGTTGACTCTTGTATAGCTATTTAAAAAAAAAAGCCGAATAGAAGCAGATGCGCTGCCATAATTTGTACCATTAGCGAACTAGATAGATTACAAACGAGTAGATTCGTTTTCTACGTAATTCTGGATTATTTCATCTAATCTCAGCTTGTCAATAGCCGCGTTCATCATCTTAAAACGTCCTCATATGAAAGCGGCTACGTTTGGAATACACGTATTCTGATAAAAGTATTTCTGTTCACGTTGTCAAGTTCTTCCTGACACACATTGCTAAAAAGCCAGAGGATTTTTTCCCCTCTAGAATAGGTCGTCGAAGCATGTGTAATTGCATGTTGATTTACCAAATAAAAATTTGATTTCTCAACAGAACTCTAAGCTTAAAACACGTTCATGTTAAAACAAGTGAAAATTGTATTAAGTGGTTGAAACATTTTTATAGGTAAACAAGTGAATAAGGGTTTAAGTGTTATAATTATATTTAAAAATAGTCATTGGATTCAGAGGCTTAGCAACAATTTTTGCGCCCTTGGCAAATGAAACTTTAGCGCCCTTGTATACTTTCAATAATTTTATTTAAATTTTATTTAAAATATGTAAAAAAAAATGTAAGTGAGACGAATGTTTCTTTTTAGATTCTTCCTTTTACAGTCGTTCTAAACGAAACTGATGACCACTTTTTTTCTTTGGCGGCATCTCTATCCTACAAATAAATTATGCAACAACAAACGACATGGTACTAACGCAGTACTAACAAAATAACCCCTGTGCCTGTAAAATAACAGACTATATGCGCTGCACAGAGTGCCGCTCCGCCCTAACTAGTCCCACTAAGGCCGCTCATTTAGAGAGGGCGGACTTAAAAAGGATTGAAATTTTAAAGTCTTCTAAATTTGAAATTTAGAAAAATAATGAGACTATTATTTTTTAATAATACTATAATTAGATTTTTTGAGTTGAATTTTGCGCCCCTCAGATTATGGCGCCCTTGGCAAGCGCCCAAATGCCAACCCGTTCCTACGCCACTGATTGGATTTATCGAGAGGCTAATCCGATCCAAGAATTATCGAATTACAATTCGAGACAGCACTTAAAATAACGAAAAGGAAACAAAAGCATAAAAAACAAGTGCTCGTTAGATGCCTTTCCAACTTTTCTTGTTATTGACAAATTTTCGTTAATTTTAAAAACTGTGAAGTGCGGAATAGAAGCGACACTCCATGTTGTTCATCATGCTCTTGAAAAATGACAAAAACTCAATTCTGAAAATAATATTGGCCTAATAAACATAAAATGGAAAAGAAAAAGTTATTTTAAATTTGTCTGAGAATAACAAAAGAAAGAGATTGTACTTTCAATTTGTGAATACAAAGTTACCTACTCTTAAATTGCAAAAAGTGCTAATTGTGACCTTGTTAGAAATGTTGCTTATGTTTGTGGCAATTAAGTTATTTAGATGGTTTCTTAGCGTAAAAGAGTTATATGTGTTTTTGTTGCTTCAGAAATGCTGTGTTGTATTTTTACGTAATTGCATATTTGTTGTTTTATTGTGTGTAATTATATAAACAAATTGGGAACAAGTTGATATCAGAAAATAATCAAGTTTTATAAAAAGAATGAGCACTTAAAATGTTAAAATTATATTAATCTTACAAAAAAAAAAAAACTATGACACTGTAGAAAATGGGAATGTAACGATTAATCTCCAGATAATCGGTAATATTTCGCCGATTATTGGCGTTTTGGGTGATTAATCAGTATTTTGGATCGGATTAGATCAGTGTAACCCCTTTTTTCTCAGATTTTACGGTGAACCGCTACTTGAGGATAGGATATGATTTTTTTTTGGAACTACTGTTGTTTTATATTTTATTTCTTTAATATAATATATTATAGATATAAACCTTTTATAAAATATTATATTATTATTCAGGTAAAACCAGTTTAATTTTTTTTTAATGGTCACCTGGCTATATTTCTAAAAAGCCTGTGGACACCCAGGAAATAAACTTCGAACCCCTGGGATTCGTAGAGCACAGTTTGGGAAACACTGGATTAGATAAAAATGTATTTATTTTTCAATGTTACGCTTATTCTCAGTGCCTGAATAATAATTCATTGATTTGAAAATCACTTTAAGTGAAACAAAGATTTTGATAAACAAACACACAAGTTTTGAACTACTGCAATAAAAAAAAAATGAATAATAAAAACAAACATAACTAACAAAAAAGACTTTTAATGAAAGTAATTAAAAACCCTCTCTTAAAACGTAACACATTCTCAGTCTCTAAGGTATAACCAATTTTTTTCATGTCAGCTTTTATTTATTTTGTTATCTGTTTTATGGATTTTATGTGTATTCGGAAGAAACTAGTCAAAATGAAAATTGATTCACAAAAATCACATTTTATGAGTGCACTTATTATATAGTTTAATTAATCAAATGTGGAAGCTAATAATCGGCCGATTAATCGGCAATCGGCTGATAAAAGAAGGCTGATTAATTGGTAATTGGCCAAATTGCTTATCGGTACATTTTTAATAGAAAGCAGGTGTGGAGAATATTAACAGAAACGAACCAAACACTGGATAATCAAAAAGTAATTTTGAAATTGACGCAGGAATAAGTAATTTAGAACTGTGATTAGATAGATAATTAGTGTGGAAGTCTGTGTGTCGAATTCATTATTAAAAGGAATAAAAAACAAAAGTGGTCTAAAATGAGTTAGAATAAAGCACATAAACGAATAAAAACCTCAAATTTATGGCAGGGATTCGTCCCCGTGATTACCCGGTTAACTGATAGATTGGGGTTAATCACCCCTCTCTTTTCAACCCCATTAATTTAAAACTACCCCGTCTACTCTACTTGGAAATGGAAGAGAATTATTATTTAACTACCCAACGACCATTGCTAACAGTAAAATATTTGTTTTAACGATTTTACGCTTCCGCAACTTGTACACAATTGACGGAATGACCGAATACTGGGAACAATAATTGCAAACGCTGTTGTACTTGGGCTTTATACAAATATTATGCGAACGACAACTTTTTAAATTCGACGATTTTTCGTGTCGAAGTTTTGATGGATGTAAATAACGAGCGGGACTATGTTGGTTTTGGTGTTACGTTATTATCATTATTTGGTTTTACGCGAATGTTGTTTAAAAAGTTTATAGGGATTTTTATATAGGTACACATACCGGATAAGACAGCTGTCTGTGTCTATACGGTTGATTTTTGTTTTAAATTTTAATAATAGCTTTAAAGTGTGTTCTTTACCTATTATAATAGCAACAAAATAATATATGTTAGATGTTTAAAGTTTAATGTTAACCTTATTATAGGCATCTATTTAAATTTAATGAATCATCATTGTATTTTTAATATGTTCACATTTTTTCTCGAACAACAAATTTAAAATTCTGTTGATGTTATTTTTTATTATTAAATATATTGCGTAAATAGCCAAGCGTGATATAAGTTGCAAAAATAGTATATTTTACAACAAGAGATGAAAGTCCACCTTTTTTTCGTGAGGTGAGATTTGTTCACGAGCAGCGAAAATGAAGCCAAGAAAAATCGTAAATTTTACAACGACATTGACATTGACATTATTTTCGTCTCTAGTGGCGAAAATAATGTCAATGTCAATGTCAAAGTCAAATGTCATAAATAAGATTTCCTCACGAAAAAAACTGGACTCATCTCTTTTTGTAAAATATACTATTTTTGCTATACCTTAAAATAATATTAAACAAATTTTTTACAAAATTATTGTCTACTATAATTTGAATATATTCCAAAAATACATCGTGGTTAATTAAAATTTACAAAACTTTATGTAAAACAAAGTGCTCTCCTTGCTTTTAGCATTTTTACTAGGTACTTGAAAAAAAAAAAACTGCCTACTGTTTTTAACCAAAAATATTTCAATACGTACGGTATCAACAGATGTTAAATTTAAATTACAGGGGGCGATAATAACCGGCATCAAGGTTAATGATTTCGAAATTGTTACGTTGGTTAAGATAATTGGCGTTGCATAACACAACATATCGCAGTTGCATTAAGGACTTATTACAATTCAGCACTCAACAATGCATTGAATCCTGTGTAGAATATTAATCTTTAATACTAAATGTTACACATAAATTTGAAAAGACATTATCCCACAATGTTATTACAAAATGCTGAAAACATGTTTTTCACGCATGAAAAAGTTTTATTTATTTTTCATTACACTTTTTAAGCTTTCAAACATAATTTTATTACATATCCATTCGTTAAAAAATAAACAAAACATGTAAAATAAAATTTCTCTACCAAAGGGTCCGTTAGATTTTTGTAAAATTAAACATACGAATGAGACCAACATAAAACTAATAAACACTCCACACAAATGATTGCATCGCCTGCTTTCGTTTCTAAAATATATCCGTTAAAACTTAAAAACACAGGCGCGATTGCACAAAGCAACGTTTGGTTTTAAAATACAAGTTAATCCATAAAACTAGGCAATAACAGCACCAACTATTCTGCTTTTTGACTAGTTCTAGGGTTAACGTGATTAAATCCCAGGGTTAATCTTAGGTTTAACTTTTATGCAATCGGGCCTAACCATGCGATCGGGCCCAACTGGATTAGTTTTAAAGGATGATTAGGTACAGTGGCTTATAAGTAGTTCTTGGTTAGCATTGTACAAGAATAGAATACATTTTATTAATTTTGTACAACTTCTAAAACTTTGAACCAGCTAGTACAGTGAAAATTTAATATTTTGAATTGCCACATCTAATTCATAATACAGCTTGAATTTGCTTTGGAAGGCCTTCATAAAGGTTAGATTTAGTTTTCCTTCATATTATCTAAAAGCTCGTTCAGCGGACCTTGAAGTTAATCCCAAGCTGTAAAAAAAAATTTTCGTTGTTGAGTCGTCCACACGTGCTCTGTCTATAACACTGATATCCAGACTTCGAAAGCGTCAGTTCATAGCGACTTTATTAAATTATTTGACATATTTTTGTAAAATTCTGGCGCTTGAAAACGATTGTTATCTTGCACAAGTATGGAAGTTTTTTTGATAAATGGACCATTTGGGCCATCATGTGCTTCCACAATATGCCTCTCGTATCGGTCAGCAGTAATTCGTCCCTCATTTAATGCCATTAACTCCTTGCATCCTTGAAAATGAATTCCTCTCCAAACATGCTCGAGTCACCTCCGAAGCCCTCAACTGGAAAAAGTTACATTAAAGAATGTTGTTCTTCTGGCCTTCTGTAGATCGGTATACGTCTCTGAGAGTCGTATAAACAAGAATCTTGTCTCACCTCTAAATAAAACATTAGGCCAATATTCGATTTTCCAAAATGCGTGGTCTCTGGCAACCCGGTATTCCCTGGTGGGTCGTGGGCCCCTTGTTGGTACAATGATTCGTACATTTTTATCTCTAAGATGATTTCTAAGAACTAAGTAGATAAATATGTATATTTCGAGCAACCAAAAGTTTTTTTTGAAGCAATCGAGTGGAGCAGTAACTTAACTATGTGGTAAGGAGGTTAATTTTAAAAAAACGTTCATCTACTGTCACAAATACTCTCTTCAACGCTGTCACTCTCGTCTAGAGTACTGATCAGTCTCTCTTTAACGTTTAACTACCCTTGAAATGGTACATTTTTGGACACCCAGCACATAAGCTATATATGTTTGACTACGGCCATCGATGAGTGCGATTTATACGTGCAACCTTCTCATTCGTCAAATGACGAGTCAAGCATTGGAAAACATCTATGTCTATGGTAAAAATAAAACACACTATGAGATCATCAAGAATAGTAATACCAACAAAGCTGTAAACCTTATGAACTGATAGATATTGCTAGATATAGCTTAAGACCTATTTTTGTAAATTAATGTTCAAGGTACACTCAAAATGTAATATTGTTAGAACATCAGTGATGTCATAATTTTTTTGGGGTATGTTTATAAATATGAATAAAATATAAACATTAATAAATAGACGTTTTCTTTTGTTAGGTATTGTTTCGTTAAAACCTACTGTTTAAATTTTAAACGCAGCACAGTAGCTGCCTATTTTGAATGCGAAATAATTATTTGCTTACATTTTTGTGGCGTTTTGTAAATTAAAACTAATAACCTTTTCTTTGTGGCATGAGCTTTAGATTATACTAACACCCGGTATACACATTATTCATTGTTCGTTATCTTGTTAGTTGCTCGACTACCTCATTTTCCATTTGTTTTTGAACAAATATTTCAATGTATATACGTTCTTTGTAATTTAAATGCCTTTTGTGGTGAGTAATAAAGTGTGAATTATTAATGAATTTATAAAAACGATCTTTAGTTGGTTTTGTGCTGAAGAATAATGACGATTTTCCATTATACTTATAATAACGACGTCATAATCAAATGTGCAATAAAATCTGTTTCAAAAACTTCGCAATAAATTCTCCATTTTATGAATGAGTAGTGTGCTATTGTTTAAAATCATGGCAGGCCTCTACGCAAACAGAGGTTGTTCCTTTTTTTTTAGCTTTTCGGTCTACAGACTTCAACGTTATTACGTGTAAATTTACAGTTGATGTGAACGATTTTCATATATCACGCCCACTGGATTCAGATTTATTTCATATCGGTACATTTAATATTTCAAATGTTTGCATAAATAATATTAACTATAATACAAATGAACATTTTGCACGTTTATTAAGTACCGCAGTGCGATATCCCTCAGTTGGCGAATTTAAAAATTGTAGGCTTTTGCGAGCTCAACTAATTATGAATATTGTTAAAATAATAGACTAGTTTTTGCTGAAAATTAATTATTTTGATATTGCACCGTAAGCTTGTCTAGCAACTGATAAACATTCATCCTGTTTTGTTCAATTAATGTTTTTTTTACACATTAAGTAAATATTTTACGTGGTGTCAGTCTTTATTTATAGAATATTAAAAATACCATTACTCCTTGTAACTATTTATTATAAATTCTAATATTCCATTATAATGCACTTGTAAACAACAATTTAAATCAGCTTTTACCTACATAGATATAAAACTGTTAAGATATGATTACTTCTTCTTCTTCTTCTTCTTAATCGGTTCCTTTTGTACCTTTCGGTGTCGAGGTATGCTTTTCTATTTCTGTATTATGTTTCTCAACTCCTTCCTATCGTTAGCTAATTGTGGCACATCTCTCCAGCTGACTCCTTTTTCTTCTAGTCTCTTCCTCACTTATTTTTCCCATTTTATTCTTGGTCTTCCTCTATTTCTTTTTCCCTCTATCTTTGCTCTTTTCTGTGTACAATATTATAATCGATTATTGACTTTTCATCCCTACTTTTTACCACTCTTGTGTATTTATGGATATTTTTGTGTTTAAAGCTGCTATTTATTATTGACATATTATTTTCAAAGCTAAATTCTATTAATCTCCTTCCATTGTTATTTAGCACTTCTTCCCCATATCTTCCCAGCACTGTGCCATACTTTTTGACATCATTACCAACTCGTCCATTAAAGTCTCCTACTATGATTGTTCTCCCTCGCATTTCATCCACTGTTTCTTGTAGTTGTTTACAAAATATATCTTTATCCTCTTCTATGATTACTTTTAGCTGTTTAAAAACACAAAATTAATTCGACAACAGTACTTTCAGCATCCATATTCAAGGAATTTCTTTCTTTATATTCTATTCTAAATAAAAATGTTATATACAGATTCTAGAATAGCAGGTAGAAACTTTTATAAAAATTCAAAAATTGCTTTAATTAAAAATATAAATACCAGGCCCATAGTCACTATTATTTTGAAGGATATTAAGCGTTGATTTAAAATACAATAAAATAGAGGATGTTGTCTTTGAATTAACAAAATTTATATTTTTTAACCGTTACGAAACACTGTGAGGAAAAAATATTACTTCAGTTGGTTTAACACGGTGACTGCCGCGTCAATTTTCGTAATAGGCAAACAAGTATAGTGTGCATATAAAACTTTTAAAAGAAATGAAAAATGTTATTTAGGGTCAATTTGACCTGTGTGTCCAGAATAAACACGAGGCGCATAATTAATATTTTATTTATTTTGTTTATTTCAGCGCCTGTGTTCTTAAAGATACATGCCTAAAAATTCTTAAACCTGCAATTTCATATACAGGGTGTTTCTTAAATATCGCGAAAAATTCGGGAGGTGATTTTTTATCGAAAATTAAAAATTAAAATTAAATCATATAAATATTTTCCTTAGGCGCCTACTTTCGGAGTTACACCCCCTAAAGAGGAGCTGTAAAATTAGGTTTTCATTTTATTTCTTAAATTTGGATAAATGTAGGAGAATGATATTTGGTTGTTTTATACTTATTAAAAGGTTTCCCATAGTAATATTTTTAATCATCTCCCACCTTCACAGGGGGCTGAAAAGTGCGACCCCTGTTGGTTTTTTTATCAGAACTTTTGTTAGGTTAAAATTTTGCAGGAAAAAAATTGTTTTGAAAGTTGAGTTATTTAGAAACTTTTTTATTCTTTAGTTTTTTTCGTAAAATCTACAGTTTTTAAATAAAAAATAAAATGAATAAACATGAACCCTCAAATATCCCAATGTAAAACAATTCATTTTGGTGGTTGCCATGGTTTGTTTGTGTTCATATTGGGTAGAATTGGCGGGCGTTTTAGCGTTGTCGCCGCTTAAACGTCAAAATGAATTACACCCGTCAGTTCTACCCAATATGAAGATAAACAAACCATGGAAACCACCAAAATGAATCGTTTTTTATTGGAATATTTGATGGTTTACGTTTACTTATATTATTTTTTACTCAAAAACGGTAGGTTTACGAGAAAAACTAAAGAATAAAAAAAGTTTCTAAATAAATCAAGCTATGATGTGTACGCAGATGAATACTCAAGACAGTCAACGTGTTAAAAAGGCGTAAAAGTATGTAAAAGAAACTTCTTGTATGAGATAGTTATCCTAATTTTGATGCTCAACGTGGGAATCCCGCTTATCCAAAGATCTACGAAGTCTGTTGCATTAGGCAAAAGTTGCAAAATTTGGTGCTGAATTCAAATTGAAGTGAAAGGTGACACCCTTACTTAAGAAGTTGTTTAGAAAAAAATATTTGGTTATTGACTTTATTTGCTTTACCTCTTAGATTTATTTCAAAAGTAAACAAATATCTCGAAGCAAATCTGTCTTTTTCATGCATCAAACTAAAGAAAAATGTCGTTTATTTAAAACTGAAAAGGCCATACAAAATTGGTTTTAGGTATGAATTCAGCACAAAATTTCGCAAATTTCTCCCAATATAATTTTTTTGTCTCTTAAGACAGTGTTTCTCAACCTTTTCGTATTTGTGCTACCCTTTTCTAAATCAAATTTTAATGCGCCCCCCTTCTCTATATCAGTTTTTATTCCGCCCCCTTCTAATCCTCTTGTCATGCCAAAACATACATTCGTTTTTATTTATTAACCGTCTTTGGACTAGGTGTAATATTTTAAAAATGTGTATTTTTTGCACCATTTTTTGCTAATGAAACTTGAAAATACATTTATATCCGAAACACTAATTACGCTCACTAATACCCTATCGTATGTTTGACTTCTGTCATTTTAAGCACGTTTTTTATGTTATTGTATTTTAACGCCTTTTAACGCCCGCCTTTCAAGGTCGGCTGACGTCATCATAGCTGCCGCCCATTTTCATTTTAAAACTCGAAACCTGTAGCTGTATGTGTAAGGGACTGTTATCAGTAGATGTCGCTGCCAAAAAAATAGTTATTCAGTTATAATTGTGGAAAATTAACGGGTAGAAAAATTAATTGGACCGCAAAAGGTTAAGTTAAACAAAACCATTACGTTGATGAATTTTCCAAAAGAAGAATTGATTGATACGGTCTATGTTCAGGGTGGCGTATTTTCGATGCCCATACACCATACAGGGGGGTATCTCGGTAATTATCAGAGATAGAAAAAAACAAGTAGGTACGTAGTCTAGATTTCATTTTTCGAGAGGAATTCATTGTCATAAACAGATTTTTGATATCTTTTTTAATTTTCGAAATAGAGTCAAAAACCGATTTTTGTCAATTTTTAAAAATGTTAAATATCTCGCTTAAACAAAAAGATAAAGTTTTTTTCTATCTCTGATAATAACCGATTTACCCTGTATGGGCATCGAAAATACGCCACCCTGAACATAGACCGTATCAATCAATTCTTCTTTTGGAAAATTCATATTGAATATGTTATAGTCATTTATTTATGTTTTAACAATTGACAGCAATTTACTCTGACATTTGTTACTACAAAAATTATTGTTTCTATTGTCAAAGTTGGGGCCTACTCCGAGAAAACTAGGAAATTCCTACACAAGACGCTTATAAGAATAACTAAAATGTAAATATCTCAGAAAATATTCATTTTAGGTATAGGTAAGTATTAAAAAAGTTGAAGAAAAACAAAAATGCAACAAAATGACGTAATAATATACAGGGTGTTCCATTTGAAAAAGTAAAGTTAGTGATGTTTGAAAATTGAGAAGTTGGCACATCTATAAGAAACACCCTGTATAATATAAATTAATTTTGATGTATTTAGACTGTGACTACACCTTTTGACTTTGTATGTACAAAATATCATTTGCCAATTATTATTCATAACGTTGTGCTCTTGACAAGTATTGTACCCTGTTTTTCTGGAAATTCAAAGATTTTTTGAGGTAAATTGGCAACGTCGCAAAAAAATGAAAAAAACAAAATACTGTCATATGGAGTATCTCTTGCTGAATTCGATTATGCAAAAATATACTGGGTGTTCAATTTAAAAAAAAAATACCTTTAGTGACGCCCCACTTTTATGAAACACCCTGTATACTTGAAACTAATTTTAAAACATGCACGTCTAGAAATACTATAAGTTTCATAAAAAACTTTTTTTTATTAAGTTGACATTAAGGGCAATAATGGACTTTATCGCACCCTGTATATTTCAGTTTTCCAAAAATTATTTTCTCAACATTGAAAAAATCTTCAAGGTTTGTTTTAACACCATTGCTAGTTTTAAAGCTTTTTTTCCCAAGTGATTTTTGTAGAATTGTAAAAAGATTAAAATCTGTAGGTGCTAAGTCGGGTGAATAAGGTGGGCGAATCACTGCAGTCACCTGCTACAGAATTTCAAGTTGTTGCCAATAATTCTTTGCATTTATAGTTTCTCCAAAATTGAGCTATTCACAATACTGCATAATACTTACCTTTGCAGTCTTACCACATTGAAAGCATTAGGTACGTTCTTCTAATGGATTTCTGGTTAAACGGTGGTTTTAGATTACTGCCCCGCGGAATTATACCATATCACCTCCTCTCTTCCGACAGGGTCCAATGTTGTTTACTGAATTATCGTATGATATACATTTTTGATATCCCGTTATTTATCTGCCAAAAAATTAATTATTATTCTGACGGTTAAGCAGAAAAATGCATGCCTCTCTATAATAAATTTCCTCCAGACAGTTTGTGCGGTACCCACACTTCGAAATAACTAACTGTGTCTTTTTCTTTCGTCTTTATATGGTCGAAAAAAGTTGACTAGGGTTTTCCTTTTATTTTGCGACGTCCTCATTGTTATTATCATTAAAGAAGACGACAAAAAAAAAACAAATGCGTTCAAGCGACACGTTTCGGATGACCTAATAAACTCATTATCATTAAAGTACCGTGTGTTTGCGGCCCCCTTATAACGATAATGAAGTATAACAAATATTTGTTTAAAATAAAGACGAATAACAACTACCAGTTCACTTGTTTGTGATTCGTCGGGCTATATTTTTTCCTCTAATCAACTAATTAACATTTTCTGTTTTCCTTCCATGTGAACTTTAAATGTTTTAAGCGAATATAAATGGAGCCTACGCTCCATGTGTACTTGCGTTTCTGAGTTTATTTTGTCGCTTGTTTACTTTCGCGTCTTCTTGCTCGGAGATATATGTTCTGCAAAGGTTGTCTCAGTTGTTTGGAATTAAATGTTTAACTAATTAAAAGTAAATACAGCAATATTAAGAGCGAATTTACAAAACAAACAAACCGCATGTGAATATTGCTCTCGTTTTATATTTTTATTTTACGCACACGTAGTCGCGAGATTTACAAAAACCTCGCTAAATAAGTCAAGTCTGGATCAGGCTGGTCATGAAATACCGTGCATGTCACGAGTAATCCATGAAAATATTACTTCAACCCTACATAGACCTACTGCGAAACACCTACTTACGTGGGATATTGCCTGAAAGTATGTTGATATATTATTGTTCAACATGGGTTCTCCAATTTTCCGCAGAAAATACGTAAAAAAAGTTGCTTGTTGGAAACGCTGGTAAGTAAATATTCAGGTCTGGACGAGCGCAGTTGTCTGCAAAATTAGATATTTACCTATTTAAAACGTACGAAACACTTATGTCTCATATAGATAATTTGAATAAAAATAGAATAAGCAACTTTGCTGACTTTATTTCTTCATTGCTTCATTCTATACAGAAATTTTTAACATAATGATCTTTGGGCGTATACCTATCTCAAAACGTTAAAGATGTCTTATAAAAGCCATTACGGTGTAGCACCACATCTTGACAACGAAACAAGGACTTAACATTTGTTTAGAGTTCAATCTATGTAATTTTTTTAAAAGTCGATCAGAAATAAAACACTTAAAAATCTAACATGACAATGCGGTGGTATATAAAGAACAAGACAAACTTTAAGGTTTTAAAACTTTCATGCCCGGTTTCTCCGACACATCTCAAGATCGAACTTATATAAGCCCGCCTTATATTTAAGACCGTCTCAAGATACCAATGCGTTGCACAGAAAACATATTCCGGAATCTGTTAGACATCTCAGCTAAGTTAGAACTCGGTTTGGCAACGTTGCAAGAAGTCGACACATTTTAGCGGCAGATTGAAATGGCTAATTTTCATTGGCCATTTATATCACAGCTGTTAAAACGGCTCCCTGTGACATCTTGTTGTTGCTATCAGCTGTTAGTCACATATAAAGTTACAGTTCGGTGTTTTTTTAATTTTATTTTGTGTTGAAATGGCAGAAAAAAAAGAATAAATTATACCATAGAGGAAAAACAATTATTAGTTAGCTTGGTGGAAGAAAATAAAATAAATAGATTATGTATAGAGGGTGTTTGAAATTCGAGTTTAAGCATGGGGTTCTCGCTTATTATTATAGATAGAGTATAGGTTTAAATTTGGCAAAGTTGCTAAATTTGGTGCTCATTAATAATCCAAAGAGAAATTGGAAATATCTCAAACGGGGTCCGAGAAAATTAGGAAAAACTGGAAAATACGATTTTTGAAAATCGTCTATAACTCCTTTGGAGTATGAAATATTTGAAATGTGTAAAAACATTGCCGAAGCAACTTTTTAAGCCGAATCGGATGGTAGTCACAAATTTTTCTTAGATCGATTCGTTTTTATTTTATGACAACCAACTTTGTTTTTGCTTATGGGCGCAAGTTTTGCTGTTTACATTATCAAATAGCATTTATTTTTCTTAATCCATTGATGTATCACACATGGTATTTTACTTTTTCTTTTATTGTCAAATTTCAAAAAATACGTTTTAAACAATAACCATTATAAATCAGGTTGGCCGGTCATTGTAGTTTTTGTTGTTTCCATGACAACCGATCAACAATCTAAAAGTTTTAAAGGCCTGTTAGTCCTAAAAATGAACTTTAATAACGAAGAAAAACGCGATATGCTGCCCATCACAAAAAACAAAGTTGGTTGTCTAAAACAAAAACGAATCGACCTAGGAAAAATTTGTGACCACCATCCGATTCGGCTTAAAAAGTTGCTTGGGAAACTTTTTTACACATTTAAAATATTTCAAACTCCAAAGGAGTTATAAACGATTTTTAAAAATCGTATTTTCCAGTTTTTCCTAATTTTCTCGGATACTGTTTGAGATATTTCCAATTTCTCTTTGGATTATTAATGAGCACCAAATTTAGCATCTTTGCCAAATTTAAAACTATACTCTAGCTATTATAATACGCGAGATCCCCATGCTTAAACTCGAATTTCAAACACCCTGTATACTCCAATTGAGGCTCAATTTGATCTAAGATCACAATAACTGTCTCTTTTGTGAGGCGAAAACGCATAAAAAAACGATCGTATTCGAAATCCGTAAATGGATTTGCGCGAACAAATCGCCTTCGAGGAATTACAGGGTCGTACAAGTCATCATCTGCATCATCTATCATATTTATAAAGTCAATGTCCATATTTAAACTTAAACCACAATTTAAACAAACACTTAACTACAAACAAAGCAAATACAAGATACTTTTAGGTTATGTACTCCAGCTCAAGTTCTAGTAAACAGCGACTCAAGATGTGAGCTCAGCTCAAGTCGAATATGTTCTTAAAATTGCTTGGTGCAACACTTACCGTTAAGGCGAACTTAAGATTCAGCTAGATCTTAAGATGTGTCGGAGAAACCGGGCATCAGTGGATTATCTTGTGATACTTTTATCATACTTCTTCATATGCGTGTAATTTGTTAAAACTTGTCTTCAAAAAATTCATTTTGTATGAGAGGAACTTTTTTTGTGAATAAGATCTTTGCCACTGCATGGCTTATATGGCACACCATTGGGATCTTGTAAATGTTAGTACATACAAAGTTATTAAACTAAGGGCCGTTATTATAAACGTCAGTTAAATAGTCGAATAGCTAGCCTTCAAATAAATTTACTTGGCGAGTAAATTTATTCCCGCTATTATAAACGAAAATTGCCGAATAAATAGTTAACCGTGAAATAACTAATTAAAGTGATAAATAAACAAACACAACCTCATAAATTCATAAATCGTGTGTAGGTATGTGCGATATTCTTATAATTATTTATTACTTACCTTTTATAATTATTATTATGTCACATTTACTAAGCAGTTGACATGAAAAAGTTGAGTTATGTTTATTTGACAGTTAAAATTTATCCCGTGGTTTATCAGAGGTTAGTTAACTTCGGGAATTTACTTGGCGAGTAAATTTAACTGACGTTTATAATACTCAAAATGGCTATTTATTCCGGAAGTAAATTTTACTCTACGAGTAAATTACTTATTCGTCGTTTATAATAACGGCCCTAAGACAAAATATTTCATTTTAAAAAGCCATTTAGAAATACTTTCCCTTAAAAATTAAACTCATGACGCACCAGCACTGACAAAAACCTGAAATTAATACATTTATAAAATCGTTTATCTCCTTTGCAGTTATTGATAACAAAAATTGAAAGAATTTTAATTTATATTCTCTTAAAGCAAACTACATAATAATTATCATAAGGTACACATTTTTGGAACAAGAAGAAAATAAGCTTTATACCGGTGAGACAACTATAGTTTACATTAAAAAAAGTCTTTGTTGTGTGTCTCAAAAATTAAACAATCTTGAAACAATGGAATGCAGCTATATTATACAACGCAAATATACAGGGTGTCACACAAAAAAAAACGCCGGAAGCTGTGACTCCGTTGTTTGTGGTCCGATTTTGATAAACAAAAAAGTAAATACTATAAACTGGATTGGATTTTAAATTTTTTTCAAGTTCAACTTAAATGTCAAACGAGTCATTTTTTTTTCATATAGTAGACATTTTTTTATGAATTCAATGATGTAATAATAAGTTGATTTTAGTGTTAAACTAATAAAAAATAAAAGTTTAATAGAAATAAGTTAAGTTTCACAAAATTTTCAAGCGTGCCGTGGAAAACATTTTTTTTTTCAACAGAAAAATAGAAAATTAGATTAACAAAAATACCACACTGACGTTTAAATGACATTTGTTGATTAACCCTTTCGCGCCGACTTTTTTCTCGGGAGAATTTAACATTTTTAAGTAAATTATTATGTTTATAAACATGAATATTGTTTGTTTTCAAAATTTTAAATTTTTTTTGTTTTCGGTTTTGAAATTAGGGCCCGTGGGATAAATGAGTCCCACTAGGCACGTACTGCTTCAAATATTTTATTACAATTACAACTATAGAACAACATAATTTATTTATTTTTATAATTATTATGTAACTAGCAGTTAGCCCGGTCCTAGGACATATTTGCTCAACTGCCTCCCTCAATTCCGCCTCAGTTAGTTTTCTCTTCCTGTTGAATTGCAAATTATTCATTACTTAAGGGATAGATAATATATCCCACCAAAAATGCCTAGAGGGGGGACACATATGTCCCATGCGTCATCATGCTCTGAAACGACTAGAATACGAGTGGGACATTTAATAATACTTTTATTATGTGTTTACAACGTTTCAGTAATTTTTGAAAATTTCATGGGACACATAACCCATTAGGCGCGAAAGGGTTAAGATTATTTTGTTTTCCACGGCACGCTTGAAAATTTTGTGAACGTAACTTATTTCTGTTAAACTTTTATTTTTTATTTCTTATTAGTTTAGCACTACGAGTAAAATTAACTTATTATTACATGATTGAATTCAGAAAAAAAAATGTCTACCAGAATAAGTGAGAAAAAAAAAATAGATGGTGCTATTTGAAAAAAAAATGACTATCGTTTGACATCTAAGTTGAACAAGAAAAAAATTAAAATCCAATCCAGTTCATAGTATTTGAGAAGCCATTTCGTTTACTTATTTGTTCATCAAAATCGGACCACAAACAACGAAGTTACAGCTTGCGGCGTTTTTTGTGTGACACCCTGTATATGCAAATATTTACTCTCAAAATAATAACCGCAACAAAAATATAAAAAAATTAAAAAGGTAGTCTATTTCAGTTTTCCTTATGTATCTAGCGTGCCATGAGTTTTCTAAGGAAATTTAAGTATTAATGATACACTTTTTTAGATAGGAATATTTTTTCCTACCATCTACAAGATTCCATTGGTGACCCATTTATTTGGCGCACCCTGTATACGCACTGGTATACTCTCGTTGTTCTTCATCATTTTTACAATTCAGACAAATTTTAAAACTTGGACAAGTCGTAATGGTTCGAATGCAGTTTAGGTTGTATGCTTGTGAGCATTTTTCTTTATTAAAAATTTTGTTTTCAGTACCAACAAACCTTTTTGATTTTTAAATCATTACTAGTCGACTACATTTTGACATTTTAGTGACAAATATTGTTATTTGATGGGGATAAAGTGCTTAGTTATTTCACACATTAGTTGTTTTGCGTACAAATATTACAGTCAATTTTAAATAGTTACCTACTAGTTCTTTAAAACTAAAGAAGTCGATCTTTTAATTTTTTATTCTCCAAAAATTTGCAAATTTTGCATGCAATGACATTTGTTTTTATGATTAAACGATGCTCCAATACACTTTAGTTAAAACAACTTTTTATGATTAAAATGTTTCGTAAGGGACGTAAAATACAATACGGTTTTCTCTTGCATTTGTTTTGGTTATCTCCCGTAAGACGTTGTTGATTAATGCATACGCAGATGCAATCTTCTGTTACAAGATTTCCTGATATGAAAGAGGTGTTGCAGTTGAGTGCATTTCTATGATGAAATTCATGCTTAAATGCTCTCTACAAAGGGCGTTATAAAAAATGAGCACCAACGTGCAAGTATCACAATTCCTTGCTTTTAAGGAAAGAGCAAAGATCACTTCGCAGGTAAAAACAAACATCAGGAGCAAAAGTAACAAAAACATTTTAAAAATAAACGCGGTTTTGGCTGGAAAAAGTAATAATTTTTTTCTTTGGGCCATAGGAGCGTTAATGTTTTTAAATTGCGTTAAGAAAAAATAAGAACAAATTTAATTTGGTAAAATTAAGTGACTTTACACTACAATAATTTTTATACCAATGCAAGTACGAAACAGCAAATGATATTTTAACAGAGTATTATTAGTCAAAAACCTGAAAGAACGGGTTATAATATACAGTGAACCCTCGAACTTCAAACAATTTGATATAAAAACAACTTGAAACTTGGAACACAGAATTCAAGAAAAATCCGGTTTTGAAATTCGAACAAAAACTCGAGTCGAATAAAAATTTTGAGTGTTGCATTTATTTCTTTGGTTTATTTTTATATTATCTGTACTAACACCCATTCAGTAATATTCCTCCTACTATTATAGATTATTATACAGCATGTACAAAAAGTAACGTGACCGGTCAATATCTCGTCTTGTGATAACTTTACAAAAAAAAGTTTCGAATAAAAGTTGTTTTTGGTCATTTACAACAAAACCTTAAATTATTTTTAAATGTACGCAGTGTTTTGTTTTTGCGCAACGATACGTCACTTTGCTTTCTTAAATAAAACACCCTGTATATTTTATATTTATAGGTGCATAATTAAATTCTCTTTCAAAAATGTAATAGGTCTTTTGTACCTAAAATCAATCGTTTTTGAATTATTTTAGTTTTTACGAAAATATTTACAGGAACAGGACTCTAACTAAACAAATATTCATATTTCACAACTTAGCAACGTCAGAACAAATTTCCTTTGATACCTTACTTCACAATAGTGTAAATATGGTTATGAATAGTTTTGTTTGTGTACGAAAATTATCATTAAATCCGCAAAAACTGGAGATCCATTAATTTAAGACATAAATGATGCCATATCATTTTTAAAGATTATTATATTATCGATCAGAAACTGTAAAGTTATATAGGGCAGCGATTCTTAACCAGGGGGCCGTGAAGGATTTTAAGGGAGGTCTCGAAAAATTTATAAAACGTTTGTACTTTTTAAAATACTCAAATCTTAATAAAAAATATTGGTTGCTCCTTATTTTACTCGAACCATGGGAGAGATATCTTCTTAAATAAATCGTAATAATTTTGTTACTACAAACTAGGGGACCGCGAAAATATTTTAGCATATTTAGGGGGCCGCGACTACTAAAGGTTAAGAACCACTGATGTAGGGTGTTCCATTTAGAAAAATTGACCTATTCTTTTTTGAAGTTAAGCCAAATATACCCTGTATATTATTTTAAAACTTTAACCGGTCAACAACCATAATGACACTATTATCAACTAAGGTAACAAAGGAATTCGTTCTGACATTGCTAAGTCGTGAAATATTAATATTTTTTACCAACCTTCATTTATTGAAAAACAGGAAAACTATAATTATCAATTAACTAAATTGTGGAAATTTGTGAATTGAATTGTTCATTTTACTTAAATCTTTACGTAAATTCCTACAATAAGTGCACATATTTACTACGCTTTAAGCTTATACTGCAAGATATTATGTGTCGGAATATGTACAGTGTGGTCTATTTTCGATGCCCATACAGGGTATCTCGGTTATTATCAGAGATAGAAAAAAAGTAAATACATAAACTCGATTTAGTTTTTCGAGATAAATTTATTGCCGTAAACAGATTTTTAATATCTTTTTTAATTTTCGAAATATAGCCAAAAACCGATTTTTGGCTCTTTTCAAAAATGTTAAATATCTCGTTTAAACGAGAAGATAGAAAAAAACTTTAAAGACATTTTTCGCATGATTTTTTGTGCTTAATAAGATAGCGATGTTCAATTGTTTTTTACTCATATTAATGCCGATATATTACACCTAACTTTCTTATTTTAAATGGCAACCATAGGCAAATTATATATTTTTGAAAAGCGCAAAAAATAAGCTTTCGATTCATGTCAAAGCCAACTATGGTTGTCATTTAAAATAAGAAAGTTAGGTGTAATATATCAATATTTGTATGAGTAAAAAAAAATTGAACATCGCCATCTTATTAAGGACAAAAAACCATGCAAAAAATGTTTTTAAAGTTTTTTTCTATCTTCTCGTTTAAACGAGATATTTAACATTTTTGAAAAGAGCCAAAAATGGTGTTGGCTTAATTTCGAGTATCAAAAAAGACATCAAAAATGTTAAATATCTCGCTTAAACGAAAAGATAGAGAAAAACTTTAAAGACATTTTTTTGCATGGTTTTTTGTCTTTAATAAGATGGCGATATTCAATTTTTTTTTACTCATACAAATATTGAAATATTACACCTAACTTTCTTATTTTAAATGACAACCATAGTTGGCGTTGACATGAATCGAAAGCTTATTTTTTGCGTTTTTCAAAAATATATAATTTCCCTATGGTTGCCATTTAAAATAAGAAAGTTAGGTGCAATATATCGGCATTGATATAAGTAAAAAACAATTGAACATCGCTATCTTATTAAGTACAAAAAATCATGCGAAAAATGTCTTTAAAGTTTTTTTCTATCTTCTCGTTTAAACGAGATATTTAACATTTTTGAAAAGTGCCAGAAATCGGTTTTTGGCTATATTTCGAAAATTAAAAAAGATATCAAAAATCTGTTTACGGCAATAAATTTCTCTCGAAAAAATAAATCGAGTTTATGTATTTACTTTTTTTCTATCTCTGATAATAACCGAGATACCCTGTATGGGCATCGAAAATAGACCACCCTGTACATAGTCATATCTATGTATGCTTTGGAAAAAAAATTTATCCAAAACTGGAACAATATTGAATTTCTTGAAATACTCTTAAAGATAATTTATGCCAGCAGGACATTACTCCAAAAGTGGTAGGCTTCTTGGAGGCAGATATGATATCGTCATTGCTCGGAGAAAATTAATTACGACAGAATAAAAAAACGAAAATTAATTCATAAATAAACCGTGGAAGTAAATCATAATCCGGAGTTTTGTCAATTTTTAAAGTTTTAATAACTTCAAAGGTAAAACCCAGCCAGTTTTATTGTTCATATAAATAATACAAATACGGCCTGAAAGTTATGAATACTGAAATACGTAAATAATTAACTAATAAAACCTTGTTTCGGTTAATAATATAAACAGTGCTGAATTAACGGATTCATTAAAGTTATTTTAAAGTTTATCGGACCGTGTAACACGAGCCTTAATATTGATTAGATACAGTACAATATTTTGATTTTTGGTTTTATGGGTGAGAAAAACAAGTCTGTTGTCACAGATAAATCGTTCATTTTGCAAATTTGAAGTGCACTTTTTAATAAATGCTGCAATGCCAGCGGCCGTAAATTTTGTTAATACATTTTCGAAACTGACGTGTTAATAGCGTCGTGTTAAAATTTGTGAAACCAACAAACTATAGCGTAAATTTAACCAATTGGATTATTTACATCTGTATTAAAATTATATCGCACAAATACCTATAATTAAAGTGTTTAATTGTGTTTTATTTTATGCACACATAAAACTACACTGCCATAACGCATCGGCTGTAAAAAGCGCGAGTAATATGACGCTACACACAGTATTTAACTAAATTTTGCAGTCAGTGTGGTATAAATAATGCAACAATAAATAACTTTACAAATGAATGTGCCAGAATGTATCGGAACGAAAGGCCATAATTCATCGAACAACCGATTAATTTTAATAAAGTGTAGATTGTAGTTGCCTGCATATCGCTCCTCTATTGTTAATAATTATTTCACAAAATTGTTACAAACCTCTGCAATTATATCTAAACCATTAATTACCGTGAGTATTAAAACACGGTGAGTAGAAATTTTCATATATAAATGAGCCGTTTATTTTAAACGAAGTCACTTTTATGGTATTTTGAGATGTTAAATGTATTGCATTGTAATATGCATAAAATATTTATCCCAAGGATAGAGAAATGTTACTTATATTTGTTATATCCATTACTTATTTTTTTCTCAGTATCCATAATTTCGTGCAGACCTTAACAAATCGCCATTTTTGATTACTGTAAAGTGTAAAGTGAATCAAGGCACTTTCAAAATTAATAGTCTATCAAAATTACAGACTAATGTTGGTTTTGTTAATATGCTTTATTAAAGGTTTGATAGGACAGTAATTTGAGAAAATGGATGAGTAAATTATACACGGTGGTCCACTTTATAGCAGAACTTTAACAGTTGATACAAAAACTCATTTTAAAGCGAATATTCCATAATCAACATGAGTTCACAAACGTTTTATTTCAAAGATACAGGGTGTTGAAAAATTCGAAAAAATATCGATAATTTAAAACCGTTTCCCAACCAGTACCTATATTTGAACCAAATTTGGTATACAGCACCACTTTATAGGTTACCACATTCGGTGAGAATGTCAAGCCTCTCAAGCAACCAGTGGCGGAGTTGTGGGGGTACAGTTTCAATAAATTTATAAAAAACTAGTATCTACGAAAAAGTGTCTCTTGACTTTTCTTCGTATATGCCACCGTTTGTCGCGAAATTTGATTTATTTTACTATTCCCGCGAAAAATTTGCTCATAAATTCGATCTAAAAATATGGCTAATGTTCGAAATAAATAAGTAATTACCGATTTTTGTGTTTTTAATAACAGATCATGCTAAATTAACGATTAATGATCCACATTTTTAGCATTTACTTTGCAACTTGTAATTTTCTGCTTTTCGCGATATTTTTCGATCGAACTTATGAGTAAATTTTTCGCGAGAATAGTAAAATAAATCAAATTACGCGCCAAACGGGGGCAGATACGAAGAAAAGTCAAGAGACACTTTTTGTTTACAATAAAATACTCTACCCAAAAACAAGTTCAAGTTTGATTTTAAACAGGGTCACACTAATTTTTTATAAAATGTATTGAAACTGAACCCCCACAACTCCGCCACTGGTTGCCTGTGGACTTGACATTTTCACCGAATGTGGTAACCTGTAAGATGGTGCTGTATACCAAATTTGGTTTAAATATATCTACTGGTTAGGAAATGCTTAAAAATTATCGATATTTTCTCGAAAATGTCAACGCCTGTATCTTTAAAATGAAGCGTTTATGGACCCATGATCATGATATGGAATATTCGCTTTAAACGAGTTTTTGTATCGACTGTTAATGTTCCGCTACAAAAATGAGTACATCCTGTATAATTTAAATAATTTATAAAATGTGATATATTATAAGTTTATTTAAGTATTTTTTTATTATAATTACTATTCATAAAATACAAAAGTAATAAATTAATTGATGAGTACATTATGAAATATAATTATGTTAGTTATATGACGTATGGCATATAAAAGTTAATGCATGTATTAAATAATTGTCATTAATAGGAGTAATGAAGTCTTTGGAAATTTAACTTTTTTTAAATTTTTAAAATGTAATTATTGCGGTAAATTGGAGGTAAACAGGGTGTGGTCCCAATTATCATGGACAGGATGGATATCTGTTAAACGGTAAGAGACACAAAGTTGGTTAAGTGAGTCAAAATTATCTGTATTTTAAGAGCAACTATTCTATGAAATAGATCTTGAAAAATTTCATAACATTTTACGCAGTTCGTAGAAAAACAAAGTAGTTATTTATGTACCAAGGCCAAAAAGTGTAACTTTTTCGGCCGCGTCTGGTTTGCTGGCCGAGACGTAGTCGAGGCCAGCAAAAAGGCAAGGCCGAAAAAGTACGTTTTGGCCGAGGTGCATATTACATTTTTTGTGCGATCGAATCAAAAACAATTTAAATTTTCAGTATTTTTAAAAATATAGGTTAGAAACTACGTGACATTCTGTCACTGACAGATGACGGCGTATGCTGTTAAGGGTGGACGTACTTGCATAATTCTGTACATAATTAATTTAAAAAACCTTTTTTTGTTGATTAAGTAAATAAAAAGTACTACATCATAAACAATTTATTTATTAATGGTGTAATTGATTGTGATAGTACATTTATTACAGTTATTCAAATTTACACCTGAGGCAGTGTCTTGTACATTTTTATTACATATAGAAGTGTTCGCCACAGCGGAAGTGAAGTTTGGAGTTGTAGCATTGATATTAAAATTCTTTTCTTTTAAAATCTTGTTAGCGATTTCAACTTTGTTGGTTATAGAGTCTTCAACATAACCTTTAGCGACGGTCGAACTCTTCCAACCACCGTGTCGCTTTAGAGTTAGGATATCACCTCCAGCATCAGCTAATAATGATGCCGATGTGCGGCGAAAACAGTGGCCGGTATATTCATTTGAATTAGGTAATTGTAAATATTTCGCAATAACACTAGGCATTTTACCAAAAGTGTGTATTCCAACCACTTGCTTATTGCATTTTCCATTTTGGTATTTCAAGAAAAATGTTTTATGAGTGACGTTAGGTCTCAATAATGTATATTTTCGATATATTTCTAGCGCACTTACTCCATCGCAAATTTCGTCGGTTACAGTAAACATTCTTGATTTACTTGTTTTTGAATCGGGTATTTTAATTACAAGGATATCATTATTATCTTTTATATTCTCAATAGAAAGATTACGTAGCTCTTCTCGGCGGCATGCACCAGCAATAGCAAATATTAAACATACCTAGAAAATATAAAGCTTTGAATAAAATCGAGTAGTTATATCTTCACTTACTTTGTTCATTAAATAGGTTTCATCAGGTGCATTAAGCAAAAACCTATTTATCTCGTCTCTTACAAATACTTTTGATTTTTTGGCTTTGTAACCCACGTTTTGTTTTTTCAAAAATGCAATGAGTTTACAATATTTGCTTATATTTACATCATTTTTCGCTATTAAAGTTGCTTTTAACATTGAAAATGTTGACCATAATGTTGAACATTTACATTGTTTCGCTTTTTGAGAAAAATAAGCAAGCAGGACGTTTTCACTATATTTACTTATTTTTTTATTATTGCACCATTCCATAAATAAATTGTATTGTTTTTCATATAATGTTGCAGATTTGTTCGGCAGAAGATTTAATTTTACTGCCTCTGCTTCCTGCTGAACGTCAGGTGGTGTATTCATGGGTGATGCATCACTCTCTTCGTGACTTCCTTGGTCCATCTTTTAATTATAAATTAACTATAAATAATTATAAAATTATGTACTTGAACGTTGAACTTTATCTATACGTTGAACTCAGTATTAACATTAACACCAAAATGTTTGGTTATAAACTTGACAGTTACCAACTTAAACACCCTACATAGCGGGAACTCGGAGAAATTAGATCAGCACGCACATTAGTACTTAAATGCAAATTTACTTTTTCGTACGCTGTAGTTACTTTATCGGACGTTGCTAAGGGCAACGGCCGTAAAAGTAACTTTATCGGACGTTGCTAAGGGCAACGGCCTATAAAGTAACTTTATCGGCCGTTGCTAAGGATAACGCCGGTAATGCAGTACTTTACGGTTGCTAACGAGTCCGTAAAACAGCTGTTTCTAGTACGATCGCACAAAAAAAAAATTACGTTTTCAATTTTTGCTTATTTAAAATTATACTCAAAATGTTTATGACATTATTAGGACACTTTTTGTGGGTAGATTTAAAATTTGTTTATAATGTTTACCTATCTTCATTTGTTTTTGTTATTTTAACATTAACTTTCTTATTTAAAAGACGGATGTAGTTTGCTTTACACAATTAAAAAGAGAATTCTTTTTCGTTTCATTGAGGTATGGGTTGTTGGGATTCTCTTTAAAAATAAGTAAGTCATTACAATATTATTCTATTTATTAAGTTTAGTCGAAGAGGCCATTATAAAACAAAACAAAACATCACATAAATAAGCTAGCTGTACTTAATTAAACACAAACAGATGAAATAATTTAAGATATTTTTTACATTTCGTAATAATTCATGATTTTTCAGTTACCATAATCATTTAATCTAAATCATATCATGCCTAAAAGTGTAGCCCACTCTCCATGGGCAATACAAATTAGAGGTCTGCATTCTGTAGATAATAAAATACACATTTTTGTAATCGTAAAAAGCTTTAACACATTTTTTGCAAAAAGTGACTTAAGCTACTTTTAAAATAAATGATTTAAATATATCACCGCAAACGTTTATTAATTAATTATATAACTGCACGAAATGTGAAATATTGTGTGCCGAGATTGAAGGTTCTATTTGCTTTTCGATATTGTACTACACTAAGAGTGCTGTAACAATGTGTGTACTTTGTTAATATTTAAATGAGTATTTACTGTTAACCGAAGCGCATTTTGCGTTGTAATTTTCTGTTTTCCGCTCGTATGTAACGAGTGCCTGTGGTAGCATTTTTGCATTTGGAGGTACGTTAGAGAAATTTACATACACGTTGAATGTTACACAAAGACGTAATTTCAGGTAAAATAATAGTGTATATTATGACTTATTTGTACATTAACAGCGCCCTCGGTAAATAAGCAGTAGAACTAAATTAAACCACTTTAACCGGAATACCGAGAGTGGAACCGCGAGGTCTCCAAAGCCAAATCTTTGATGTTACGGAATTGCGAGTTTATGTAATCCAAAGCTCGGTACTAAAATGTTACGTAGCTGAGTGTTTCCATCTTGGTTGAGAGACTCAGCCAGCTACGCAGGACCGTAAAGAGGGATATTTGTGCTGGTGAGCGCTGTTCGGGGATGATTTTACTGCGACAAAAGCTGCAATTTGTGTCGGAGCAAGGACGTGTCACGCTGCTAAGTGCTTCTTTGTTCTAACGTCGTTTTCATTAATTCTATCAGCCGTGCTTGCTGGGACTTGTACTTGAAAACAAATCTTGAAGTAATTCGTCCCTCGTGTCGTATTATTTTAATCGTGGAAACCCTCTAAATGAGCTTACCTTTTGGATGATTGCGGCTATTTATATTCTCAATAATTAGCGAGTCAATAATCGCGCATCGGTATACGTGCTCAAAGCAATTGTTTCATTTTTATAGCGATAGTACTTAGTTGATCTGTTTTAACAAAAACTTATTAAGATGGTTCTACCAATTCGTTAGTAAGTATCCATTGATCAAAATTATTTCCAAACGTTTATCATACTTTACCCATGTAACGAAAAATTTTCCGGTGACTGCTTTATATTTGAGCCGTTTATTTATAAAGTGGGGAGCAACCATTAAAAAAAAAATTAAGTTAGTGATAGCGGTAGATAGAACTTAGTATGATATTTCTATCTTTAACAATCTACCGTCAAAGTAATGCAAAATCCCCAATATTTTAGCAATGAAAGTTCTGCTAATAAACGGTTTCATAAACATGTTTACTTTGAAAGTGGTGCCAGTCAAAAGACAGCAATTACATAAGAAAATATGAAGACATAATATATTTATTGACGTATACAGTGTGGTCCACACAGAAAGGCCACTATTGGGAGCTCGTAAACGGTAAGAGCTACAAAGAAGTTTAAATTAGACAAATTGTTCCCCTACTGAGACCTATTCAGTGATGCTTTAATGTTTTAAAACATTCCATGGCACGCTAGATAATAAACAAAATTCAGAATGGGCTTTTTTTAAAAATCGGTTACACTTGATGTTTAAAAATATTTTTGGGTAAAAGTTGATTACTTTTTTACGCACTGTAAAATGAAACATTAATTTGTTTCAGTATTGTTTAAATTCATGGTACTAGTTAGCTTCATAGGGACTTTTCGATGAATTTTATTTGTTTTGAGCCTAAATATCAAAATAAATACATATATTAAACCTTATACGTATTCTGGAAAAGAGACAGATAAGCTAATAGGCATTGTAAGAAAATATCCAAAACTGTCACAAAGTCTACAAAACCGCGAGGAAAAAAGATAACATTTGGGAACTGATTGGAGAAGAGGACTTGTTACTCTTGAATTTATTGTTCTTAAGTTTGGCTCATAATTGTCTTTGTTAGGTGGTTGGACCATCAAACATTATTTTACGGAGTACAAAGGTCTGTAGCAATTATTACACAGTAAGAAACAAATAAAACACAACAATTTTAAGAACAAACTCCTTTATTTTTCGACCTTGCATCAGCATTTGTGGTAATGTTTTTCATTCAAAATTAAAATTAAATGAAATAACATCAAAGTAAATCAAAATAATTATTGTCAGGCGCAGTGAAACCTAATTTTTAAAATGATTTTAAATTTTTTTTTCTCGTGCTTCAAATGCTATACTTGATGCGCGGTGTCTGTGATCAAGTACAAGATTTTGAAACGCTTCCAATGTTCTTTCTGGAGGATATAAAAATTCAAAATATGGTTCATCGCATTTTTTTTTCTTAAAAAGTTGTGGAGAACACAAGCCGTGTTAACAATTAATATTGTATTTTTTAAAACAAGCTCAATGGGTCTATAAAATGTTCTTCATTTTCTAGCTAAAATGCCATGAGCATTTTCTACAGCTCTTTTTGCTGTATATAAACTTGTATTATAAATTTATTACCTGGCATCATATCTAGATTGTCTGTAGGGAAACGGTCTCATTAAATAGGTTTTTAAAGCAAAAGCTTCATCACCAATAAGGACGTAAGGACATAATACGTTTTCGCCAGTCATATTTCTTTCTCTTGGGATATTAATTCGAGTATTTTCAAATCTTTTGACCACATTTGATTGTTCGAAGATACCACTGCAATTCGGCTATTAAAAAACTAACCTGAAGCGATCTTCGTCTTCTGCTAATGCTAATAACAACATATCCTCCTCCTCATCTGAATATGTATTGGAACATATTTATTACAAGTATTGTATACAGATCATAAAACATAAATATGAACCACGTGGGTTGGCTCTAAACCGGTTAACACATATCCCGCATCCTCTAAACCGCGCTGGTCTAGTTAACCCCGCGATTTCCTATTTTCGCCATGAACGCGAAATTTCCGCTCCCGCTATATCGCGTTGGTATGTGGGGTCCCTAAGTCGCACATCACGGGATCAGAGCAGCACGGTGGGTTTTTAATGACTTTAACGTTATTTTCTTTCAAGCAAAAATATAATTGCCTTAATCGTATGCGAGGAAGTTTTATTGTGATGAAACGTAAAGTCTCACATTCTTAGTTCCTAAAGGGCTTTAGGCAGGCATTTTTGGGTACAACAGCCTTTTCTCCGACCAACTAACAGTTCTCACAAGCCCAACACTCCTGAAGAAGACACCGCACAACTTTCTTCATCGCACGCTGTATGTTCGCACTCATCCTCTGCTTTCTTGATGCATCGGGCCTTCCTAAAATAGTATGCAAGTTTAGTTGCCTGTTATAATCTGCAGCTGGATTTCTGCTCGCGTATATTAATATCAAATATATCGAAGTTTTACGCAAGCGCAATAAACATTTCGCCAACCAAACTATTTTCTCGTATAGCAATAATTATAGGGTAGCTCGTATTAAATGAGTTACGATATACGAACTATTTCATTGATCATTTTTTAAAATTGACAAATTAAAGCACAACGCATGAAGTTCATATGTAGCTGCTCAATTTTCATAAGAGCTCTCCAAAATTAAGCTAATAGAATTAAATTGCTAAAACGAAATGAATTACTGAAAACTGAGCTTAATACGCGACCCGGCTACACCTGAACACAAAGGACGAAAGCTTTGACAGCCAATACTAATATTGACACACGGGAACCGCACTCGACCAATCGATTAGTGGCACTCTAATGTTTGGGGTATCGTCAGTCCAGAACTGGTCTGTCCTCACTTGCCCATCCTCCTCTTTGTATGGCCATCACTGTTGACTAAGACTGCTCTCTTCGGTTTGATTGACGTCCTTGTACAACGGATATAAGAAAAGTGAAAGCGTCCGGTGTTGTATCGCCCTCGATCAAACTCCTAGGAAAATGTGCGGACTAATGGAATTGACGGTAAATTGGATCGTTTCACATACAGTTAAATAGTTAATGCCGATATACTTTTCTAAAATACTGTTATTACAATTCAATATTCTATGACATTCCATGAGAACCAATCAACAAACTGTGAAAATTTGATTTTAGCGATTTTAGATTTTTTATAGGTTGCAGACTTTTTGAGTAAAAAAATAAAACTTTAATATCTTAGCCCAAATTCCGTAATTGCCATAGTTTTTGAAGCTGTTTAGAACTTTGTTTTTTGAGCTTTTTTTTGTAACTTTAAAATAAGGACACGTATCTCGTAAATATTTCTAATATCGCTAAAATCTAGTGTTAAATGATTTTTCTGCGTCCGTCCAGAAAATCATTGGTTTCCAATCAATTTTTAGCCTGAATAATACATCTTTACTGGCCCAGGCCAGAAAGTAACTGGTTGTCTTTACCGTTCTAGGCCGGAAAGTAGCTGATTGCCATGGTGATGAGTTGTTTTGTTGATTTGCGCTGCCAAACAAGCGTCATTATACCACCTAGCAAAATTTCACTTGTAGTTTGTTAAGTTATTGTTTAATTATGGATGATGACGATAGCGATTTTGATGTCAGTAGCGGATGCAGAAAAAATAATGTATGTAACATACCCGTAGAGCGTCTTTACTGCATTCGCATGCTTTTAGGACTCGCCTACCTGCTCGTCCCAGACCTGCTTACTCGTTCAGTAAAGTACCACTTTCCGGTCTTATTACGTAAATACTCCTAACTGTTTTATTGAACTTTTTTTATTTTAAACTTAGTTTTAGAAGATGCACCAACTTTTACCAAGAATAAAATTTGCTGAAAATGCAGGGGTTTGGAGCGGAGCAAGGAGCAGTGGAGCAATAGGTTTTTGCCCGGAGCAGGAGCGGAGTCCGAAGCAACTAATTTTGATTGCTCCACTGCTGCAGTTTATTACGTACTATTTTTAAAAAAACTATTTTTTAAATCTTTTTTTTTCAAACATTTATTTAACTTCACTTGTTTGTTAGGGTCAAATATTGTTATTTTTGAACATCTTCTACATATCCGATAAAATTAAAACTTTGTTTTTAAAAACAATTGTTTTAATCACAAAACTTTTTTTTTTAATGTTATCAATATTTGGAAAATGGAGCGGAGCTGAAGCAGGCATTTTGATGCCGGTGCGGAGCTATTAAAAAATTGGGCTGCTCTAAACCCCTGGAAAAATGAATACTTTTTTTCATTCCTTGCAGACTTTTTGAAGGACGATATATATTTTTAAAGAGAAATCATGTTTTCAGTTTACCCATCAAATTGTATTGTTTGCGTAGAGCGCAAATTTTATGGAATTATCAAAAAGTTTATTTTGACTGAAAGAATAACAGATTTCACTCGTTTTATATTGAAAAATTTATGACTATTAAATATTTTTCAAAGGAGCCAACACAGAATGTAAATTTAAAAAAAAAACTCAAGTGAAATGCATCATGTTACCTTCTAGGCCTTACTTATGTCGCTTTCACAAGTTTCGTATTTTTTTACATTCTGTTTGTAGAACCATTCGAAGCCTATTTCCGTTTGAAATATTTACTTTATAAAAGAAACACTACGCTCCACATCCCAACGGACAAAAACAGGACACGTCTGTAACAACTTCATTATTATCGACTACTTTCATCCGAAGAGGTCAGAAAACATGGGTCGCGTTTGTTCCGGGCGACCTATTAATGGCCCGTCCTTAAAAGCAAACATTTTTTATTCCAACGTCCACATGTGGATTTTATGTAACAATTTACGGTTATGGGAAACCGAAAGTTTGCAGCAATAAATCGAAATCGTGGCCTGCCAACCGACACTGCTTCACTCTCGCCTACACCGTGTCGTAAATATGAACTTTTAACATATCCCACTGCACTTTTACGATTTTTTAAATCAACGAAATAAGATACGTGCCGCAATCGTCTTGGCTTTTTGAAGATTTCGGGCTCAACCAAATTATGAAGCGGTGACATTGCAATGTCTGGTCTAAATTATTTTAATTTTATTTCATTGTTATTTCATTAACTTTTAAACGAATAACATGAGACAAATACTAACGAATCATTTACTAAAATATGTAACACTTGAAAGGGCCAAGTTATGAGCAATTCAACTTTAGCAAAACACATTAATGTTAAAATATTACAGTCATAACTTGGAGTCCAAAGTCAGTGTTTGGATTTTGTCCATCAACGAACAATTTGTTGATAAAATTGTACATCAAAAATAGTACACACTACTCGTACATATAGGAAAAAATAACAGCTATGCAATAACAGGAACCCAAAAACTTGAAAAATCTGCGCTTAAGTAGTTATAAACCAACCACCGAGAAATGTACAGCCAGTCAAAAACTAAAAGAGTTCTTGTTAAAGTTATTATGTTTTATTTGTTTCTTATTGTGTAATAATTGTCTACTCTAAACCTGTGTACTACGTAAAACAACGTTTTAGGGAGTTTCCCCTACAGTAAGGCAAATACTGTGACAGTACTAACACCTATCATTACCCACCCCATCCTTGTTCTCTCCCCCTCCAATTCTGTGATTGGCCTCAGCAGCGAAAATATTCCGAATTAAAACAAATCAAATAAAAATAAACAAATGCTTTGTTATACATCAAACAAGCGATTCTATAACAATGAAGTCCTTGAGCCAAATTTCCTTTTACAAATATTGCAGAGGTTTCGCATGGTTAATTTTAACTTCGTTATGTAATCGAATAAAACTTTTTTACAATGTATTTGATTCCTTTATTGACAATTATTATTACAATAATCATGTAAATAGTTTGACACAACAGTTTAATTTGGATTTCATTAAACAAGCTTTATTACAAAACTTGACGAAACTTTGGACATTTATAAATTGTGGACGATCAAATTACTGTTATAAACTTAAAAAACAATTTTATTTTCTAGTTTGTGTTTTCAATCGATTAATTTGTGCATTAAAATAATAAATGTTTAACATTAAATAAATATGTTTAATGTTCATTTTAAATAATTGTTATTTACGTAACAAAACCGGGAATTGGTAGGTACTCATATGCCTACTCGTCCAGTAAAGATACATTACGGGTATGTTACGTCCAATATTTTTTCTGCGTCTGCCATTGATACAAAATCACTAGCATAAACATACATAATCAAACAACAACTTAACAAACTACAGGTAAAAACTTGCTTGGTCGTATAAGGACGCTTGTTTGACAGCGCAAATCAACAAAACAACTCATCACCGTGTCAACCAGCCACTTTCCGGTCTAAGCCGGTAAAGACAACTTATTACCATGGCAACCACTTACTTTCTGGTCTAGGCCAGTAAAGATGTATTTTCCAGGCTAAAAATTAATCAGAAAAAATAAATTTTCGGGACGGACGCAAAAAAAAATTACCTTGAGCAAAATTTTATTTTTAATGTGCTTTAAAACGATTTTTTTTTGTGCATTGAAGTATGAAAATGTGCCAATTATATAAATATTTGGATTTTAAAAGAAAACTACTATAATGGGCATAATTATAATCATCATGTTAGATAAATTTAACAATTAAAAAATAATTATTAAAATTGTTCTATAAGTTACCTACTTGAAAATTTTATACAATATTGATGTAATGGCACCAATCTAGATGTATGTCATATGAAGTCTATGGCAAAACTCTTTAACATTTCAAAACTCATATTATTTTTTTTATTTTTTTTTGCATATTGAGTAAATTGGACATAGCGTTTTGTCACTTAGCCCTTCGTATTTATGTTCGTATACGTCACATATTCAACGGAATCTTTTTATTTATTATATTGCTTTTATAAAAAAATTACAACGTTTTCAAGATTTAAAAAAAATATTCTACATACAATAAATTTATTTTTAATGTGTATCTGATTTAAAAAAAAAACTAATGCAACATTTTATTTCAGAATGTCCGTGTTGTACACACCTGACAGTGCCGAAGCGTTGCTGAAGATAACGCCCGTTACAATCCAAGATGAAGCCAGTTACAAGTGCGAAATCACGTACTTAGAAGTCAGGGAAAATTGCGACGTTGTTCAGATCATTAAGCTACAGACTCTAGGTAAGCTGTCTTGCAAACATTTTCGTTAACTATTCTATCCACCGTTTCTCTAACTTTGATGACAAAGTTGCTGCTGCTTGGGCAGTTTCGATGCCGTTGCTAGATTAACTGCGATTTAGAAAGAATAGACCGAAAATTGGTACCAGACGTGAAATAAAATAACATCACATACAAACCAATATTTTTTCTTTTGGCTGCAGCGTTATTGTCGACATAATCAATCAATTGTAATAACGTCGGAGATCGACAATATTTCAAAAATGTTATATAACTGCTAACCATAAATTTTATCATTTTAATTTTTTCATTCATCTGAAGTGTAAAAGTACATTTAAATACTCTAATCAATAATGTTAACACATATAACAGAAGATGTTACCAAAGACAAAAATTAAATAGTATCTCGTATCGTTTCAGTAGGTAAACATTTAATGTTATTAATAAAGGAAACATCTGCTTAAAAATATATTCGATATTATTGAATTACTTCGAATGATTGTATTCGTATTTGGAAAAGGCGCCATTCATGTTTTTAAATAAGTAGCGTTTCTGTGGTTTGTAGTCAAAATAATATTTTAAAAAATGTATCATTCGGACTATTTAAACAATATTCTCTGTGTAGAACGGGTGTAACTGAATTATGGTACACCTAATTTTTTTCTTTAGTTTTAATTTTAGACAAATGGAATTTTAGTCGCATGATATGTGTACAAAACCAGATTATTTGAAATATGTACACTATTTTTTTACTTCCGGTTTCGCCGGAAATGACCATCACTTTGTTATTTCAAATAAAACACCCTGTATATTTTTACATTTTTGGAAATAGCAAGCAATTTTGAATACAACAGCACCATTTTGGTTAATTTTTACAATCTCAAAAAGTTTTTGGACCAACATTAGTTTTTTAATAAGTGTGCCGTGACGCCTGTGACCTGCATAAATTGAATTTTATTATGTCAACAAGTGTCCAAAAAACGTTTTTGTAAGTTTTAATTGACCTATAGGTTACTTTAATCGGCATGAATTTGGAAAGGTCTAAATATTTTTTGTTTTGCCGTTCGTTACAACAATTTGAATATTTGTTGATTAGTTGCTTTTAAAACCCGGAACCTCCACCATTTGTATAAACATTGTACATTCATTTATCATTAACTAGCTGATTGACCCAGCGTTGCACGGGTGATTACAATTCTCTTTTATCAATCACAGACTACTCGCGCTCGCGCTCGGCGGACGTCCCAGATTATCAATCACAGCTACTCGCGCTGCGCGCTCGCGCTCGGCAGACGTTTCCGGTCGTTCTCGGCCGTTCTTTATACGACGTTTAATCCGTTGGGTCCTAAATAGTAACTGTGCAAAATTTGGTCCCGATCGGTCAACGGACCTAGGATTCTATAGCGAACAAACACACAAACAAACAAGCTCTGTTATATATATAGATAGATTAATTACATAAAGCTCTCAGTCAGTCACTATTGCTGATACGAACATGAAGCATTCATTGAGCTCATTAGTTAAGTTTTACATAATTGGCCTTTCAATTATTAATTTAGTAGTTACAAGGCAAAGGTAGTTTAGAAAGCATATTATGGGGTATCCCGAATTTGGGATTATCTTAAAAGTCGGTGAAAATGGAGCAAAAGTTTCGTAATTTAATATTGATTCTAATACTTCAAATTTTTTACAAGGTATCCCCTTAGCTCAAAAGTTGTTTATAAAAATAAATTTCGGTATTTCATTTATTTCCTTAATTTTTTTAAATTTTAAATTTAATTTTTTTTTGTCCAGAAACTGTTTTCAATTATATTTTAAGCTGGAAAAATATATCTTTTCCGACCTAGGCCAGAAAGTAACTGGTTGTTATGGTGATAAGTTGTCTTTACCAACCTAAACCAGAAAATATCTGGTTGCCATAGCGATGAGTTGTTTTGTTGATTTGTAAAACAATCGTTGTTATACCACCAAGCGAATTTTCACCTGTAATTTGTTAAGTTATTGTTTAATTATAAATGGTGACGATAGCGATTTTGGTGGAAAAAATATTGCATGTAAATAGGGATGGTAGATATTGTTGGAACTATTCCATGGAACCTAATCTGTACTCGGAACTGTTTGGAACGATTACAATGCCAATTATGATTTGGTTCCAGTTCAAATCGCAAAAAATCGGCTTATAATTAGATCATAACTTGTTACTTACTTGTAAATCTATGTAAATGTAACCTGACAGTTTTTGGATTGAATTCTTCTGGGACGGCAAAAACTGAATAGGTAGGGAGTGTGGACTGGGGATGACTTCCCAACTTCCCTCTTTCTTACCGTCGTGTTGCGGCCTGAGATAATAGAAAACGAATGCATATTTTTGTTTTATTTATACATACATATTCTGCCAGCTAAGTAATGCTTTTTTTTTTCTACGAACACTATTGTAAATGACTAGTACTGTACAACGTGCATGCGTAGTAAGAGGGTATTTACGCACGGTAAGCAAAAAGCACAGTTTTCTAGAAATGATCAAACTAGACTAACGTCAAACTTGACAGTTTATGGCCTACGTACAAGTGTAGTAGGCTACAAAAGTAGTAGTATTTGCCTAAAAATCGATAAAATCATATAAATTATGTGATCATAGAAAAAGTTTAGTACAAAATTCGAGTCGTAAAGCAATTACGCACTCGTGCGAAATATGCTTCTTACAACTGTTGTTATGTAATAGGTGTACTATATTATTATGCTTGTAGTGTTTTAAATCTATTAGTTAATTTTCGTAATTAAATAATACACACATGTTAATATAAATGATGTTTATTAAACATATTAAAAGATCGACCTATTCTGGTCATTAACAAAACGGTACTGTCTCTAATCAATTATCCCCCACTAGCATACTTATCTACCTACTACACCTCCCTTACTAATTTTACTTTTAACTTTTATAAAATTCTGGAGGTTTTCTATTTCTCTTAGGTCTATTATCTGGGGGTTCAAAAAACATTTTACTAAATATGTTATCTCTATTTACATTATTTACATTATCATTATTGTTATTCATCAAGTCGCACTTAATAATCTGGTTTACATGTCGCTTCCATGTTATATCTGTATTACAGATTTTCACTATGAAAGTTCGCGACCCCACTTTTTTTATTATAATTGCTTTTATCCACTTTGAACTTCCTGATCTATAATCTCTACACATCACTACTTCTTCCTTTTCAAATTTTACTGACCTTCTTCCTCCCGCGTTTCTTATTTGTCTAGCCTGATTTTTCCTTACTTGTTCTGCTAATTTACTATTTGGATCCATGTTTTGTTTTTGTTCCGGGATCCACAGATCGAATCGTGTTCGGACCCTTCTTCCCAACAGTAATTTAGCAGGAGTTTCCGCTGTTATTGAGTGTTCAGTATTTCTATAATCCATTAAAAATCTTTGAAGTAAAGTATCCACATTATTATTGTTAACTCCAACTTTTAACAAAAAATGTTTTACGGTTTTTACTGCGTTTTCTGCAGCCCCATTTGTTGATGGGTTGTATGGACTTCTCGTTTTATGCTCAATGGCATTATTTTTTACAAATTGTTGAAAAAGTTCTGACGTAAATTGCGGTCCATTATCGGTAACTATTACTTTTGGAAGTCCGAACCTAGCAAAGGTTTCTCTTAACTTTTTTATTGTATTTTGAGTATCTGTACTACTCAATGGATAAACTTCAATCCATTTCGAAAAAGCGTCTATAATAATCAAAAATGTTTTGCCTTTAAGTGGTCCAAAAAAATCTACATGCAATCGTTCCCAAGGTTGATTTGGAAAATTCCACGGAATAAGTGGACATTTTTCTGGCGTATTTCTTAATTTTAAACATTGTTCACAGCGACTTAGAAGTTTTTCGATTTCAGCGTTTAGCTCAGGCCACCATACAAATGACCTTGCTAAAGATTTTGTTTTAACAATACCCATGTGAGAAGCATGGAGTTCGTTTAAAATTTTATTTGGCAATGTTAAAGGAATTAAAACTCGATATCCCCACATAATCACTCCATCCTCTAAAGTAAGACTATCTTTACGTAACATATATGGCTTAAATGCTGCCTCTACTTTTTGTGGCCAGCCATCTCGCAAATAGCTACTTAACTGTTGTAAAATGGTATCATTTTCAATTGCTTTTCTTATATTTTCAATATTAATCGGTAAACAACCTTCCGAAACATAATTCAGATAAGTGTAATATTTTGCTTCATTTTCCAGTGTTTCTGCAAAGGGTGCTCGGGATAAAAAATCTGCTACATTACTTTGAGAATTAACATACTCAATTTTATATGTATACGCTGACAAAATTACTGCATAGCGTTGTAATCGATTTGCGGCTAGCGTTGGAATACCTTTTTTTTCACCTAATATAGCCACTAACGGTTTGTGATCCGTGACCAAGGTAAATAATTTACAAAATAAATACTGTTGAAATTTTTTCACTCCGAAAATTAAAGCTAACGCTTCTTTATCAATTTGTGAGTATGCTTTTTCAGCAATTGTCAGCGTCCGCGATGCAAAAGAGATAGGCCTTTGACTGCCGTCTTCGAATGCGTGATACAGCACTGCGCCCAATCCATAATCTGATGCATCACAAGCTAATTTTAATTCTATTTCGGGGTTAAAGTGCACTAAAACTGTGGGAGATGTTATCATTTCTTTAATTTTAATAAATGCCATTTCGCATTCTTGTGACCAATGCCACGGATTATTTTCTTTTAACAGTTTATACAAAGGTTGTAATATTGTTGATAAGTTTGGCAAAAATTTTCTATAATAATTAATAAATCCTAAAACGGATTTTAGTTGTGTTACATTTGTTGGTTTCGGTGCATCAATTAATGCACGAACTCCTTATTCCAAATTCAAATTGCGAATGTAGGGACAATGCTAAAACCTATGAGATAATAAGTTTAAACACTTGAAACCGCTTGGAACTGAAACTACTAAGTGTGGAACTATAACAGATATTAAGCGTTCCGTAACATCCCGTAACCTAGTTCGTAACATATTCGTAATATACCCGAAAACTGCATTTGCTGGACACGTATGCTTCCAGGGCTCGCCTACGGCTCGTCCCAACCTTGCCTACTCGTCTACTATAGTACCACTTTTCATTCGACCATATTCTATCGTACTAAACAGTTTTTCTGATCTGATTTTAGATGGTTTTTGGTTTCTATATTGTTTTATAACGGTTTATAACGATTGTGTTGATATTATAAAAAATGCTTTATCATAAAATAATGTAGATATCCAATAGCTTTAAATACTTTAAAATGTTTTTCATACAAAACCATTTACAGGTATAGCGTAATGGTGCCTGTCCACGTGAGAGTAAACTACTCTCGATAGCAGCGTCGCCAAGGATACAGCCCCTGAGAGTAACTCGCGATTGGCTGTATCCTTGGCGACGCTGCTATCGAGAGTAGTTTACTCTCACGTGGACAGGCACCATTAGTCACTGGGCTGTCACATCTTTGAAATAATCAATTCCTCAGCTGTTCTTGTGAATAAAGGTATAAAGGAAAACGTTAGGCCGGTAATGAACTTAAACTAACCGCCCGTCAGTATCACCCTCTCACGGATTGCTTAGCGGTTCGTGTAGACCGCGCTATATCCTGGCGTTGTATCGAAGTAAATCCAGCACGCGTCCCGTTCAACCGGATTCAGCGACCGGAACCCATCAATACTGTTTGATGTATTTACTGCCTGATTTCCACAACTGTTCGTTGTGGAGTACTTCCCACGCTCGACCTACATAGCCTACTCTAACTACACAAACAGCCACTGGACCTTCTTAATCTAACATTACGATTCCACCGGTCCTAAACATCTCACCGTCGTCACTTATTAAGTGATGTACGATTTCGTTTTGACGATATGCAACCAAGACGTTCACACACGACTCACAATGCTTACTTATTGTCATTCAGGAGCGAATGACGCAGTGAGGCGATGTTGCTATTCGAGAAGTACTTTATTACTCGTATAACCGCGGAAACGCGAAGCTGCTCGTAAAGCGCTCATCTAATCGTAAAATGCATAACATGTATTTACTGGCGTCACGTATTATGCACAACTGATGAGCTGTTTACGGAAAATTTGTAACTTCTGGAGTTTTCCAATATATTTTGGCAAAAAATTTTACTCGTTTCCGATATTTAATAAAATCTCGCGAATATCTCAACTTCAAATAAAATTTTACTGACAAAATTGGGTCAAACTTTTTTAACGGGTGGTCCAAATTCGGTGGAATTACATGAATATCTCGCCTATTATTAAAGATGATGAAATGTGCAAATTATTAAGAGGGTAGTATTTCGGAACAAATAAAGAATTTTTTTCGAATTTTTTTTACCAATCGCGCTTTTGTTAAAAATTATTTTTAACCCTTTTAATAATAGTATACAGGGTGTTTCACTTTTCCATGGGACGCTATTGCTAATGAAAATACAAGGTTGGTTAAATGGGACAAAAGTTAGCTATTTAGGAGTGTATTTTAAACAAGATCTTGTTTTGTTTAAAAATTCCATGGCTTGCATGATATAACCAAAAAACCGAAATTGATCAAAATTTTTAAACATAAATATCTCGGCTATTGTTACGAATACACAAAAACGTCAAAAGAAAAATGTTTTGCAGATTTTGTTTGCTATAAGATGGCGATAGTCAGATTTTTATTTATAAATTACCGTGCGAGATATTTGACAAAACAGCTTTTTTTTTAATGAGAGTTGTAGTAGGTGATGACTTAGATTTAAAGATTATTTGTTTCTCTCTACAATGATATAATATTTTGTTTGTCTATTTCAAAAAATAAGCAAAATAACCAAAAAAAATGCAAAATTTTAAGATAAAAATCAAGGTTGCCATGGAGAAAAAACGACTTCAATTGTATTATTTCGACCCTTGCTTGTCTATTGTATATTAAAACAAATGTAATGCGAAATAAAAATAATCATACGAATAGTCATAATATAAATGTATTTTATACTTCTTACTAAGACATTAGCAAAAAATGATTTAGAATATTTACGTTTGTCCACAATTATTATAATAGACAAGCAAGGGTCTAAATAAAACAAATGAAGTCGTTTATTGTTTTTTCTCCATGGCAACATTGATTTTTATCTTAAGATTTTGCATTTTTTTAAGTTACTTCGCTTATTCTTGAAAATAGACATGTAAATGTAAAGAGCAAATAATAATTTTTAAATCTAAGTCATCAACTACTACAACTGCCGTTTAAAAAAAAAGCTGTTTTGTCAAATATCTCGCACGGTAATTTATAAATAAAAATCTGACTATCGCCATCTTATAGCAAACAAAATCTGCAAAACATTTTTGTTTGACTTTTTTGTGTATTCGTAATTCGTTACAATAGCCGAGATATTTAAGTTTAAATTTTTTTATCAACTTCGGCTTTTTTTCGTTCAGACTTGGACCAGATAATAGCGACGATATTTACTTATTTACGATATTTTTGTACAATCCTAGCCGCAACTATTTCCATATAATCAATTTTCATAGTTGTATAACTTTGCTAATTTAACCAACTCCCCAAATCGTATAATATCATATTTACCCACATGTAACGTGATAGATTCTTGTCTTCCTGTATATTTATTGGCAGAGTAACAATTGATTGCCTAATGGTTCAATTACACGCATCTACTGTGTGGCGTCATAATTACACAAAGAAATAAAATTACATCGAGCGGCCACTAGGACTTGAAAGTTGAGGTAGATTTTAGTTGTGTAAGAAAATCTGTAAAATTTAGACAAAGTGCAAAGTCTGCCAGTACAAGCTGGAACTTAATATTTTGGCTTCAGCTTGAATCAATGCCCAGCGCTGGTTTGGAGACATACGAGCCAAAAGATTGCAACTAAACTTCAAGTTTCGACAAATCTATCAGCTCCTTGGGAAAACCTCTAAACTTTCAATCAACGACTCGCCGGTACTACATAAAACAATCCCAAAGTCAATCTAAATCTAGGAATCGCAGTTGTTCGGATCTGCCATGGCATGAAGTATGCTTAGATCATTCAAAAGTTTAAGTTAAAAACCTTGCTCTCTGAGTAATGTCCCCTTGTGTGTCAACGTCTAGACGTTTCACGACTATCTTACAATTCCATTCATCACATCAAAAACTTTTGCGTACGAAACTTTTTATGCCTCAAATTTAGGTAAATCTTTGTAATAAGATTTTTGTCGATGGAATTAGATTCTACCAGAACTGGTATTTTACAAGTTCCTTTAAATTGTTACCACATTTTAATTAAGATTCTAGTCCGGATCTATTGCTATGCAACCTACAACAATTGCAATAATTAATGGTGGAATTTTCAAATGTCAATTAATACATCGGAATATGACGATGTTGATTGTAATGATCTTAATATTCAAATGAATACTGGTGTGCAAATAATTGCAACGTTCCAGCTAAACCTAAGTAGTATCAAATATCAAATGAGAACGCAATAACTGTTACTTAACTTTCGAATCAATGCTGGATTTATGAATTTCGAATGAATCGCTTATACAAAAGTTCATTCGAATGTTTATTTCGAATCAGTTATTGGATATCGAAGTCATTCGATTATTTATACAGAAAATACACGCCATTCATTTGCATGAGTCTTTTTCCACTTATTATTTTTAACAACGTAACTCTGGCGAACAAATACTTTTCATGATAATAATTGTGTTATACCGGTAACAATATACAATTGCTATTATAAATTATTAACGCAAATTAATAGTCATCGGCTTAGGTAAATTGCCGATCAGCTTATGTATTAAATAAACAGTCACGTTGCTGGCTCATTAAAATGAATGCCGGCGGTTTACCGACATCAAGTTAATCAAATATTTAAACAATTCAATATAAACCTCACTGGTACCGCCATTGGAACGGATGCTTTTAACATTAAAGCGTTATAGGGAGGAAACATTTAGGGATTAATATGAATGGATGGTACATATCAGACTAGTTGACAATTGCTTATACCTACCTCTTCTGTACATTTATTGTCAAATTAGTTGAAGAACTATGTCAATGACAATTTCATATCGGTTATGACCCATTTGTAGCAACATCTTTCTATAACCTAGGAATCGAAGAAGACATAGTATTTTTTTTTCGCAGGAACTTGTTATTTCTTTTATAATTTTTACTAAATAGTATTTGACAAGTAGACATTGAAGACTGTAGTAACTTATACGATCCAATGCATAATTTTGTACATAATTATGAACATAACTCATTAAATAATCGTTTTGACAACACACATTATTTTAGATTTAATATATATATATATAATATCTAATATACATATAATATCTAATATACTTCAATTTAAATCAGTTTCCATTAAAATTTAAAGGTAACCTTTATCATTACCTATTTAAGTTAGTGTTCTTATTAAATCCCAAATTTGATGCTCTACGCGGGGATTTCGTTTATCTCAAAGGCTACGAAGTCAATTAAATGCAATAAAGTTGTATAATGTAGCGCTGAGTTCAATCTAAAAGCAAAATTTCCGTGGCCCTCTTGGTTCAGAATTTATTTTTTTTAAAACTGGTTTTTCATTTTTAGACATATTGAAAAATTAAAAATTGTATTCTTGAGGCAACTTTTTATTGTCTACATGCTGATCTCATTAGATTTTGTTTTAGACGTTTTTTTTACTAACTGCTGATGTAAGAAGGCCATGGAAATTTCGTTTTAAGAATAAAATTCAGTACCAAATTAATTGACGTTGCCCCAGTTAACCGACTTTTTTTACTTTAGGGATAAACAAGATTTTCATGTTGATCATCGAATGCTCTTGCATCCTGTATAGTAGTGATTTGATGATTAAGTAGCTATTTTCACGTCAAAAGTACAAGCCAAATTATTTTGAAATTGTAGATATTTATTACAAATACATTAGTAAAAATGCTGTTGTACTACCATGCATCTACATTAATTTATAAATACGTCACATGACAGAGAAAGAACACCTATAAAACTAAAAGGTTAATAAGGTAACAAACAATATATTTTGCAAGTGAATGCTCTGACTTATATTGAATTTAGTCAACGTGATGATGGATTTTAAGCCATAAATGATGAGGCAATAAAGATCCAAGAGACCTGTGTCAATTAATCAGTGTCGCTCGAGCTGACATTAAGCGACAGGGTTGCAGCCCTTACGGTGCAAGAAACCAAGCTGTCGCACTAATAGACCTGGTGACAGCCAACCCAATTTATCAATACACTCGAGCATTGGCCTACCGCAAGACAGTAAGGTGCACTCACCCTATATGCACCTAAACACTTGAAAATTCAAACTAAAACCGCGCCATGCACACTGCACTATCGATCAGCGAGAAAATCTCACCTGTGTTCTCCTACCATGTATGTGTTGTGTAGATAAAAGTTGTGATAGATTAACGTGCAGTGAAAACGTACACAACGAAAGTTAATGGACACGCTTGTTACCAGAAGTTGTAAACCATTATTTTTGAATTCCTGAGCACATGATGTCTCACTTTGGATGCTAACAAAATCTAGAGCTCAAAATTCGAAGTATCGTTTTTCATGAAAAATCACCAAATGGTAGGAGGATTGTAACGAAAATACCAAGACTGTCTTTATAACATGTAAACAATAGAAGTTATTGAAACAAAGTCTTTATTGTCCTTTAAATAAATACCCTCTTTCGGTAGTCTAAACCAGCGGTCGCCAAGATTTTTTGGTAGCGCACCCTTATTTTAATGTCCCGCACCCCCGTGGGTGCGCGCACTTCACTTTGGAGACCACTGGTTTAAACAACGATCCCAGCGCATAATCCATTTTTCGTACACTTCTAAGAAATAATTTGCCACCCTGTTCAATATAATCACTACTGCTTTATTTAATTCCTGATTAGATTCAAAATGCCGTCCCCGAAGCTGTTTTTTCACTTCCAGAAACAGAGAAAAGTCGCACGGGGCTAAATCCGGCGAATACAGTTTAAAGGCTCCCCCAGACAGACGCGATATTCCTGCCGTTCGGTACGATACAGTCGGTACATAACTCGGTATGATTATCGCTGCTTACCGCAATGAGTGCCCACACAAGTGCGACACTCGGGACGTTCGGAAACATATGCAAGTGACAGTATTTCATATGCCGAAATGTTATTAGATATCGTACCGAATCGTACCGAGCGGCGCATATCGCGTCTGTCTGGGGGAGCCTTTAATCTTGTAAAACTTGCTGAGTCGAGTAAGCATTTTCTTGATGCAGGATCAAAGTGTCCGTGTCGTATTCTGGTCTGTTAAAGAGCATAAGTTTGGTTTGGACAAGTTTAGCATCATATTTTGCTTTAAAGTCAACTCACACCGGCGCGGTGGCAGTCGCGATCACGATAATAAGCAACCCGGTTACGTAGTTAAGTAACGTGGTTACTTATTATCGGAATCGCGACAACCACCGCGATCGCCACCGGCACGGCGCCGGTGTGAATTGTCCTTTGAGGTCTCTTCACACACATCCGTCACGGCGCGTCTCAGTTCCGTCTCCGATCCGTCACCGTTTTGTCTCAGTCATACCCACGATGCCTATTCACACACGTCAGTCAGGCGTCAGGCAATATCGGTAAGAAGAAATAGCAAGTTTGACTGTCAGGCGCCGGAACGGCGCCGGGACTGTGACTGACAGACTGATCGAGATAATCGTAACTGCGCCGGGCGAGTGTAGATGGAACAACTTAAATTACAAGAAAGAATATTTTTTATGACTGACGTTTGACGTAACTGACGGAACTGAGACTCGCCGTGACTGATGTGTGTGAAGAGACCTTTAACGGTTTTTCCTTTAACAACATGGTGATCGTAAATAACCTTCTTTTTTTTTGGGCAAAAATATTAGGTGTAAGGGTGTAACACTTTACGTGAACTTGCTTGCGCTTTTGTTTTTTTCGGTCTAGGGCTTCCTTTGTGTTTTCATTGTAAGTTTTTCGATTTAATACTTGGTCATAACAATAAAACTACGATTCATCACACGTTACAAAACCTGTCTAACCAGGGAAGGTCACGATACGTTGTCGTTAGAATTTGGTTAAGGCTGTGTTTATTGCATCAAGGACATCAAAACTAAATGTTTTGCAGAGTTATACGTGCCACTGGCCATTTTCTTCGGAAAAATAAGGAAAAAGCTTAAAAGCTGAAAAATAAAAGTAATTTTTGCGATAGCGTTAGCCATGAAACCGTCAAAGACAAAATTTAAATTTTTCTATTTACCAATGCGCTCATCCTTTGCAAGTAAAATGGTGCAAAGTTTAAAAAAAAAATCTTAAACGATTCCGGAGAAAAACCCGAAAAACGAGGCTTTTGTAAAAACGGTTTTCCTATGTTAAACGCCTATACAAGTCGGATAGATATAGTTATACAGATATACGACAACTTCTCAAATCATAGCGCTTATGCAGGGGTTTCGTTTTTGACGTTTTTCTCCGGAACCGTTCAAGATTTGTCCAAAAACTTTGCACCATTTTACTTGCAAAGGATGCGCGCATTGGTGAATAGAAGAATTTCGACTTTGTCTTTGACGGTTTCATGACCAACACGATCCCAAAAATTACCTTTTTATTATTCAATTTTTCAGCTTTTCCCCTATTTTTTCCGAAGGAAATGGCCAGTGGCACGTATAACTCTGCAAAACATTTAGTTTTGATGTCCTTGATGCAATAAACACAGCCTTGATCAAATTCTGGCGACAACGTAACGTGACCCTCCCTTGCAAAAAGTTTGGTTCTCGTTTCATACCATTTTTTCATCACTCACAAATTACAAGCCTTCTACCACTTTTCTATACCCCAAAACATTATCAATGATGTTATAAACTTTTGCGAAACCAATATTTAACGTTCATGCAACTTTTATGATTGTTGGACGACGATTTGCTACAACCATGTGATTAATTTTGCCTTGATTGGCCGCATTGTTGGACGTTGACGGTCTTCCAGAGCTAAAGCTTCATCCATATATGCAGCTTTTATCATAAGGTAAATTTCCGTTGACACAAATTTCTATAGCACGTCTTTGCCTAATTTTTATATTCATGTTGGATCACGATCCTAAATATTTTGTTAATCACATCTTAAGTTATGCTAACGCTGTAAAGCTTGCTGGGAAAGCTAAAAATATAAAGAACTCTCATTGAGAAAAATTACGCAAGTGTGCGTCAGTTGTTTATTAAGAAATCATGGCAGTCTTAGTATTTTCGCAACAACCCCCGTACAACTGGTCAGATGTTTAACGATTTTATTGCAATATAACCGGGCAATGTTTGACATACCATACAGTTCTTAAAATTCAAAAAACAAGCTTAAAGGTGATTACAGACAAGCACTATAAAATCTTTTGAGTGTGAAAAAAATTCTGAACGTATAAAATATTACAAAAATATTCATCCGAACACTCCGACAGAAATTACAAGCAAAATCCAGAAATGCAGAGCAGTGTATTCATCGAAGGCATCCGTTTGCTACAGTCTGCCAAATAAATCAAGCCGGCCAAAAAGAAAAGCGAGCGGACTGGAAAGTGTTCAACACTACGACGGCCAAGTGGATGAAAATCCACAGCGATTTATTATAGCAACACCAAGTCGACATAAATCATTTCTAGATATCGCCGCACCGATAGACCGAGAGCTTTTTAATTTCCCCCGCGCGTTTTCGCGTCCTACCTCACGCCGCACGGACCGCTACGTGTGAAACGCCATCATTCGGAGACGTGCGAAAAATATCGGCAAAAGAAGATAACATATCACATACGTCCAAGATATCGTGAAATGGCGTGAAAAATGCCATAAACTAAGATGTCCGATGTTAATGCTCGGTCCCGGTTGGGCTGTATCGGTTGCGGTTCCGTTACCGGTAAGAAATCAAGCAGCTGTCAAAAGTTCCACGGCTACTTGCTATACTAAAGCTTCCTAAATTTTAAAGGCGTGTGGGTAAACAAACACTCCACAAATTGCAAAAGTAGTTTGTACAACTTGTTCCTAATTCCCAAACGCGATAACAAAAACGTCTATAAAAATACCTTTATTGCCACCATTTTCGCTACCAAGGCTAAAAACAATGCATCAGTAATAAAAATCAATTAAGACTAACAATACCGCAACGGTAAAATATTTACTAGTCAATTGGACCGGTGCAAGTCTATCTAATAAAAATTATGAATGTAAATAATTTACATATAATTTAGTGTGAACGATAGGAAGTTAACAGCTTATATTTTAAAATATCCTCATCCTTTGACCAACTGAAAATTCGGTTGTAAATCACACTGCGTAATCATTTATAATGAAAATGGTTAAAGTCTATTTCCCGTAGTCTAATTAAACACTGGGCAAGCTAAGGAGTAGAACTGTGCCATTTTGAAATTAAATTCGCCATATAAAACGAAAATCTACGAGTTTGCAAAAAACTAATACGCGTAATGTAATTTGCGAAAAGGAAATACAAACTGAGATTGAACAACACTATTTTTTTTTTTTTTAATTTATAAAATACCGGGTGTCACCCGTTCATGGTACACCCACCTTTTTCTCTTTATTTTTCAAGAAAGTTTTTTGAAACTCGGGGCATCGTATAAACTCCATAAACGTCACTTTTTGACACACAAACGAATTTTTTTCCACTTCCTGTTTCAGCGGAAGTGACACCAACTTTTGATTTTTAAATGGAACACCCTGTACATAATTGCATTTTTGGATTCTACATAATTTTATGAATCCAATAACACCAAAAAAGTGACATTTCAAATAAAACTAAAATATTGGATAAGGGAATTCTAAAAAAAATATTTGCTTAGTAAATTTACATACAGTGCTGTGCAAAAGTATAGAAAAAGATAAATATACAGCGTCATTCAAATAGTATGCAACAAATAGAAAGGTTTTTATTATCGATTTCTCAGAAAATTTTATTTCTGATCAAAGTTGGTGCTTGGCCTAAAACTAATTTTAAGATAAAAAAGATCTTATAAAAATGTCTAGCACACTATAATAATAAAAATGCACTTGACGATTTTAGAATTATTCCCAAGAGTAAAGTGCCCTTATTTTAACCAAAAAAAAGTTCAGAGGAAAAAACTGTTTAGAAATACTAATTAGGAAATTTTATCCTAAAATTCCAATTTTTATTTTTTTTTAGTAATTTTTTCATTTCAATGTACCCATGTTGCAAATGCAAAAGTTTTTTATCATGGATTTCTCAGAAATCAAGTGTGCTACGAATTTTTATTACACTTTTTTTGATCTTAAAATTGGTCTTAGACCATGCACCAACTTTTATTGAAAATAAATTTTTTTGAGAAATCGATGTAATTTTTTTTTCCATTTGTTGCATACTTCTTGAATGACGCTGTAGTTTATTGATCTTAGATGAGATTACCCAAATCAGCTTAAGCAGTTAAAACAACTCTGTTAAACAAACAATCTTGGATTATAAACCTTAAATGATTTAAAGACTTTAAAAAGGCGGTAGCATTTTTTTGGAACATTGGATTAACACTAGGACAAGCAAAATTTAAAAAATATTCTACAAGGCGTTTATTACGCTCGTCAAACTTGTGAAACTTTAAACATCGATAACTCGTTTTTCTTAAATACAAAACCTTCTATATTTATACTTACTTTAAAAGAAAACATTATTGTCCTCCTAAAAGGTCAAGATTGTTTTATACCTAAATTTGATATTTTCCAAGATATCGCGGTTTTATTGTTAATTATTTTTTTTATAATTTGGTAGGATTTGTAGGTTTTTGAGTTAACTGAAATGCAAACTCTAAATATCCCAAAACAACAAAGGATGGACCTACGACACTTTCATAATAAATTATATTAAAATTATTTTATTTATTAAATTTTTTATTTTTGTTATCGCTTTTAAAATAACTTTCGCAATTACAGCTTATACCGAGAAACTAATTTTAATCAAGTTACCCAGTGATCTTGAATATTCCGTTGCAACATTATCTGTTCTAGTTAAACTAAAACTCCATTTGTTGCAACGTGGTGGTTGCTGCAATTAGAGAGAATTTACTTTACTTGTGTCTGTGTGCAGTGCAGTTTAATTCTTTATCACTATATTTTAATTGCAATATTCTGGAGCATGTTTCTTTGGTAAACGCGAATGCTAATCTGTGATTATAAATGATATACTAACATCATGTAGTCCGCAGTAAGCAGTGCTATTCAGGTTTTATTGCAGCTGGTTGTTAGTGCTCTGATACCGCATTGAGTGTCGCAGATTTGTTGCATAATCTGTAAATCCAGAAGAAAAACGGCGAGTTGTTTTTTGAAACTGGTTAAAGTATATGACCAGAAAATACTGACGAAAAATCGCTGTATATTTACTGTAATTAAAAAAAACTTTAAAAGTTTACTATAAAATAAAATAAACTGGTGAACCAAGAAATAATCCACACCATAAATTGTGTGTTATGGTTATACAGGATATATAGGGTGTTTCATTTTTCCATGTGGCACTATCAGTGGCGTACGCTAGGGGGGATTAGGGGAATAAATTCCCCCCGAAATTTGAAAAGGACTAAAATTATAATTACCGCATTTTCAAACATATAAAATACATATAAAATATATTATTTGTATATTTTACTTATAAATGCTATTTTTGGGTATGTTTGACCTTAAAAATTAAAATAAATATGCCTATGGCGCTGTTACCCGGGGACCTACCGCCCCCTGACCCCCGCACCTCTTTCTTGCAATTCACTTTGTGTGTCTAGCTTCCCTGGGTCATTTTTTAATTTTACCATTACCATGCCCTATTTAAAATTGGTCAGTATAATTTTCGCAAATGAAAACGATATCCCCCCTGAAATATTTTTTTGCGTACGCCACTGAGCACTATTGCTATCTCCGTAAACAATGAAAATACAATGTTGGTTAAAAGGGACAAACATTTTCGCATTACATTTGTTTTAATGTCACCGTCTAAAGCAGGGGTGGCAAACCCAAATGATCTTGCGGGCCACTTTCGAAATGCATCATAACTCCGCGGGCCACATATAAAATTATATATCCCCGTATTAGATTTAGATACACTATAGACATTTTTTTGGAGTGAAAAATTGAAACATAATGAGTTATTATTATTGTGTTTACTATTATTCTTACATGTAAACATAGATAATATAATAATAATGATACTAAACGTACATTGTAAAGAAATATATAACAATAAAAATTAAATGTAAAAAATATATATATAAATGAAATTAAAAATATGAAATCATTAAAAAAAAATTATTTTACTAGTGCGATATTTGTTTCTCCACTCTTTCACTTAGCTTTTGCAAATCGATCTCAATTTGGGTATTTGCACATCATAATTGGTGTTGCAGATTAGCGTCCGTTATGTTTGAGCGTGTTTTGTATTTGGTCAATTTCATTTTCGAAAAAAACGATTCGCAGGTGTAAGTTGAACCAAAAGCGCTAATAATGTATTTTTTTTATACATTGGTTTTCACTACTTTGGCCATTATAAAATAAATATATTTTGTAAAAGTGTGATGAATCTCGCGGGCCGGAAAAATGTTCAAGGCATGCGGCCCGTGGCCCGTGGGCCGCGGGTTGGCCACCCCTGGTCTAAAGAGTGATAAGATAGATTAGCAAGGGTTGAAATAAAACAATGGAAGTCGTTTATTTGTTTTTTCCATGGCAACGTTGATTTTCATCGTAGGTTTCTCAATATTTTAAGTTATTTCGCTTATTTTTGTGAATAGACATATGAAATATTATATCATAGAGAATATTATGTCAAAGAGAAAAAATAATCTTTATATCTAAGTCATCATCTACTATGATTGTCATTTTAAAAAAAAAGTGTTTTGGTAAATATCTCGCACGGTAGTTTATAAATAAAAATTTTACTATCGCCATTTCATAGCAAACAAAATTTAGCAAAATGTTTTCTTTGGCATTTTTGTGTATTAGGGACGATAGCCGATATATTTGAGTTTAAACATTTTGGTCGATTTCGGTTTTTTGGTTATATCACGCAAGCCATGGAATTTTTAAACAAAATAATAACTTGTTTAAAATACACTCCTAAATAGCTAACTTTTGTCCTATTTAACCAAACTTGTATTTTCATTATTCACGAAGATAGCAATAGTGCCACATGGGAAAGTGAAACACCCTGTAATTGTTACGGTTCAAGTGATTATTCCGGTTAGTATTACTAATAACCGGTCAATGTAATTATTATGAGTGTTATCTTTAAAAAAAACTTTAACCGACCTTTAAACCTGATCGTCATTCATTTGTTCTGTAATAGATGGACGGGTTAAAGGTCGGTAAAAGGTTTTTAAAGAAAACAAACTGTAACTGTGATCCTAACACTTATATTAGTCACATTGACCGGTTAGTATTAATACTAACCGAATTAATCACATGAACCGTAACATATACAATTATACACCTTTAAAATGTTTATAAAATGATTATAAATAGAGCAAACTATTCATAATTTATTAAGTGATTCGGTTGTTTTGTTTTAAAAACATACATAAATATTGTTGACTAAAGAAAGGTTGAAAATGAAATAGGGACGTTTAGTTTCACATATTTGGAGTAAGTTTAGTTGTTGAAATTGCAAACGCAAAAAATTGTCGTTGTAATATTTTCGTACTTTGTCTGAAAAAAATTAATTTTGCTGCAATTTTGTTGTCTGCAAATACGGGCTGCCATGTTGTGCCGGCGTCGGTGGTGAAAGAGCACTTTATGTGTATGAAATAATAAAACAGCAATCTGCAAATCTTTCAGACTTGAGTGGCAAATACAAAGAGTCGTAATATATGTACAGAACAGAAAATGCATCCACCATGTGCGGCTAGAAAATACGTTCCGTTTACCAACGCTGTCGCATAATGCATGGGAAATTTGTAGGTGGAAAACATGTAATTTAGCATTTGTCTATCTACCATAAAAGATAAAAGAATCTAAAATTAACATGGAATTCATTTTAGTGTAAATAAAACGTTTAATTAAAAAAAAGTACCCATAATAGTGACTTCTTTAATGTATGAAACAATGTAGTTACAATGATGAAATTTTGCTTTAATAGACATCCAATGAAATTTGAAGTCACGTGCTAGATTTAAACAATCCTAGGGCAATTATCACTTATGTCATTGGGTTACCAAGTAACAATACATAAAGAGGATTGTCAATTTGACAGCTTAATTTGAAAGGTTCATTTAACCCTAGGTTTACCATTGAGGTACCCGGGTAACTTTTTCGTTTTAACTGATTTGATTTTTTGTGTTCGGGGCGATTTGGGACCCTGAACGTCTCTGACATCTTAAATCTACATGTTGTACACATAATGTAAAAAATTAAAATGAATTTCGTTTTTAGATTTTTAGTAAAATCATTTTGAATTATTTTTATACGCCGTTTACCGTTAGGGTACCCTGGTACTAAACGTTATGTACAAGGCGCCGCGTCGCGCTGCTTGGTATTTGAGCTGTCGGACGCACTTTTCGTTTATTTTGACTGTGTCGCGAGTAAGAATTCAGTTTCAATAAAGTTAGATTAGTGAAGTGAACAATAATTAGTTTTGTAATTATGGATAACGAAGTAGCTGGACCATCAAACGCAACAGGTCAATTGCCATGGTATGTTGTTTGTGTACTTGTTTGTTTTTTTTTAAATAAATTTCTTGTATTTATTCAATCCTTAGTAAAAGAAGACATGGCGATGGTGACAATAAAAGCGTTCCCGGAAACTCGAAACGTATGGCATTACGGGAACGGTATGCATACAAGGTGTCACAAAAAAAACGCCGCAAGCTGTAACTCCGTTGTTTGTGGTCCAATTTCCTATCTCGTCCGAATGTCGTCCGAGTCGGATCGTGACGGCTCTCTCAGTCAAAATAGTAATTGTGGTAATAAATTAAGAACTAGAAATAAAGTGTGTCCTGTGTGCAATAGTGATAAAAGTATATACTCAGCTGTAAAATGTTATTTTTGCACCAGAAGAATACATAAAAAGTGTCTTGAGGAAAATAGCCAGAAATGTGTTATACCGGATGTTAAATGGATTTGCAACACGTGTGAAGTCAAATGTAAGAAAGTCTTGCCTATGTTTTCAAATGATAACACTATCACTGGGGGTAACCCGGGTCACAGTTCAGATGGTGTAATTGTCGAAAACAATTGGATTGAATTAAAGAAAATTGTAGAAGATCAAGGTAAATTAATTAGTAACTTATGTATACGGATGGCAGAACTGGAAAATCCAGTTTCACAGGAAACTAACCTCTCACTAGGAAACACATGTTTGACTAGTATAAATAAAAAACGTACTTACAGTGAGGTTATAAATAAAGAACCAGTTGCAACAATTTTAGTAAAACCCAATAATAATAAAGGAAATAAGCTTAGTCTTAATAACATAAAACAAATTGTAAACGAATCTAACAAGGAATTAAAAATATTACACACTAAAGAAACTCGAAATGGGGGAGTGTTAATAAAATGTATACAAAACAACGCGGAAAAATTAATTGCAGGACTAAAAGAAGATCCAGATATTACTACCCACGAACTAAAAGGCCTTAAACCTAGATTTGTTATTACAAACACTGAAAAAAATGATTGGTCAAATGAAGATGTGGAACAGGACATAGCTACTCGTAACAATTTGGATAAAAAATCAATTAGGGTAATCAAAAAAATAGATAAAACATCCCACTTTAATCTCATCGTGGAGACCAACGCGTCTACAGCCAAATATATAAAAAATCAGCTTCTCAATAAACTATATGTTGACTGGAGAAGATGTCCAGTGTATCAAATTTATGTTCCGACAAGGTGTTATAAATGTTCTAAGTTCGGGCATGTTCAGAAACTGTGTAAAAGTGAATGTTGTTGTGTAAATTGTGCAGGTAATCATTATCTACAAAATTGTAATGAATCGATGTTTAAATGTGCAAACTGTATTAGTGCTAACAAATTTACCAAAGAACTAAATTTACATGTAAACCACAAGGCCAGTAGTAACACGTGTCCCATGTATTTAAAGGCAGTTGAAAATATGAAACTATATACGGAGTTATATGAAAACTCATCACAAAATAAATAGCAATTAAGTTACAAAAATAGTTCTTCTAATTCTAGTAGCCTTAAATCAGTTCATATTAATATGCAAAGTCTGAGATATAAAACAATTGATCTCGAAGTATTTCTTGAAGTAAATAAATGTGATATAGTTTTAATAACGGAACACTGGCTAAAATCTAATGAAATTCCTATGTTACATATCACGAACTATAAATTAGTAAATTTTTCAAGTAGATTGGCACAAAAAGGTGGTGGTACATTGATAATGGTTAGAGATGACTTTGTCGTCAACAGTATTGATATCAAACTGGAACTTTGCAATGAAGATAACATCGAGTATTCATTTGGTGAGTTGATATTCCAAAAAATTAAAATTATTTTGTTTTGCATATATAGATCACCTTGTGGCCTAAGTCGTATTTTCTTGAATTGGCTTGATAAAGTTCTATTTCATTTTAGTAGTAAATATAAGAATCATTTTATTTTAATTGGTGGTGACTTTAACATCGATAATAATTCATCAAATATATCAGAAAAACTTAATCAAATTTTATTGGATTACAATATTCCTGTAATTAATAATGAACCTACAAGAATCACTAATTTGTCGAGAACCTCTATTGACTACTTAAATATTAATTTGCCGAAGCATCTTTGTAAAACTTATACGATTTCTACTTACTTTTCTGATCACCTAGCTCTCTTTTTGGAAATTGATATCCCAATAAAGCCAACAGCTATTAGACACACTGTTATCAAAAAATTAGACTTAAAGAAATTTGAACAATCTATTTCAGAAGTAAATTTTAATTTACTAATTAAATCTAGTTACAGCGTTAACGATAATTTCAATGCTTTTCATGAAAAAATTCAAGATGTTTATAACAACTCTGTTATATATATTAATAAAAAAGACAAGAAAAATACAAAACATAAACCTTGGATAACGAAGGGTATTAGAATATCATCTGCCAACTTTAAATGCTTATATAGACTTACCATGACAAAAAACGAGGTGATTTGTAGATACTATAAGCTCTATAAAAAAATTTATCGAAAAGTAATTATTTTAGCTAAAAAATTTTACTATGCAAATTTTATTAAAGAACATTCGAATAAAAGTAAGGCTGCTTGGGATATTATCAATAACAACTGGGCGCTACATAAAAAAAGCAAAAACGATTTTAGTAAAATAAACATTGAAGATAAAACCATTTACAATGACAATGAAATTGGTAATGCTTTTAACACATTTTTTTCAAATATACCGTCGATGTTCAATAATCAAGATTTTTATTCTAATACCAAGTTTTCACAAGTCTATTTATCTCTTTCCATGTGATGAAGTTGAAATCAAGAACATAATATGTAATTTAAAATCGTCTAATGCATGTGGTATTGACAATCTATCGAACCTGATAATAAAAAAAATAAATAACTTCATCTCCAAGCCTTTAGCTATTTTAATTAATCAAAGTTTTGAAGAAGGTATTTTTCCAAATAACCTAAAGATTACTGTAGTTCAACCTATTCTTAAAAAAGGTGATGCATCTAACATTAATAATTACAGGCCTATAAGTTTAACCTCTAAATTTTCTAAAATTTATGAAAAAGTCTATTATAATAGACTTTATAGCTTTTTAACACTAAATAATATTCTGTCACCTAAACAATATGGTTTTATGAAAGGCAAATCTACCAAGGATGCTTTATGCAAATTAATTAATTACGTTTATCAATATATTGATATAAAAAAGTCAACAGTGGCTGCTTTTCTTGATCTAAGCAAAGCTTTCGACATGATATCCCATACCTTACTACTAGATAAGTTATATAAAATTGGCATTAGGGGTAATGCACTGCTCTGGATTAAAACTTATCTACGTGATAGAATACAATATGTACGTATTAATGAGAGGTTGTCTGATCCTTGTTTCATAAAAAAAGGTGTACCTCAGGGCTCTATCCTGGGTCCTTTATTATTTATTATTTTTGTTAATGATATTTTTTTATTAAACCTGAAATCTGATATTATCATGTATGCGGATGATGTATCTATTATATTCAATTGTGAAAATGAAAAAATTTTACAAAAACAAATTGAAAGAGATCTTTTTTTAATTAATAATTGGTTTAGAAAAAATTGTTTGAGTATAAATGTAAACAAGTCGAATTTTATTTACTTTAATTTGTTCAGAGAGAGAAACTATAGTTTAGCTATCAAATTAAATAATTCTTTAGTAAGACAGTCTACCAACGCTATACTATTAGGGATCATCATTGATGAATGTCTTAATTGGAAGGTACAAATTGATGATTTGTATAACAAAATTCAACCCTTATTATATCAAATATTTAAAATTAGAGATATGGTTTGCATTGATACCTTGATGATGCTATACTATGGGCACTTTTACTCTAGAGTATCATATTCAATTATCTTTTGGGGAGGTCACAGTAATCATTTGCGCAGAATATTTCTATTACAAAAAAAAGTAATTAGAGCTGTTTTTCGTTTAGATTACATTTCCTCATGTAAGCCGATATTTGTTAAACATAAAATCTTAACATTACCATCACTTCTTATTTTAGAATCGTTAATGTTCATATTTAAAAATTATGACATAATATGTCAGAATAAATCGTACCATAGTTATAATACTAGACATGGTAGTGATCTCTCATTTCCTTTGCATAGGCTAACCAATTTTGAAAAATCACCTCTATATACTGCAATAAAATTGTATAACCATTTACCTCCTACATATAAAGGTGCAATCAGGAAAAAGGGATTTGCTAAATTAGTGAAAGGGTTTTTGGTTGAAAACGCTTTCTACTCACTAGATGAATATCTCGATCGTGATGTATGATTTTCATTGGATTTTGGGATGTGGTTTTGTCCCTATATTTTATTTTATCTGTAATCTTGTTATAAATAATTTGTTTTTTTTTGTGTTGATGTTTTGTTAATGGCTTGTTTTGTTATTTGTTCTTTTTTTTGTTGTCTATAATGTATTATTCAATGTTCTGCTGCTTTGATCAGCAGCTTTTTGTCTCATGGCATTTTTTGTTTGTGGACAATAAAGATTTTTATTATTATTATTATTATTAATTTTGGTGAACAAAAAAGTAAATGAAATGGCTCCTCAAATACTATAAAATGAATTGGATTTCAATTTTTTTCAAGTTGAACTTAAATGTCAAACGATAGTCAATATTTTTTCCAAATAGCACCATCTATTTTTTATTTTTTTTACTTAATCTGGTAGACACTTTTTTTCTGAATTCAATGATGTAATCATGTTAATTTTAGTTCAAAACTAATATGAAATAAAAAATAAAAGTTTAACTAAAATAGGTTAGGTTTCACAAAATTTTCAAGTGTGCCGTGGAAAACAAAAAAAATCTTAATCAACAAATGTCATTTAAACGTCAGTGTGGTATTTTATAGTTGATTTTAGTTGTTTTTTAATAATTTTAATTGTAATATTTTAGAAAAATAATTTTTTTTGAATAAAAATGTTTTTGAATAATAAGTTGAATAATAAATGTTTATGAATAACAAATGTTGAATAACAAATGTTTTTGAATAATAAATGTTGTAGATTAATACATTTTAAACAATAATATATATTTTCCTAAATGAAAATTGAGACAATTATAGTATTATTTGAAAAATACTATATTTACATCACAAAATAAATGAAAGTACCCCGGTACCTTAACGGTAAACGAAGGGTGAAAAATTTAACGGTAAACCTAGGGTTAATCTGCCATTAAATAGTGCATTTGCAAAAAAACTGTTCGTTCTATGACCCTCGTTCATTGATAATTCTGTATAATTTTGTCTGTAAGCACCTCAAACGTTTTTGTTTTTAGGTAAAGAGTCCTCAGTTTAACGCGTCGGTCTGTTACCAAGCAATACGATTACGTGACAACAAGAAAAAATGATTGCAATTGTCTTGAGTTATAACAATTGAACACACGATGTGTACCTATACAAGTTATCAAACTGTTTTTTCCGATGTTGTGAATGTGAAACTTTTTTTGCAAGGCATTTAGCTTTAATTCATTATTTTTATTGATTTATAATCCTTTGTAGCCAATTCGTCACATCCAAATCTTAAAAGAATATATTATACTTTATTTTTTATTCTACTTCATTAATTAGGATACAGTTAGTGTTAAAATCAAGTGTTTTATGTTACTATGGTAATGAACTATATTATTGATTATTGCATAAAATTTACAAATGATTTTCAGTTATAATATATTAAGGGAACATTATTTTGCCGGTACAATTATTGACAAAAGTTTGTTACTTTGGTAACATCCTGAGACAAAAGACATTTTGTCGAGGGATGTTACTTATAAGTAACAAACTTGAGTTAAAATTTTTCCTACAAAATAATGTTCCGAAATATATTTGATTAGACTATTTCCCAAATAAGATACCAAAAATAATTAGGTACAATTTTCGTTTATTATTTGTTAAAATTTTCGATAGCGTACTAACCTCTGTAGCGCATTTAAATCGTAACTCCTTTCCTTGCAAAATTTTTCAAATTGTTTCCATATTGACGTTTTGTATGCAACAGTATTTTTGGGAGTTATATTTGCAACAGTTTTTTGTATTTCTTCTATGGAAGTTATTCCAAAACGGCTCATCTTAAATATATTTTACAACTGTCAAACATCTGTAAACAAATAACCAGGTTGCTAAGGATATAATTGACATGACAACGGGATGTTTTCGCTATTTTGGAGGTGAAAAAATCCCTAGGAATTTTGCCGCTTAAAAATGAACGTGATTGGTCAAAACATTAAGGCGTGACTATAATTTGACTAAAGTGATTGGTTTATATGACCATGAGGGGAATAGTCAGTAGTAATATAACAAGTGCATTGAAAATTATCGATAATTTTTGGTAAATATGCCCGAATGCAAGTTGAGCTGAGTGAAGATTTGTCAAAAATTATAGATTATTTGCAATGCACGAGTTATATTTTGTCAGAAAATTTCCTTCACCAAACCTATCTGTCAAATTAAAATGTTGTTTAATTTAGATAAATTAAAGTATACCTACTACTTACTGCGATTGTTATTATTAATAGATCATTTACAACTAATTTTTAATTCAAGAATTATATTTTAATAAAAATTAATGAACCAAATAGTATTTAAGTACATACATAATCTGTTATGTCAAATTTTACAAGTACTGTCAGAGTGGTGTGTCAGGGGTGTGATTTAATCTATATTAAAGTAACGTTATTGGTCGCCGACATCTGTCAAAAAATTATCAAGACCAAAATACCTTATTTCCTCTCCAAATTTATATTTTCCACCAATCTAAAACTCAGATTTCTTAGAAACGACCAATAAACGCATGAAAATCTGTTAATTGCGAAAAGTAAATTATCAGTGTATGATTATGTTTATTGGCCGTTTAAAGGAAATCTGAGTTTGTTATTGGTTGAAAACGCAAATTTGACAGGAGGATCAACTCCTGGCAGAGGAATGTAGAATTATTACCGTGTAATATTGCTCCTATTGGTAGTCTCTAAAAGATTTAAGATTAGTGATTGGTTGAAAACGCAAATTTAACAGGTGAAGGGAATTTTCAGTGTATGATTATGTTTATTGGCCGTTTAAAGGAAATCTGAGTTTGTTATTGGTCGAAAACGCAAATTTGACAGGAGGATCAACTCCTGGCAGAGGAATGTAAAATTATTACCGTGTAATATTGCTCCTATTGGTAGTCTCTAAAAGATTTAAGATTAGTGATTGGTTGAAAACGCAAATTTGACAGGTGAAGGGAATTTTCAGTAAAATAAATTAATAAGTGATGAGAAAATATATACAGGGTGATCTACAAAGAACGGCCACTATTGGGATCTCGTAAACGGTAAGAGCTACAAAGAAGTTTATATTAGACAAACTTGTTCCCTTATATGAAGCCTATTCAGTGATCCTCTTGTTGTTTTAAAAAAATTCCATGGCAATGATAATTTTGTTAAAATCTCAAATTAGTCGGTTATACTTGATGGTACAAAAATATTTTTGGGAAAAAAGTTGTAGATTTATTACACACTGTAAAATTAAAACATTTATTTGCTTTTAATCGGTCTGTGACTGCAGTGCGCATAACTTTCAAATGCGGTAACGTTCGGGCTAGTTAATTCGTCTCGAGCATCTTGGACCTCGTAAAAATTTGGCGAGTATACTCGTACAGAGCACCGAAAAGTTTAACAAAATACAATTATTTCTCAAAGGGCTTTAAATATTTTAAAAAATTTAACAATAGGCTGGCGGAACATTTACGACTCCTCATAGCACATCACTATTCTATTTTTAAAAAAAAATGACATTCTTGTTTAAAGCCTACCAAAATGGACCTAGCATAAAAAACAGTCCTTGTATATTATTTTAAAAGTTTATTTAGTCAGCAACGATCATGGCACTATTGTCATTTAAATTTACAAAGGATTCTCTTCATCTGGCATTTTTTAGTTTTTACAAATGTGTTCATCTGTGAACGTTTTCAAAAATATATATAAATAATATTGATTTGTAATCTAAAAAATACAAATTATACAGGGTTTATTGTTTAAAAGAACAAAGTGACATATTAGCGCGCAGAAAGAAAACACTAATTTTAGGTCATGAGTTTAATTCTGCAACCTACTTTCATTTAAAACTTTTTTTTGTATTTTCATAAATAACAGAGCTATCGAATAATTCATATTTTCTGGAACACTCTGTTTACGCTAATTAGTTAATGCTCAATGTATCTGATTGAAATAAGTCACTTAGGACTAATTCTTACGTTTTTATAGTTATAATATCAAATCAAGACCTAGTGGAGGTTGCGATGTAACTTTAATAACTAAATCTGTCAACTGTCTGCTTAGCGGTCTACAGTTCATACCCGACATGTTTATTTCCCATTAACAATGCAAATAGTAGGTAAATTCCCAAGTTAGCACAACAGAATAAACAGTATACCGTTCCGACACGCCTGCAGTTGCACGAACGGAGCAATCTCCGTTCAGCTACTGGAAATTAAGCAGTTATAGCTCATTTGACGTGAATTGTTACTCTAAGGCGCATCCTTACGTGTCGCGTTCCCTTATTACCTATTCCGTCAGGACTGAGTTAGGGAGTATATAAGTGAATGTAAGTAAATAGGAAGATGCAAACGTATGATGTTCAAATACACGTATCGCAGATGCTAGCGCTTTGCAAATTTGAATTGACTCAAAGCTAACAAAATAAACGAGTTCCCGTTTATTGGCAGCGCAAGAACAGTAGCTTTCAGATAGCGTTACAAAAGCCCATAAAGGAAAGTTCTTATTACGTTTCAAACTCTTCTAAATGCTACCGACACAATTCGTTTTATTATACACTTTATAACGACGTTGAAAGTGTCCCTTAATTATTACTTTTTTGTTTTAATTTGTGGATATAAACCATGACAATAAAAAGGCACTCTAAAACGTAGAATTACCAAAAAGCTAAAAATTCTCTTGTCCCTGTAAAGGACAATCGTAAATAATTAATGCTGATTTAGATGCTCTGGGTTTAACGGTATCAAACTGTGTGATACTTTAAAAGTTTAATTAGTCAGCAATCACATTGAGAGTGTTGTATATAAAACCCTGATGTCTTGGAGTTATTAAATATTTATATTTTTGTTAGGTTTAAGATTTATGTAACAACTGAAATTACGCAGAAACGATTTATTACCATTCTTATGTGAGACTTATATTTGGAATGCAAAATTTTATTTTAAATTACAAGGATACACCTTCTGCCCCGAAGTTTTGTAGACATAAAGATGAAAAATGTTTGGTTGCTTTTATTTTTATTCAAAATACATTGCTTTTGCTTCGTTGCAATAACTAAACTAACGGTCATAAATTTTTGAAAATTTCTTGGTTTCCAAAACCTTTACCGAATACCTTTTTCGATCCACAATTGTGTCAGAACGGTTTCCTATCAATTTTAATTTTATTATGGAGAATACCAATAAATCGCGGAGAGTCAAATCAGGCGAATAAGGAGAACTAAAATGCTTTTATGGCTAAAAAACTGCGAATCAGTTTTTATTTGTTTGTTATCGTGCATAGGGATTGTAATACCGGTAAACCGGTTTACCGGTAAATCGCAAAAAATGCTCTTCAAATTTTACCGGTTATTTTCCAGTTTTTTACCGGTAATTCCGGTAATTTTACAATATCTTTCTAATCATGATAAAAATCTGAATCAAATAATCGAAAAAAAATTGACGTATTTTTAAAGAGAAAAAAAGGGGAAATCATACAAATGGCATATGATTGTTTACTCACTACACGACTAGGGATTGTAATAAATCGCAAAAAAAGCTTTTCAAATTTAACCGGTAATTTGCCAGGTATTTACCGGTAATTCCGGTAATTTTACAATATCTTTCTAATCATGATAAAAATCTAAATCAAATAATCGAAAAAAAATTGACGTATTTTCAAAGAGAAAAAATAAGGGGAAAGCATACAAATGGCATATGATTGTTTGATTGTTTACTCACTACTCGACCAACAAGTGTAGTAGAATCCGAAAAAGCTTTTTCCGCGGCTGGATTATTTTGTACAAAAATTAGGTCGCAATTAGGAGACGATAGTTAAGATAAATTATATTTTCTACGTGGTTATTTTTTAAGAAAAGTTTAAAATAAAAAACGTTGTTAATAGTTTGACAACATAAGTATATTATGTTAAATCATTTTATATTTTATGTTCAGAATAATTTTATTTTCATGTGTTTTTTGTAATGCTGGATTATATTTTTTGTAATATTTTTATTTTATATATTAAATATTGTCATTTTATATTGTGTTATATTAATATTACATAAAAATATATTAGATTCGTTAATGGCTGTTAACTAATATATTGTATGAAACTAATTGGGATGGTTTAGGCTTCAACTATCTCAATCAGTTCCATAATAAATAAATGTATATAAATATATTTATTTTTAATATGGTTTCCGGAGTTTATCGGGGTAATATTTAAATTGGCTCGACGTTCGGCAAGCTCTCACTATAGGGGAGACGCGGATAAACTCCGAAAACTACATTAAAAATGTTAGTAACCGCAAAAAATCTAAAAAGAAACAATATAATATAAATATATATAATAATATGATTTACCGGTAAATTACCGGTAAACCGGTTTTGATTGACAGTTTTACCGAATTACCGGTAATTCAAAAAGTCGGTAAATTTACAATCCCTAATCGTGCAGTAGGGACAAAACGTTGCAGAATACTCAAATAATGACATAATAATCTCCGTTAACGTCTAGCATTCTGGAACAAATTAATTGAGTACTTCGCGTACTTTTTGAGCGAGTCGTTTTTGGCCCAACCGTGTATTGGTCGTCTTCTAAGTCTTCTCTGACGTCGCGGAATTCGCAGACCACCGAAAAACAATACCACTTCCATAAATAAGCCTCACTTTCATTGACCATTTAAATCATTTCGTACGTTGTGGAGACTGTTTTACCCAATTTAAAATAACATTTGTTGTAGACTGTTGCTTCATCATGTTTTCGTGCGAAATATTTACTGATATATATTTTTTTAATTTAAAAATCTCAGTAGGTGATGGCAAATATAAAGATTTCTTTAACCATGATATAATATTTTATTCGTTTGTAGAGATCATCTGCAATTTACAAAAATATAAGGTTTATAGGAATTTGCTCTTAAAATAACAAAGTTATAAGATTGCGACAGTCAAACTGAATCATTCGTTGTATTTAATTGTTTAAAAATTGCAAACATCAATTGTTTACAAAAGCATGGCAAATTCAAATAAAAAGTATTACAAAATTAGCTATATTTCGTTCATTTTTTGCAACACCTACCGGGTGTAAATAAAGTGTGGTACACCCCTTTTTTCCTTTAGTTTTGATTTTAGATTAATGAAATTTTAGACATATGATATGTGCAAAAAAACGGGCTTTTTGAGCCGTTGCGCACATTTGTTTCACTTCCGGTTTCGCCGGAAATGACCCCAACTTTGTTATTTTAAATGGAACACCCTGTATATTTTTACATTTTTGGAAATAGGTAGCGATTTTGGACACAACTGCACTATTTTGGTTAATTTTTATAACCTCAAAAATTTTTGAAACAAAATTTAGTTTTTTATTAAAGGTGCCGTGACCTGCCAAAATTGATTTTTATTATGTCAACAATTGTCCGAAAAACGTTTTTGTAAATTTTAAATGACATTTAGGTTACTTTAATCGGCTTTGAAGGTCACGGAATCGGTTTTTTGACAAAAAGTCAATTTTTTTAAATGGCAATATGGTGGTACAAGCGGTTATTTAAACGGATCATCTTCTAACGAATCCATGGATACCAAAACTTGCATTTTTATTAAGAGTCTGTTTCAAAAATTTCAAATTATTGTGAAGATTTATTAACTTAAAACCGATGCGATTAAACCAACTGCGCTTATACTAGCGGAATTAACGAATTAGCTTCTAGATCTAGAACATATGCGTTGCATTAACAGTCGAGGATGATCATTCGTTCCATTGTACATCATCTTGCTTTTATCTGGACCTTCGATCCGTTGATGTAGCTGCACTATCCGCTCTTGCTGTACTTATCCGCAAGGTGTGCGTTTTCCCGCGAAGATTGGAATCCAGACAAGTGTTCGATATCTCCCTGAAACTATTGATATTTGAATAATATCTTAGAGAAGTGTTCAAGTATCTTGCTAAAAGAACGTGCAAAATATGTTAACAATTGGCCGTACATTAATAAAAAATTTACTACTTGCACATTAGATTAGGGTTCTCATAATGGTGTTTTACTTAAATCGGGACATTTTCAAATGTTTACTTAAAACACCTGGAACAATTTGTAAAATAATTAGACATTAACAATTTAAAAAAACAAAAATAAATTATTATTTGTATATTTGTAAAAATACAGACATTTACATAAATTCTACTTAAAAAAATAATTGAAAAATAGAAACACATTTAATTAAAAAAATTGCACCTTTAAAACTTTATCAGAATATTTATTAGATCTGTGGACCTATTCCAGAAGCTTTGTTTTCCGTTGATATTTAGACATATAGAAATCCTGAAAATGGGTCTTTACAATGGTTAAAGCTTTCACTGTCTCAATTTTTAAGTCTATGTTTTTCGTCTGACCACAGCGTATTTATTCATGAAAAGACACGTTTGACAGCAATTTTATCTGTTCAAAAATAATTGTTTCGTCCATTCCTAGAACCTACATTTCAACTACAACATTATCGCAGTATTACTGAATAGTTAATTATTATCATACTATGCAAAATTCCAAAGTTATCATTCCCACAAAGTTGTTTTTTCAAAAAATGCACCTAAAAAACGTAACGTTTGTAGTAAATTTGGGACACCAGGACATTTTATCAAAAAACGGGACTGTCCCGAGGAAAACGGGACGAATGGGAAACCTAGCTTAGATACGCATGTAACAGTTTTTTTTAAGTTTATCTCCTGATATGAGAAAAATAATTTCATCATAATTTTTAACAAGCTTAAAGTACACTAAGTATTGTGTTTCATTTTGTGATAACGTACATAATAAAGATGTAAAATCTAAGGTGTTCTAACATAACAATAGATTTTTTATTTTATTAGCGATAAGATAAATGCAATTTTTTTCAAGAATAAAATTTTCCGAGAAATCGATAATAAAACACTGTTTTATTTGTTGCAAACTTTTTGAACGTTCAAACTACTATAAAGTTCGAAAATAAACTTTTAACGTCAAATTTCGTATTTTGTCATATTTTTGATTTCTGAACAATTTTTCCCATGAATTTCTTTGTACCTAAGTCTTAAAATAAGGGCACTTTACTTTTGCGAATATTTTTGAACTAGTTAAAATCTGGTGTTATATGTTATATGATTTTTTTTCAGCTTAAAATTAGGTCATCCATCGGTTTTTATCAAGAATAAAATTTTCTGAGAATTCGAAAGGTTTTTTAATTGTTGCAGACTTCTTGAATCACGTTCTAGATCTTTAGACCCTAAAATTAAAAATCATTGTGAAATTTAAGTCAGAATCCGTCTCCAAGAAAAAAAAATCTCGCTACAGGATTTTTTTATAATATCTAGATCACGGTTCACTTAATAAGAAAAAAATATTTGGCTAAGAAATCATTTAAGGTTATAAACATTAACGAAAATCATACAATTGTATTAAATATTGTATTATATTTACAAAAACGTAAACATAGATATACACGGTGTTCTATTTGAAATAAAAAAGTTCAGGCGATTTTCGGTTAAACCGGAAACAACATTTTTCCTAAAAATCCACAGTTTTTTTGTATTTTATTTCCGGAAAACACCACTCCAAATTTTATGAAAGCAGATACATCAATGCAAAAGATATTTGGAGTCTACCAGAACTCAGTTACACCCAGTATAAATGTAATACAATTTTCATTCATATTTATTCTGTGCCCTATTGCGTTATTTAACAGTAAATATAACTATGAGGCGAGCTCTGTGCATATTTACTAATACCTGAGGGCAAAGCGCATATTAATTACTCTAATTCGATCGGTTCAACTACATAACTTAATGCTAAACGTATACATTAACATATACATACACGTTTACCATAACATAAACAATATAAATATAATTTTAGGTAACCACAGGCAACTGCAAAGAAAGAGGCCAGAAATGATTTACATGCTACTATAATAATTATTTATGTATCAAAGCCAAAACGTGTAACTTTTTCGGCCGCGTCTGGTTTGCTTGCTGAGACGTACTCGAAACAAGTAAACAGGCAAGGACGAAAAAGTACCTTTTGTCCGAGGTGCATATTACATTTTTTGTGCGATCGAATTAAAAACAATTTAAATTTTTAGTATTTTTCAAAAATATAGGTTAGAACTACGTGACATTCTGTCACCGACAGATGACGGCGTATGCTGTTAACGGTGGAAACGTACTTGCATAATTCTGTACATAATTTAAATAACCTTTTTTTGTGCGATTGTAATGTTTTATTCATAAATTTAAACATTGATTAATTATTAATTACATAACGTGTACCACATCATATATTTATGTATTCAATAACAGTATCAACACGAAAATATTGGGTTATAAACTACCTGACAGTTAACAATCTAAAGACCTCTACGTCACTACCCTTAGCAAGGTAGCCATAATCTCAGAGAACTTATATTCAGACACGCACATGCGCTTTCCGTTCTGGGTAATGCAAATGATTTTTTTCGTACGCTGTAGCGGCCGTAACTTTTTCGGCCGTTGCTAAGGATAGGGCCGGAAATGCAGTACTTTATGGTTGCTAACGCGTCCGTCAAACAACTGTTTCTAGTACGATCGCACAAAAAAACATTTAATAATGCTCTCTTTTGATGTTAACTGCTATATTTTTAATAATATTTCTGGTTTCCGCGATTTTGAAAACATATGTTGCATAGTGGTCACTAAATTTTTGCTCAATTATGTCATCATATATCTTTTTACAATCGGAACACTTGGAGCTTACAATGATTTTGTATTTGTAGCGATTTTGTAAACTTGAAGGACCGAAATATGAAATTTTAATTGTTGTGTTTGAAGTATTCCAACTTAAGTTGTAAAAGAACAATTCACGATGAGCTAACACATAGGACTCATCCTGTACTACAGTAACCAATGTGCCTACATGCAGATTGCCATGCTCATCGTTTTTAACGTGTTCTATTAATTCGTCGAAACATCCCGTCCATGTGCAAGTTTTTCTTATACATCGGTACAGTCTTTTGCAACATTCTTGTTCGTGTAGCTTTATTATTTCCCAATTAAAAATCTTACCACAGTTTAGCCATTTACATGGAATTTCCATTGTCTTAGACGCATTTTCCAACTCGGCGTCTGTGGTAAAATCAACATTTTTCTGCTTACAATTGATACATAACTTAACGAAGCCCGCACAGTCTGAGCAAATCAGGTGATTCGAGGGACATCGATAAATAGGCGGCACCATTATCGTTTGGCAATGTGGACATCTCAGTTTGTCCCCGATGTGGTATATTTTGGCTCGTTTAATATTGACTTGTCCTGCCGTTTCTGGCTGTGTCGTATGTGTGCTGTCACTTTGTCTCATTATTTCTTCGTTATCGTCCGATGGTTCCAACTTAATTGTACCCATTAATTCTCGTTTAACACCAATGTTGTCATACGAATCGATGTTACTTATTTTTGGCATGTTAATAGTGACGAAGAAATTTATTTTTGAGGTTTTAAAAAAGCCAATAAGAAAGTTTTTATCAAGTTTTAAATTGTACGAATCCTTGCTCCAAACATGTTTAGATATTGCTTGTTGGCTCTCAGATTTCATCGTAATGTTCTCAGTTTTTTGTAGGTCTAAGTAGTATTTAATCACGTATTTATCTAAGAGTGGATTTAAATAATTGACCCCAAAAGAAATCGTTGCGTCAGGATTACTTGAAATTTTGCAGCGTATTACAAAAACAAATCCATTATACACCCAAACATAACAAAAGTCTTTAGCATCATTAATGTCGGCTTCGAAAGTTGGTTCTTTTAATAATAAAGTTGGATGTTGGTTTTCAAAATGCGTTATTAACTGTTTTTCAGAATCTTCCCAATCACACATATTCACTGGACATTTATTTGTACGGAAAGAACAAGACGCTTCGTGTCTTTCGCCATTATTAAACAAAACGGTATCTCTGCACCCATATTCATGAAATTTGCAAGGAAAATCAGTTGCGCGTAAAAGATCTTCAAATGCCCATGAGCGAACTAGTAGTTCGGTTGTTTCAGTGTCATTGAAGCACCTTCCGCACAAGCTTTTACCATCTTCTATTCGAATAGTAATGGGTTCGATAGAGAGATAATTGTTGCACACAGAACACACAAGTTTTTTTAACAGAGAGTTTGGAAGATGAAGCACGCTCATTTTCTCAAGTTTAAAGACTACTCGCACAATGCAAACAGGTGTGGCGTCTGCCACGAGTATAACAAAATAAATGTTTAAAATATTTTATCGTCGTTTATCATAGATAAAAGACTACTAAGTATTGATAACTTGTCTACCAGACCTACTTATAATCTCACCTGAAAAACGAATAGATATAAATTTAAGATTAACAAGCTATTAAACAATTAAACTAAGAAAATTGTATCAACAATCTTATGCAGAGTGCAGCACCGGCGGACGGACGATGAAAAATCTTATGCTTCTTTTAAACTGTTTTAATATTGACTCCCCTAAACTAAAACCTTAAAATTTTATTGCAAAATAGGGAACGACTCAAAATTATAAAGCGATTTTCTATTCTGCGTCCATCGGTGCAACATTGGGTATTAAAAAAAGTTGCGTTTATTATATCGGCCGTATTTCCTATAGATAGGTACCTGCCTATACAAATATTTTAATTAGATTTTTTTGGTATCATCATATTTTTCCAATATTTTCATCACATTTTGGACAGTCTTAGCAACAAAATTAAATGCACACCCATTATGTAGGTGTAATTTGAAAATTAGAAAAACAAATCTCAGCCAACCACGTAAAATGCGACATCCTTAAAAATAAATAAGTAAATCTCAAGACCACAAGCAAGAAATTGATCAGAAAAAAAAATGCAATAGTGAATTTCTTACGAAATTTTTTATAATAAATTGGTCTTTTTTTTCTTTTTTTATCCAGGTATAGCTTTCTTATTTTAATATATTCTTGTCCTTTGCCATTAGTACTCACAAAGGAGGGCCACGATAAGTTGTCACTAAAATCTGACCAAGGCAGTAGCGCAGCAAGGGGGGGCGGGGTGTGCGGTCCGCCCCGGGCGGCACTTTTTTTGGGGCGGCACTTTTAGTCTACCCAAATGGGGTAAAAATGAAAATCTCGGGGTAATGAGGGAACAGTACATATAATAATCAATACTGGCACTAGCGCTATTAAATTCATAAAAATTTATTTAAAAAAAAAGGAATTTTTATCGAAGTTAGAGGATAAAACGGGCTACTTGACCTTGCTTCACTGAAAATCCACCCCCCTGTAACGATTGAAATTCCAAGTAAGTATTTAATAAAATTTATGATACGGTACCAACCATTCAATAAAATTATGAAACAATTCATTTATTTTAGGCATTAAATTCCATGCAGTTTTAAACTCTATTGTAACAGGGATTTTCACCTTTATTAAAGATAATTTCGTGGGAGTGGGGGCGATCTGATTCAAGCAAATCAGAAAAGTTTCTACAGTAAAACTGTAATTTTGGAAGATAGTAAAGTATTCTATATTATCTAACTTTGCATTAAAACACGTTTAAACGTCTAAAATTAAAAAATAATCGCCTGCGGAGCATTTTGCCCCCCCTTCTCTTTTTTGGGTCGATTTTTGCTTGTTTTTGGAAAAATCAAAAGTTAGCAGCCCTTATTTATAGGGGCGGCAAATTCAGGGACCGCCCCGGGCGGCAAAAACTCTAGCTACGCCACTGGACCAAGGCTGGTTTATTGCATCAAGAACATTAGTGGACCAACTGAAAAGTTGAATAATAAAAGTAATTTTTGCGATCGCGTTGGCCTTGAAACCGTCAGAGATAAAATCGAAATACTTCTATTTACCAATTCGCGCATCCTTTGCAAGTAAAATGGTTTATATTTTTAAAAAATACCTTTAACGGTTCCGGAAAAAGACGCGAAAAGCGAGGCCCTTGTAAAAATGGTTTTCTTTATGATAAACGCTTATGGATAGATTTAGTTATAACAGATTTACCACAACCTCTCAAATCGTAGCGCTTTTGCAGGGGTTTCGTTTTTGACGTTTTTCTCCGGAACCGTTAAAGATTTTTTTCAAAAATGTTGCTCCATTTTACTTGCAAAGGATGCGCGGATTGATAAATAGAAGAATTTCGACTTTACTCTGACGGTTTCTTAGCCAACGTGGTCGCAAAAATTACTTTTATTATTCAACTTTTCAGTTTTTCGCCTATTTTCCCGAAGGAGATGGCCAGTGGCACGTATAACTATGCAAAACATTTAGTTTTGATCTTCTGGAATGCAACCTCATTGTTTTAGTTTTCGTTAGAAACATTTTCATGTTAAACTCGGAGGATAATTTATGTAATCTGTAAACGCGTTTTTGAAGACCTCCTGGTTTTTATAGTCTTAATTTTGTGACAGACCGTACCTTACATCGGCTCACACTGTTGCGAAAGAATACTTATTACTCTTATGTTTATCATTTTGATTTACGACTCGTAATCGTCTTTATAAGGTCGTTGGAGCCTTCAACATTGTTTAACATATTACACAAGTCTAAAGCAATTATTATACAGTAAAATTCAAAGGAAATACAACAACTTTAGCTACAAACTCCTTTATTTTTCGACCGGTGGTTGGTTCTTAACTACTTAAGCCGGACTATCCCAATATTTTGGGTTCCTGTTGTAATTCTTATTTATTGTAATTGAATCCTTGTCATTCTTTCCTATAAACACCTATTGTACGAGTGGTTTGTTAAAAAAAAAAACGATGAATGCATCCAAGGAAAAAATGTTCTTAAAAACTGGGACATCTCGTCACTAGTTTTTGAGAAAGCATTGCCTTTTTTTACAAAGCGTGTGTTGAATATTAGTAATGCGAATCTCTTGAACAAGAAAATAATTCATTACAGGTCAAGAAAAACATCCCACTGCAGTGTAATTATTGCGATGTCTGATAATCGTTCACAGTGCATCCAGCCGATTACGCCGTACGAACGCTGCGCGACGTATGGAAAATAAAGCACCTGCTTAAGTGGTATAGCACCGGCAATGGTGATAATCATTATTCCACTTTGTTGAGTTTATTGTTGTTAATATACTCGACTCGGGTAGAGGGTGCGTGCCTATGAAGCATTCTAGTATATCGTGCCGCTGTCACACCAGCTCGAATACTACAACCATCTCTTGAGAGTTATAATCTTTGCTATAGTTTCCAAGCCGATTAATATTAACTACACCCTTAAAGTGAATATATAATGTTATAAGAATTTATAGAAATTATAATTACCGTCATTATTATTTAATGAAATTACAAAAATGTTACCCCTATTTGCGTGATAATTAAAATATTGACCAGAATAATTATCGATACACACAATGTACCTATACATATATCTATACAACATAAATCTGTAATGTGACGGACCCTACTGTACATTGGCTACACTGTTGGGAAAGAGTACTTCTTCTTTTCATTATTATTGTTCTTATGCCTCTTTACCGTTAGGTGTGAGGCTTTTGTTTCTTTTTATGTATGTGGCCTTCTTTGCATGCTTTCCTCCATCTTTTTCTATCTCTTGTTGATTCTCTAATCTTACCCCATTCGATTTCTCTGTTTGTGGCAGCTTATTTCACCTCCTTATTCCAAGTTTTCATTGGTCTTCATTTTCGATTTTTTCCTCCCGTTTGCGTTTTAATGCTATCCTGGGCATCCTGTCTTCTCCTATTCTACATACATGACCTAGCCATTTTGGGTGTGGGTGCCTCTTGACGGTTTTGTTCAAATGGTTTTACTCTTAAGTTTTTTCTGTGAGTCTCGTTTTTAATTTTGTCTCTGCGCGTTTTTTATTCAATTTTTTTTAAACCTTATTTCTGATACGACTTTGGTGTGTTTTGGTCGTGGTCCATGATTCGCTACCATTATGTTATGATGGGGCTAAACACTTTGCGATAGATTTCTACCTTCATTTCTTTGGGTGTCTGTTTTTTTTTTCAAGGAAATGTTTCGTTATCGCCATCAAAGCCGCCTAGCTGCTGAGCCTATTTTCTCGTTTTTTTCCCTATACAGGGTGTCCAGTTTAAAATGAAGTACATGAGTATCTCGGAAACCGTTAGAAATACAAAATTGGTTAAATGGGGAAAAAGTTGCGCAATTACATGCGTAACAATAATCCAATTTTACATTTTCAATAATTCATCCTGTTGCTTAGTACCACCATAAAAACGAAAAATGTACATTTTCTTAAAACCTCCATGTTACCTTTATTTGAAACGATTTTTGCGCCAAATTTTCAGGATCGGAGTAGTAACTAATAAGGATTTTAAAAATGACATTAAACACATTCTACGCCTTAGTATGTTTCGCGTGGTCATACTCTACTTTTGTTTTTTTTATGGACGCCATATTGGATTTTTGCATTTTTTAAATATCCAAAACAAATGCTTTTCAACAATGTAAAGCACCGGTATGTTTAACATAGGGAAAATATGAAAATTTTCAAAAGTAAGGTTTCACCATAGCAGGCCTTGGGGTCGTGATTAAACAATTGCAACGACTGTTTCTAACAACTGTCAAATGATACATATTTTTCTGTAGTGCAAACAAGTTAGTGATTTCCAAGTTTTCAATGGATCGTTTTTCAAATAAGCATAAATATGAAATGTTAGATAGCTTTATTCTCTGTAGGAGAAATGATATTATGGCTGCAGAAATTTTTGTTTTAGCAACAAATAAAACAAAAATTTTAACAACAAATTTCTTTTCTTTACCGCCTTTACGTTCTCAGTGGTTGTTTTTTAAATACGCAAGCCCGACTGTCCCAAGATTTGGCGTTACTGTTGTCATCCTTTCTTGTTGTAGTTGTATCTTTGTCACTTTTTCCTATAAACACATATTGTACGCCTAAAGTGTTCTATTTGTAATGAATTTATTAACAAATCGTTTGTTGATAGATCAAACCCAAACACTGACGTGTACACCCCAAGTTACGACCATAATATTTTGACGTTAATTTATTTTACTAAAGTAATTATCCTTATAAATTGGTCCATTTAAAGTATTACATGTTTTAGAAAATAATGCGTCAGTATTTGCTCCATGCTATTCATTTAAAATAGTAAAGGAAATAACACTGATGTAAAATAAAAATACTTGATGCTAGGCGTCACAGTATGTAGCTAGTTCGATTTTTCACCATCGTCATCATCATTTTCTAAATCGTAAAATATACAAAATGTACTAAAGTTCCTCACATGGTGTTCAAAATAGGAGTTCTAAATTTTAAAGATAATACTTTGTAAAATGAATTGCATTTTATTATTAAGCCATCGCTTAACTGGTAACTTTTCTCAATTTTTTTAAAACCTAAATATGTCATACGTAATAAGGAATAATAAAATACTTTCACAACATGTGTCCTGTTATAAGTGCCAGGTTAAAATAGTGTGATATTTTTACTGCCGCTCATAAACAAAACGGTCTTTCAAGAATAGACGCGCATCAATTTTTATATTTTTATAAGCTTTTAACAAATGTTAGAAGTTGCTAAATCTCTTTTTCTGTACTTAAACATTACACAAAAAATGGAGCCTTCTAAATTTGTTAATCGCAATATTCTGTTAAAGTTGGATGGCATGAGTGTGTGAAATTACCTTTTTTATAGGACGATAAAACTTAAAATTTGATAAACGATCTTGGTTTAAATATTACGATTTTAGGATATAACTGTAAAAGCCTGGAGTAAATCCCTATATTTACCAAAGTAAGGTGGCAAAGGTCCGGCGAAAGCTTGTAAACGCTTGCATTTCAGGCGTTTACATTGGTTTTTGTTTAAAAAAACCTTTAATCTGACCCTCGTTCATTTGGTAACTAACAGAGGGTCAGGTTAAGGGTTGGTCAAAGTTTTTTTTTTTTAAATAAATAATTAAAATTAATTTAAGTTGGTAAACGCCTCCATTTCGGATTTTTCGTTTGTTTTTATTAAAAAAAGCTTTAACTAACCCTCAACCTGACCCTCGTTCATTTGGTCAGTAATTCTATTTCGGGCTTTTACGTTCGTTTACATAAAAAAGCTTAAACTAAGTTAAATTTGTAAACGCTTTTATTGCGGGCTTTTCCATTGTTTTCATTTTAAAAAAACGTTAACGAACCTTTAATCTGACCCTCGTTCATTTGGTCGGTAATAAAGGGCCAGGGAAAAGGTAGGTTAAAACTACTTTTTAAATAAATAACGAAAATAAAATTAAGTTTGTTTACGCTTCCATTTTGGGCTTTTCCTTTGTGTTCATTTAAAAAAAAAAACACACCTTGTCAAATTTTAATCATTTTAGTTGTCTTTTGTTTTTCGGAACATTTCATTGACCCAACATACGAAATAAAACTGTTAGCGTTCCTGCAAAAGTATTTAAATGATAAAAAACTCCAATAAGAATGTTTTTAATGAATAATTTAGCAACTAAAAATAACCTGTCCCTGTCTTGCTGATGTAAGCTTAGAGCGTATTCATTGTCACCTTATATGTAATAAATGTCTTTGAACATTGCGTTATAACACAGTTCCGTTTGGTTCAGTAACGCATTTTGTAATAATAATGAAACCCGTAATAGATATCGTGTGCTGCATCTGACAGATCTTGGAGTTGTTCCCCACAATAAACGTTTGTCGTGCCGTTTCGCGCTCCCCAGGTGAGACAGGCGGTTATTTAGGAATTTAGCGACACCTCCAGTAATTAAAGTTGGTAACCGTGACCGTCTCTCTCATCCTGACCGTCACCCTCGCCCGGAGCGGGGTTTCGGCGAGAACTTCTTTGCCCCGGAATTTAATTTCACACAACGGGAACGACATTCCCTCAACACGATATGGTTAAACTTAATCGGATAAGTACGGATCCGCTCGCTTTATCCTAAACAGGGAAGTTGTTTTCAATTTACGCAATTATATTATATTATAAGCATCCACCGTTTGTTAATTACAACAAAACCGGCTGGCGCTATTGTTATACGTAATAGAGACATAGCCGGCAATTTACGCATATAACTTGGGAAAGTATCGACATATAATATCGTATAAGATCGTAAAATTATGTGCTTAAACTCGAAACTTAAAATTGAAAGTAGGGTGGAGTGTAAACACTTTTTATTCGGATTAAAACAAATGCAAAATTAAAAAATAACAGAGATGAATATATCGCTCACTTGGTTGACATAACTTAAAAATATCGGTACAGGGTAGTGTTGCCGCCGAGACGAGACAATTCTCGATCTCGTCTCGTCTCGTCTCGAATTTCGAGATCGAGACAGGCATTTTTCTGTCTCGAAAATTCGAGACGAGATTAATAATCGTCTCGAAAATTCGAGACGAGATCCTCGAGATTCTCGATCTTGACAGTATTTTTACATGACGAAAAAGTTTTAATATATATTTTATTTATAAATTTTTGGAAACCACTTACAAATTAAACTTTTTATTAATTTTAAATATTGTGTAATAAATTTACAAGATTGCCAAGCATTGAGGCTTGAGGCACAGTTGGTACACTGGTTACTTGTATACATGAATAGTCTCGAGCCGTTCTGGAGAGGTTTGGATATAAAACTTGATGACTTTCCCACCAAACCAATACATCTACATCTTTATTTGCTCGTGGCATTACTATATAGTCATCGATTTCCGTTCTCCAGTTGTTAATTGTTGCTGTGGACTTATTAAATAGGGCAGTTAAATTAAAAGAACCCATCTCGTCAGAATCGGAATCATCTGGTCCAGAATCAGCTGATAATTGATTTTGGTTTGGTGAATTATCTCTGTAGTAAAAGTTTTTATAGACTTCCTCAAATTGTTGTATTGCTTCTGTTCGCAATTGTCGGCCCCAGGACGTTAGTGCAAATGTTACATTAAATACGTAATTGTGAATATATCTTTCAAAATAACCGATTCGTACGTGGAGTTCACTCCAGTGTTAAAAATTTTAAATAAAATTTGTTTACCCTTTTAAGTCTTTTTTTGAGTGACCTTTGCTGCCCTTGAAAGAAATAAATGCATGCTTCTAACAATATGCATTCACATTATTTGCTTACACAGGGGAAGCATCGAACTTGAAACAACAGCGTTCTTTCTGTATATCATCAGGGACACTTAGTTAAAGCATTGCAATGTATAAATTCGGTTTGCACGAACTTAAAATTCGAGACTCGAGATTCTCGAATTCGAGATCGAGATTGCACGTTCGAGAATTTTCGAGATCGAGATTTAACTTTCGAGAATTTTCGAGATCGAGATCGAGAATGGATAAATCTCGTCTCGTCTCGTCTCGTGGCAACACTAGTACAGGGAGAACGATTGTTATAATGTTCTTTTATTCACAGCATTAACGATATATATGCGCTCCTAAAACTTGCCGCAATAGAACACAGTACCTAAGTTAAGCAATCTTAACTTATGACCATAACAAATTAAATGTTTAAGTGTGCCTGCTGAAAAGTCGAGGCTTTTGAGTTAAAATGAGCGACATGTAGGTACTTTCGAAAATTGTGCTGTTACACAATTAATCCTTTCTTTAAAATGTTGGAAAGTAATTGAAAGTTATTTAAAACCCATGTCAATAATCGGGTACCCGGATACCCACCTAAGCACTTTCGGTGAGATTTTTTTACATGTTTAAGTGATAGTTTTTTTTTAAACCTTCAATATAGTCGCGATTTTACCGTTTTTAAAGCGAAATATGTTTTTTTTCCGTCCTGGAACCAAAAATTATTTTACATTAATTAGTAACAGAAGAAACTAAAAAAAGATGAATGCTTATACAGGGTGAGGCATCACTTATGACACCCCCACTTATTTTATTATTGGAAAGAATTATCAAAAAAAGTTTAAAATAAAAGTTGTTTGATGCAGTATTTCCCAAAATATTGTCATGTCAAATTTTTGTTTTCTTTTGTTTTTTTAGGAGTTATAGCACCATATTTGTTTTTTTTAAATGGCACCATACATATTTTTTTATACAGTTTGAAAGACAATTTCTTTCTATTTTCAACCCACTAAAACTTTTATACCGTTACATAACAACATTTTTAAGAAAATCGCAAAGAACAATTATGTTTTAAAAGCGTACGGTATTAATTATTTTACATTAGTAGGCTTTGAAAATGATACAAAACGGTAAAACATGTATTACAGTAGTTTTGTGTTTACCATTGTAACCTAATTAACTTTTTTTTAAAATCTTTTACCATTTTGTATCATTTTCAAAGCCTACCAATGTAAAATAATTAATACCGTACGCTTTTAAAACAAAATTGTTCTTTTGCGATTTTCTTAAAAATTTTGTTATGTAAAGGTATAAAAGTTTTAGTGCGTTGAAAAGAGAAAGAAATTGTCTTTCAAACCGTATAAAAAAATATGTATGGTGTCATTTAAAAAAAACAAACATGATGCCGTAACTCCTAAAAAAACAAAAGAAAACGAAATTTGACATGACAATATTTTGGGAAATACTACATCAAACAACTTTTATTTGAAACTTTTTTTGATAATTCTTTCCCATAACAAAATAAGGGGAGGGTGTCATAAGTGATGCCTCACCCTGTATTATCATGATTATTTTGAAGAAGGATGGATTAGATGTTTCTCTTGCCTAAAATGGACTCACAACTTTTGTACAGTTCTTGAAAGAAGACGAAGCTACACATACTTTTCTTTGTGCTTATTGTAATAAAAATCCAATAGAGAAAAAGTGACATTTATTATTATATTGCCACACCTATGTAGCAAAACAGAGAAAACTTTATTTTAACTTGCATATTTATGAATTATTATTACTAAATTGTTATCCAAAAATCGTTTCTAGTTCTCCTAATAAATTTTCAAAATAATTTAAAGTTTTTGAAGCAGACTCTTAATAAAAATTCAAGTTATTGGCATCGATGGATTCCTTAGAAGATGCTCCATTTAAATAACCGCTTGTACCACCATAGTTCCATTTAAAAAAAAATGACTTTTGGTCAAAAAACCGATTCCGCAACCTTCAAAGCCGATTAAAGTAACCTAAGTGTCATTTAAAATTTACAAAAGCGTTTCTTGGACAATTGTTGACTTAATAAAAATCAATTTGTGCAGGTCACGGCACTCGTAATAAAAATCTAAATTTTGTCTCAAAACCTTTGAGGTTACAAAAATTAACCAAAATAGTGCAGTTGTATCCAAAATCGCTATAAAAATATACATTTAAAATAACAAAGTTGGGGTCGTTTCCGGCGAAACCGGAAGTGAAACAAATGTGTGCATGTGCTCAAAAAGCCCAGTTTTTTGAACATATCATATCTGAAATTTCATTTATCTAAAATCAAAACTAAAGAAAAAAGGTGTACCACACTTCATTTACACCCGGTATAAATTGGAATTCCTATATCATAGTTTTATGTCGACAATAATAACTTTGTTCTCGTGTAAACTGCAATAAATACCTCCATCAACCATCACTTTCACTACAGTGTAACTTACTCCCCTACATAAATTGCGCAAAGTATTAATACGTTTTATTTAATTAAATATATTGATTTGAGAAATGAAAATTACATGTCGTTATGTACATACCATGTTAGAAACAAAAGGCAATTTTATCGAGCGTAGAATCCCCTTAACTGCAGACCAATGCTAATGGGATCTAGTGAATATCTAGCCGGTCCCGTCTGCAGACAATTAAACGAAGATTCATCGTCCGCCTGCAGCCCTTATAATTGAAATGGACGGGAAACCGGGTATTTAGTGCTGGAATGAAGCCATCAAGAACGTTTGACTCGCGACAGCGCCACTTTCCCAGCATCCCCTAATGAAATGTGTATGCTTCTCACGAGTTTTTACCACGTCAACAGCGACCTAGAAAAAAAATGGATACTGTGAAGTCACAGTTTTCAAACGCGTGTTGGTACCACAGATGAACAATTCATTGCTTTTAGTGTTTTTTCTGGGAATGACAACTGAATAAGATTTGATTAAATTTGATGGTTCGTTGTTAGCCCGAATGACAGGCATAACAAGCTAAGGTTGGAATATATTTGCATGGCGAAAGTAAAGTGTGCATAAATGAATATTTCAATGTTCTTAAGCGAAGGCTTTATCGTTTTGTAATAAAAATAAGAGTTGGAATAATTCTAGTGCACTCTAAGCTGTTCGTTATGTTTAAATCAATGAATTTTGTCATCTGTTTAATCTACACAGCCGGTCAAAAGTTTGAGACCACCTTAATTTTCTAGAAAATGAAAGATAAAACAAAAAATACTCTTCAACTATAAAAGACATTGTGCTGAATAAAATACCGCATCAATAATAATAATAATTTTATTTCAGTCTTCAGTTACTAAAACATGTAACACTTCAAAAGGGTCAAGTTATAAGGATTTCAACTTACGCAAAACACATTAACGTTAAAATATTACGGTCATAACTTCCAGTATTTGGATTTTGTCCATCAACCAAACGATTTGTTGATAATTTTGTACATCACAAGTAGAACGCATTGCTTGTACATATGTGCTTATAGAAAAGAATGATAAGAATGCAATCACAACAAAAGAAAGATGACAACGGGAAATCAAAACCTTGGGACAGTCGCGCTTGGGTAGTTAAGAAACAACCACCGAGAAATGTGCAGCCGGTCAAAAAATTAAAGAAATTTCTGTTCAAAATTGTAACGTACTACGTAAAAAAACGTTTGAGCGTCCAACCACCTTATAAAAACTATCGTCAGTCATAATTAGAAACAATAAACATTAGAGTAATAAGTACTCATCCCTAACAGTGCGGCCTATGTACACTGTACAGTACGGTCCCTCACAATACATACATTAATTTCATTAAAATAATTAAATTTTATGACATTAATATTAAATTATATAAAGCTAAGCAAGATTATTATTTTTTGTCGATATTTTTTTGCTTTTAATGACAATTTGTCACCCTAGAGTTGTTTTGTTCCATATCACTGTAGTTCGTTTTAAAAAGTAGACTTTAAAATTTAATAAAAGTGCTATTTGTTTGAAATAAAAACAGTAACACGTAGAACTTGTTTGTTATTACCCAAATTCAAATTTGAGTTTGTTGAACGATATGGAACACTTTAAATATAATCTTAAATACATATAATATTGATTAAGGTCTCTACCGCAAAATGGCATATGGAACAATAACTCTTTTAACTCTTTTAACTCTCAGGCGAAGATTTTTTACCAATTTTGTCATGAGGTCAATTATTTTTAGTTATTTCTTCTGATAAAATTCTCCTCCATTTTTACTACAAAGTGACCCAATGCCGTTTTTTTGACGAAAGCCATTTTTTACTTTTCCATCGACCTCTTCCCAAACAAGCACTATAAGATTCAGGTCCGGAGATTGTGGTGGCCAGGGCCACATCATTTTATTCAACTGACCGTCTCCCTCTTTATTTTCTAAATAACCTCACCACTATCTTTGTTGCATAGTGAACTCCTGCTCACCAAGTAATCGCAGCTCAGATGGTACAACGTTGATTTCTAAAACACTTTTATATTGTTAGTATCTCTTTAATGCGTAATAATTCTCCAACTCCTCAGCCAAAAACAGTCCCAAATCGTTATGGAATCCCAAATTATCTATTAACAGTTATCTTTCAATTATCTATTAAAGTTGAAACACTGTTGAGTTTATTAAACGAAATTCAATTTGTTATCTAAGTACGCTTAACATTCCTCTATAACATCTTCAAATAATTAAGTTGCACATGGTTAGGAGTTACATTTTTATCACCCTACATAAGGCGAATATAATTTTTTTTTTCAAAGCGGCAGAGCAGGCCAGGTTATTGGGTAAAATAAACATTGTTTCGACTTACCGACATATTCAACTTACGGACACACTACGAAACCTAAGCTGACATAAGTCCAGTGTAGGACCGTTTAAGAGCAAATTATTACACCAGGTTTTACATATCCAGAGAAAAGTAGCATTTTAAATTTATTTTGAAATTGGCAGTTTATGTAAGATACTAAAAACATAAAAGTGTTTTTTGCACATAAAAATGTCCTTTATCACATACAATTGTCTTTATTAGGTCGGTTCGAAATTTATCCGAGATGCAGATTTTTTTCAACGAAAACTTGGAAACAAACCTCGTGGGTGTTAAAAGTTGCGTATCAGACAGAAATCACAATAAAATATAACGAGCGCTATCTGTGAACGTAGCGCTAGAGGCAAGCGCCTTGCCGTTCCTGGAGTTTTTACAGCACCGTAAAAATACACATTTTGTCGGTGGATAAATCGGCCAGATAAGCAGTTCACGGCACACCTGATCTTAGACATTTAATTAAATTTCACCAGAAGGAATAAATTTTGAAGCAAACAGATCTTTCTGAGATTAATCGTGTTATTCGTAGTAATTCTGTAATACATTTTTTTATACAAATATTTATTCACAACGTAGTTTTTACAGTAAAATACTAGCGAAAAAATCATATTTTTGTTCCGAAGTAGTCAGTAGACCAAAATAAGTGCACCACATTAATTGATAAATACTTGAATCATTTGAATAGTTCGTTTATATAGTTCTTTTATTTTTATTATTTACCTATGTCAGCAAAGAGATATATAATTCAATATTATAAACTACTTTGCTGACAAGCCCTAAGTGATCCTAGACATCGTGACGTTATCTCCACAACCTCATCTCAGGTCTAAGGCATTCTCTCTTAAGTCTTCTGTTGTTAGGCTGTAGCAGTGATTCCAGTAGTGGATTCGGGTACGTCTAGAGTTGGTGATGTTTACTATTTTTTTAAATTGATAGTTTCTTGAACGATTTGAGTATTCATCTCTGTAAGGAGAGTATGGTTCGACCCGTACCAGGGGCATTCGCTATTTTTGCCAATTTTTGATTGACACCGCTGTATAACTTGTATAACTTGATGATGACTTTATAGATTAGTATCTTGTTATACAGGGTGTTTCTTAAATATTGCGAAAAACTTTGGGAGGTAATTCCTTATCGAAAATTAAGGGGGGACTTTTATATAATTTAATTTTCTTAGACGTCTCCTTTCGGAGTTACACCCCCCTAAAGGGCAGCGGTAAAATTATGTTTTTATTTTTTTCTCAAGTTTGGATAAATGTAGGAGAATGATATCTGGTAGATGTTTTATACTTACTGAAAGGTTTCCCACAGTAATATTTTCAATTATCTCTCATCTCCACAAGGGACTGAAAAAAGCAACCCTTGTTGGTTTTTCAATCAGAACTTTTTAGAGGGTAGAAATTTTGCAATTGACGGGTTTTTTCGTGTTATCATCATGTGATGTGGAATTATACGGTTAGGATATCTTTTTTCATAAAGACACCTGGCTGTTAATGAATTACCGTTAACAAGACCGTAAACGAAAGCATATTGCACATCTTAACATTTGTGTAATTCATTTTAAATATAATAAATCGTTTTATTTTAGAACATTTAAAAACTGTTGTTTCTAAATAAAGGAAGCTTTTCAAGACAATTTTTGGAGAATGCGTCGTTTAGTTTTAAATGTAGCCTGTTCAACTCCGTTTTTTATTTTTGTAGCATATTCGTCTATTGCCTTATTAATTTCTTCATCGGTTGTTAAGGATTCTGGCTACGTCATATTTTCGTCGATGCTCTTTGAGAAGGTCTGCCAGCAAATTGCAAAATTTCAACCTTCCAAAAAGTTCTGATTGGTAAACCAACAGGGGTTCCTTTTTTCAGTCCCTTGTGAAGGTGGGAGATGATTGAAAGTATTACTATGGGAAACCTTATAATAAGTATAAAACATCTACCACATATTATTCTCCTACATAAATCCAAATTTCAGAAATAAAATAAAAACCTAATTTTACCGCTCCTCTTTAGGGGGGGTGTAACTCCGAAAGGAGGCGTCTTAAGGAGAAAAAAATACAGGGTGAGGCATCACTTATGACACCCTCACTTATTTTGTTATTGGAAAGAATTATCAAAAAAAGTTTTAAATAAAAGTTGTTTGATACACTATTTCCCAAACTATTGTCATGTCAAATTTTGGTTTTCTTTTGTTTTTTTGGAGTTACGGCACCATATTTGTTTTTTTTTAATGGCACTATACAAAATTTTTTAGACGGTTTGAAAGACATTTTCTTTCTCTTTCCAACGCACTTAAACTTTTATACCCTTACATAACAAAATTTTTAAGAAAATCGCAAAAGAAAATTTTTGTTTTAAAAGCGTACTTTATTAATTAATTAGTATGCTTAGAAAATCATACAAAACGGTAAAAGATCTTAAAAAAAGTTAATTAGGTTACAACGGTAAACACAAAACTATTGTAATATTTTTTTTACCGTTTTGTATCATTTTCAAAGCCTACTTATACAGTGTGAGGCATCACTTATGACACCACCACTTATTTTGTTATTGGAAAGAGTTATCAAAAAAAGTTTCAAATAAATGTTGTTTGATACGCTATTTACATTAGTAGGCGTTGAAAATGATACAGAACGGTAAAAAATATATTACAGTAGTTTTGTGTTAACCGTTGTAACCTTATTAACTTCTTTCAAAATCTTTTCCCATTTGGTATCATTTTCAAAGCCTACTAATGTAAATTAATTAATACCGTACGCTCTTAAAACAAAATTGTTCTTTTGCGATTTTCTTAAAAATTTTGTTTTGTAAGGGTATAAAAAATTAAGTGCGTTGGAAAGAGAAAGAAAATGTCTTTCAAACCGTATAAAAAAATATGTATGGTGCCATTAAAAAAAAACAAATATGGTGCCGTAACTCCTAAAAAAACAAAAGAAAACAAAAATTGACATGACAATATTTTGGGAAATAGCGTATCAAACAACTTTTATTTGAAACTTTTTTTGATCATTCTTTCCAATAACAAAATAAGTGGGGGTGTCATAAGTGATGCCTCACCCTGTATATAAAATTCCCGCCTTAATTTTCGATGAGGAATTACCTCTCAAAGTTGTTCGCAATATTTAAGAAACACCCTTTATATTAAGTGTAATAATATATCATTTATGTACTGCAATAATGACATCACAAAAATCTTGATTTTTAGTAGGCACATTTTAAATATTTGATTTGTCAAGTCGTAAGTAAAGATTGTTTAAATTATTGTCATCTATTGTGGCGAGATTTAGGAGCTTACATATGTCGTTCTTGCCACATTTAAAGGAACAATACCAATCGTTCTCCCTACACCGATAACTCAAATATCGAGATTGTTGAGTTATGTCATTATTATAGCATATGAGCAATATTAATTGAGTTTAATTAACAATTACTTACTTTTTTATTAAAAAATCCTTGTACAAATCCTAGACCCGTTTCGAGACTCTTCTGTCTTCTTTATGAGCAACCTCATAAAAAATTGCTGCTAACATTAAAATATTATATGAGATTGCAACTAATAAAGGGTGTTTTGCAGAAGATTGTTTATAAAAAAAGAAAATAAATTGTAAATAAACCTATAACATTTAATGTTACATTGTTACATTACACTTATTATAAAAGGGATTTTAATTAACAAGTTCTTCATATATCATATTTATAAATTGCACCAAAGCCCATTTAATTATGTTTGTAATTTAAAAAAAAAAAAAAAACAAGCTATGACATTCCATGATCATTTAAAGTCTAAATACACTTCAAAGCTTATTTGTTTTCAAAATATCTCTCAACTTTCTAATTTATATAATAAAAAAATACGTTTTCGGTTTTGATCTTTGTGATTCGCTATAAATTAACTTTACAAATGTACAGTACCTACTTTATTTTTGTGCTATAATAAGGATAGTATAATAATACTGCTATTGGCAAAAAAATTTGCTGCAAGTGGTTTTCGCAACACCAACAAGGTTTACAAATTTCCCTGTAATTTCTCATGTTCTCTTATGCATTGTTTTAGCTCCCAGATTTTCAATATTGTTCTAATTGCAATTTCCCCGAGGCCGATTCTCCGTCTACTACTTGTGCTGCCCGATTTTATGATTTTCTGTAATTCCCTTTCCATTCCGTTTGCGCCCTCACCTTACAGCGTCAGAATTTATCTAAATTATCAGTCTCCCCCTGTGCACACTCTGATTTTTTTAGAGCTCGTTTAACAAGACAAAAAAGATAAGCAGCGTTTTACCTCGTGTCGACGGCTTGTCTTATAAATTAACTCTAGCGGTTCCCGGGTTCAACTATATTTTATTTTTATTATTCTGAGTGCTAACTCGTCCCTAACAAAATGTGAAAAATTCTTTTCTAAAGGTACAATAGCCGATCCATAAGCGTCCAACACTGGCTGCAAGTCTCGTGGCCAACTTGTTTTTTCCTTGACGCATATTTTTCATTACCTACCCTTTCTTATTTTGTAGCGGGCGGGTGATTTATGAATTTCTCCGCGTTTCTTTCAGACTCTTTTTCTATTTTCTGCATAAATTTTTGTCACCTAAGCCACACATAAGCGGATTTTATATTCTTTCATAAGAATAAGGGTTAAGATGGTAATATATTTTTGGGTTAGAAAAACGGTGTGTTAAAGCTATTCTACAAAATACGCTTTTATATCTGTCGGCAAGTATCCATATCCGATCGAATGTTCGGCGATGATATTATTTTATTTTAACGATTATGTGGGTAGCAATACTAAAAATTTTAAGACGAAAAGATATACAGGATAGTCCACATGGAACGGCCACTATTGGAATCGAAACGATAAGAGCTACAAAGAAGTATAAATTTGACAAATTGCTTCCCTTTGTGAAACCTATTAAGTGGTGCTATCCTGTTTTAAAAAGTTCCATGGCACGCTAGATAATAAACAAAAATGAAATGGGCTATTTTTTAAATCGTTAATAAATCGGTTATATTTACTTGATGATACAAAAATATTTTTGGAAAAAAGTTGTAGATTTCTTACGGACTTGTAATAAACAGCTGTAAATAAATTTGCAATATTTATTTTTTTTTGGTTATAAATAGTTTACTAGGTTTGCTATAAAATTATAAATGTTGTTATTGATCTTTCCATAGTTTTGGAATTACAGTTTGTAGTTCTGAAGCAACAGAAGATTTTATATTCGTCTTTAGCTCCTTAAAAAATTGTGTTACCAAAACACTTAAAAACCTTACCCAACTTGACCTAATCTGACCCAACCTGACCTAACTTTGTCCAACCTGACCCAACCTGACCCAACCTGACCCAACCTAAGCCAGCCTGACCTAACCCAACCTGACCTAACCTGACCCAACCTGACCTAAATTTATTTAAAATAAAAATAAATTCACAGATTTTTCCATTGTTTAAAGAAAATTTCAATATTTTTATAGTCTTTATTAATTATGTATAGTGTTTCTTAAGTTTTATAGCAAACTAATTATTTTCATAGTAATTATTATTTTTTTATTTCAATGAAAACTATAAAAGGTACCGCAATTTCATAACTGAATTAGGTAAGAAATTAATCGAATATGAAAATGAGATAAGAAAGCCTTCAACAAGTACTATTTTGGGAATACTTCTATCCAAGAAAAAATTCGATTTATTCTGTGAAAAAGAATAGGAAGAAGATAAATATGCAACAATTTCAAAAATAATTTTTGTGTAAAGAACATTATTTTGTTTTATGCAATTCTTGCACAGAAAAAATCAAATATGCCTGTTTTATTTATTGTTTATTTACGTTTATTTTGCAAAATATTAACAATAATAATTAATTTTGTATTTTATGATGTTAATAAATTTACTTTCGATGCTCGTCACTATGTGTAATCTTTACTTTTGATTATTAAGCATGCATGCAATTTTAAATAGTGCGGGTCAATGTTATTGGCGTAAGTTTACAAATTATATTAAATGTTATAATCTATACTGATATGGGAGCTGCATACTAACAATATTCATGATACATGAACTGTTTTTAAGTGGCTAATGTTTGTTTGTTTCGTATGAAAGTAGGCATCATGTTCCTTCAACAAACTTTAACAATTTTCGACGAGCGTCTTGTTTGCTAAGCCCATAACACGTCCTTTGTTTTGTTGACCAACATATCATCATTGCCAAACACACACAAGTGTGTGCAGAACATGCTTAAAGAACAGGGAACAATAACAGGAGGGTTTTCTGATGCAGTGTCCACATTCTGTCCTTACTTGAGAGCACTTGGGCACATGGATCTCATTTCAAAACGAACATCGACTTACTTAGTCCTTTTTTTCGCCCCCAGGGAATAAAACGCGAGTAAACTATCTATAGAAATGCTAATATTCCATTTTCTTTCAGTCGGGAGAAACTCATGGAATGTAAAAGAGCTACTGTGTTACTCAAAAATAGTTGAATGTATTATTGGTCATAAATAAATACATTCATTTTGGATTATGTCAATGTTTATTGCTATTAAAAGAATAAAACATTTTTTAGCAGTTTGTTATTGATAGTAAAGTTTTTATGTCGATAGACTATTAAACTAAACGTTGATTATTACATATAGGTGGATCGAATTTTTTTTTTTTTTTCTGGCGGGGTGCGGAAAAGATGCTCTAGGGGAATACAATCAGAAGTCATAAAGACAATATTTTGATATTATTAGTGCAAGTACTGCCCCAAGCCTGCTGAATTTTGAAAAAAATTTGCTGAATGTAGGTTATAGTTTATGCCCAATAAAAGTATTCAAGGTTAGGCTACAAAATTTTTATAACTTTTTTGGACAATTAAAAGAATAAGAAAATAGAACAGAATGTAAAATCACACAAAAGTAGTTTTAAAAAAAATTAAGATCACTCCAAAATTAAGCTAATAACTTGGTTTTGTAGTCTTTTTTGGTATGATACGACAAGATTCTAATTTATTTCTGATCCGTCACCAATTTGACACATCTTTCAGTGGTTTGTGTGTGGCAAGGCATCAAACAAAATTTAGGTAAAATATCAGTTTCGACTTTGTCCAGATTTGCGATGGCTTCGAAAATGATGCGAAGTCAATTGGCAATTGTTTTTGCGTCACTAGATTTCATAGAAATATGGTCAATGTATTGTGAACCAGGTTTTTTTCAATAAACTAATGTGCTCTTCGAACACAACTTTTCTGCGATAGTCCTCATTGCTTTTCATGCATATCAGCATTTGCTTTTAAGGGCTTAGAATTTGAACCCTTAGTTTGAGCCGTGGATCTTTGGGACTTTGATGTTTGGGAAGCTTCTTCATAAAAGTTTCGTTACAATTTTTTGGAAATATTGGTTTCGTTTTTCCTTGTAGTCTCTCTATCTAAGGAACACATCATCATTTTTCTTTGACCTCGCTGGTCTAATAAGAATTCTCTTTCTTTAATGAGTATCTTTCGCGATTTGTCACAAGAACTAGTCTCGAACGAACTACATTTGCGTGGCAATGTCAAACAGAGTCCATTTTGAACTTCTCCAATTTGTTTCTGTAGTTGTCACTATTCTTTCTACATTGATAGGGCTTTAGGATTGCACGGTATTTGACGTGATATGTTTTTATTCTCGCTAAGATTGTTCGATGCTCTACTGTAGGTAAGGACGCTCTTCTCCAGATTTGTTCTATGTCAGTAGTAACTATTTTACTAGTGTCTCTTACCAAATCCTGGAATCGTTTGCTAAGGTTTGAAGACGTAAATAAAATATTATATCATGCCTTCATGCCTTCATGCGTCGGTAACAAACTATTCGGGAATTCTTTGCCAACACCAAATATAGGACAGTTTGTATCACTGCTACGTAAACGTTTGTACTTTTATTACAAAAAAATCACACTATCAAATCTCAAATATTCGAAATCAGAACGAAACGTGATCTCTTCCTGAAAAAAAAATTGAAACTATAAAGCGAAGGGACGCTAAATGACATATCCGCTGCACTACCCGCGCACACCACGCTCACGTGACAATAAAATTACTCGGTAAAGTAAGAAAAACGGTGTGTTACATTGTAATTTTAATAATTAAAAGCATAAACTGTGATAATGTTCCAAAAAGTCGTGAAATTCGTTGTTAAAAATAGAACAAAGACATTTTAATTTAAAGTAACTTTTTTTAAATTCTCGAAAACTTTGACGACTTTGTGGCAGTACTTCCAATTATTTTTTTTTTAAATATTTTGCATGATTAATCAAAAGATACCAGGGCATCTATCGCGCACCCCCCGAAATTGAAATTCGAAAAAAAAAAATTCTCTCATATAAGAGCGATCCACCCTATATATTACAACTCTATTTTAATTTCGATATTAAATTTTTAGTAGATACGGGATCATGTGATGTTAACAGGAATGTATTAAAGGCAAACTAATTTAAAGTTTTTACCAAAAGTTTCTGGTTGTAACTACACTTTTTTTTTATACACGAAATCGTTTTGAATAATGATGGCCAAAAAGTTTTCATATTCTGCTATATTTTATGTAGGTAGTGTAATTCTGTATACTGAAAAGTATTTTTTTATTCCAGTTGCACCAGAATCTATACGAGTTTTACGGGGTGATGGAGTTCCCGTGGAAAATGCAACAAAATTGGAGCAAATGAACGAAGAAACCAAACTCGAGCTTATTTGCGAGGCAATAGGAGGAAAGCCAATACCACGAGTGACTTGGTACAACGGGAGTTCCGAGATGAAAGGTAGAAATCACAGTACACTTGATTTTACAGGAAACTGATTTCTTGCACCGTAAAATTCAAATTATTCCGAGTTAAACGATCTTTTAGGTTGGAACTGGAAGTTGACGGCAATGCTGACGTAATTTTTATCAGGGTAGCGAGTTATTCGAAAACATTTAAAACGTATAAGAAATTCAATTTTTTTTATAACAGTGCCGGTTATTTCTTGAAACCTTAGATTTTTTCATTTAGTTATCTGATTATAATTTTTTTTTCAAATGTAAATCTATTGGCTCAGTGGCGTAAAATTCAATAAATTTCTTAAAAACAATACGAGACATACAGGGTGAGTCACGACGGACGCCACGGAGTTTTATGGCCAAACGGTATATAATTTTAAACTTTTGTCGCTGTTAGATTATGTAAGTCAATAAAGGCTACATTTTAAAAATATTTTCAAACATACAGGGTGCTCCAAAAAAGAGTGGCATATCAAATTTATACTTTTTCTTATGGAACACCCTGTATATTTTTACATTTTTGGATTCCTCTTTAAATTTAATTAAAAAAATGTATAAGGTCGTATGGGTCTAAAGTCAACCGTTCTCGTGAAAATTGCATTTTCATGAAAATACAGTATTTTCAAAAAATTTCACTATTTAAAAACTGAGAATTCTAAAGAAATTCGCTTGGAGATAAGATTGACAATAGATTATTTAACACTTTGCACTACCAACATTTTTAAAATATTATACAGGGCATTTTTTACGCTTGGTCAAGCTTGTGAAACTTTAAACATCGATAACTAATTTTTTTTAAATACAACACTATATTTTTTTAATTCTCTTTCGAAAACATAAAGTCTGTTTTTCTCCTAAAATTGATATTTTCAGAGATATCGCGATTTTCTTGTTAATTATTAGGGCAAAGTAATATTTTCAAGTAGGCTATGAAGGCAGACAGCGGTTATTTGAAACAATTGAAGAAAAAAACAGGAAACTTATAATTTGGTCGTTTGCCAACACATTTTTGACAGATTTTTATAGAAAAGGTGTAGTTTTACCATACTTACGTTTAAATTTTTAATAGAGGTTTCTTAAAATTATTTATGCATTTATTTATTGGACCAGTTTTGTAAAATAAGTACTAAATCCTATAAACCTTTTTTTGTGCGATCGTACTAGAAACAGCTGTTTGACGGACGCGTTAGCAGCCATAAAGTACTGCATTACCGGCGTTATCCTTAGCAACGGCCTAAAAAGTAACTTTTCAGGCCGTTACTCTTAGCAACGGCCTGAAAAGTAACTTTTTCGGACGCTACAGCGTAAATTTGCATTAAAACTAACAGCATACGCCATCTATCAGTGACAGAATGTCACGTAGTTTCTAACCTATATTTTTGAAAAATACTAAAAATTTAAATTGTTTTTAATTTTATCGCACAAAAAATGTAATATGCACCTCGGCCAAAACGTACTTTTTCGGCCTTGCCTGTTTGCTGGCCTCGGCCAGCAAACCAGACGCGGCCGAAAAAGTTACACTTTTTGGCCTTGATACATAAATAACTATCGGGTGATCAACAATGACTGATGCCTGCTAACTTCAGACTGAAAATAAAATAACCAAGTTTTAGTTGGTATCCCAGTGTAAAACTAGGATATCACTGGCGTAGTATTATTGACGTTTACTGTGACGTTCGGTTGACCTGTCATTTCGTGTGCGGTTAGTAGCTTTTCGTTTTAATTTGCATCTTTTCGTAAAAATCAGTCATCAGTTTTTCATCTTCTGTGCGTTCAGGTTGTTCTGTCATTTCGTGTGTGACCAATATTTACATATGTATGCATATTAATAAAGGAACTGATTTAAGGTAGCCTCACTTAATTGTTTTTATGGAGCTAATTCTTTTAAACAAAAAGCTTTGCAAATCTTTTTGTCAGTAAAAATTGTAGCTGTCGCATTTAAATGAGAATATTATTACCCGTTCTGTCAATACAAACTTTTTCCTATGCCACTGGTTTTCCCCTATGGGTTACCATCCATTCGAACGAAGTTCCTAATACCCTTGGCATCAATCATTTTCGATCACCCGATATTTTGTATGTTTACGATACGACATTTGGTTCTACCGAAAACAGTATCAACCATTTTTTTTTTTTAATGTAAAATTAAACAAGTCAGTATTAATTTTTTTTAAATCAGCATTCCGTTCGCGTACCTAATACATTCTTAATTAGTTTTTAGGTCTGGGCAAACGATCAAACTCAATTATATGAACAATATTGTGGCCCTGATAGGAAACCTCTATTTAAACATAAGAATGGTAAAACTCTCTCTCTATCAATGCTGACGGGCAAAATTTTTTATTTTGTTTATTTAAAAAAAAAAACTCGTTTATGGCCTACTCGAGTTATTTTTTCTACACAGACAAATATATTTTTTGTAATTGATATGTCATTAATAAAAGAAACAGTGATGTTATTTATTTAAGTTTAAGTAAATATGTTATGGGTATAGCGTTCATAAAAACTCGTATGTTGACGATTACATCTTTGTAACTAAGAGTGCTATAAAAAATCTGATACTACTAGTTTGTTATACCCATGTGAATTGATAACAATGCACCAAAATTAAGATTTTAATGTTTAATATTACAGAACATAAAATAAAAAATCACTGAATTTTATTTCTTACATCTGTCTATCAAATTAATATTCGAAACATTTAAATTTGTTACAAATTGAACTCTGTTGCATGTAACTTTTTAGTAATATTCGAATATTCGAAATTGTATAACACGCGATGCCCATGGTGGCTTTAGTTAAGTCACGCCCGTGGAACTTTTTAGGCCAAAGGGTCAATTGCAATTTTTTTTATAAATCGTAACGGGCCGCATACTTTCCAGGGTATGTGGAGATTATCCTAGGGATGCAAGGGTTCGGAGATATTCGGTTTTTAATTTCTTAGTCAGGTCAGACGCATAGTTCATCCGGAAGGATTTCCTCTCATGGAAGGAGCTTTGAAAGTAGAATGTTTTTTTTTCTAAAGCGGTTTCTATTGCAGAATAGAGATCGTCAGCTGTTGTGGTTTCTTTCATACTTACCAAACCCAGTAATTTTTCAGTGAAATTTAACTTTATATCTGCTCCACTATTAAAAATTGCAAAAGGAACAGGACATTTGTTGATACATCAAGACCAGGGCATGAAACCGGTTTTTTAAACCGGTTTAAAAAACCGGTTAACCTTTATTTTTTGTCCAAAATTGTGATTTTTAACCGAAACCGAAACCGTTATTTTTAAAGGCAAAAAAAAACGGTAACCTTTAACCAAAATAATAAAAAACCGGTTTTTAAACATCTTTTTAATAAAAATTATTTTGAAAAAATACAAAATTTGTATTAAATGTGATTAGTTTACCAAAAGTAATTACTGAATGCTTGATTGTACATATATTATAAAATTATAAATAGATAATATCTTTTTATACTTTTATACTGCATTCCAAATCTGAATAATGTTAAAAACCGGTTAAACTAACCGGTTTTTTCAAAACCGGTTTTTTACGGAAAAACCGGTTTTTCAACAAAAACCGTTATAAAAATAAAGTTCTTGAATTCGGTTAACCGTTAACCAAAATTTTTTTCGGTTTCTAGCCCTGATCAAGACAGATTAGGATAAGAACTTATTAGCACTATATTAGACTAAACATAGCCCATTAAAAAGTAAACATTTGATCTTATTCGACTTTACTTACAGCTTTTTCCGCTTTCTAGATTCGTACACCCCAATAAAACATACTTTTTTTTACAGACTATTGTAAAGGAACCAAAAAACAAATTGTTTGTTGAAAGACCGATGTAAAATTAATATTTTTCGAGCTTCTGTGTGATTTAGTACTATAAATTTTAGTGGAGAATTTCGAACAACTGCATATTTTTAAGTTTTATAAGTTTCGGTACTTTTATTATTATAAAACTTGAGATTTATGATTTTATTTTTGACGTAATGTGTGGTGGCGTAGCAGCTGTGTAGAGTTATTTCGATAAATTATTCCTTTTTAATGGATTTCTCTTCTATTTTTCCGAGCACATGTAAGCCCCAGAGCTCTACTGTTGGAGTTGAAATATCATTAGCGATTTTGTATTGCGCGCCATTAAGGATAATCTTAAAATCGTATATTTTGTCCAAATGTGCTGCAGTGTGATTGTGAAGATTGCGGGAGAGGAGCTGTAAATAAAACAGGGAATTGTAGAAATCGGAAGGCCATGGCCATAAAGCTAAACTGACAATTATCTTTCTCGTTCTTCTCATTCGTTTTAACGCTTTACGAGCATCGGTTGCAAGGGGAACGCACCGTTGTAATTTAAGACGGGAAAGAACGATTATAATATCAAACTGAAACACTTCATAGGTTATCATACGTTATCTATAATAGTAAGCAATTATATCCAAAAATCGTATAGTGTACAAGTTTTAATTATATTGTTGTCAACAGGAGTTCATGCATCTATGTTATACGAATACGACTCCTAGGGTAGAAAGGCATTATTATCACCTCACGTTACCTCACTAGAGATCACGTTTCAATTAAATATCTGAGAGCGATATAAACAATGGATTTTTATTGTCTACGCCGTACATTTGATGAAAACCTAAGCCCACGTGACGTAATGATAATTTGTTTCTACCTATAATCATTAAAAACAATAGCAACTGCCTTAAGTTCTTGAGCAAGCAAGTATATGCAAAATAAAAGTCATCCTTACAGAAGGTGCGGTCTTCTTTTAACTAAAAAACAAATCGACTATTTCATTACGACTGTTTTCATTTGACAAATATCACTTAAGCGGCTTTTTAAACTTTAAGCCAAGCTACATTATGTAAAATAGGCATTTTGGCAGATAACTCTGTTTTCATAAAATTTTATTTTGTCAATTAATTGGATGATAGCAATAGTTTTACTTTTTCAGCCTTACTATAATTTTTATTGTCGGCTGCTAATATGCCTATTTATTCAGGGCCACCTTAACCACAGGGGTAAATGGGCTATAGCCCGGGGCCGCCAGCCTTTTGGGGCGGCAAACTCACTGGAAAATTCTCTTACGGTAGAATTTTGGAGCGAAGTATTGGAAAACATAGATAAAACTAATATATTACTTCTAAGAGTTGTTACTACAATTAAAAGCATTGTTGGAATATGTAGAAGAATTTTTACAGTCGAAACGAAATACAGATTCATTTAACTTTTACAAATCGGAGATTACCTAAAATTGTACTTATGTTATTATTAATAAACTTCTATCCAGAAGTACAAAAGAGAAAGTGTGCCTATAATGACATTTACTCAAAATCTGACTTTCTGGTAAGTTCGAAAAATTTAAATGAAGATACAACTAGAAAAAATGCTGCAGTCACGCAGAGTTCTGTAAAAAATTTATGTTGACGATTTAAAAAATAATTTTAATGATGAATGCCCTTATTTTAATCACTTTTATTTAGGTGGAGATATAGAAAATATATCTACTGAGGAACTGTCCGAGGACAATAATTGATTCAAAAATTAAGTCTAAATTTTCTAATGTGGTCACAGCAATGCGCATTTTTTTAAGTATTGCTGAAACATCTTTTTTAGCACTTAAAAGAATAAAAAATTGTTTACGCTCGTCTTTGGGACAGGGCAAATTAAAACGATTTAAATATTTTGTTCATAGAGAGTGATTTATTTAATTATTTAAATAGGTGCAATATTATTATCAACCAGTTTTCCAAAGAACAAGCTAGGAAAATAAATACTTACGTTATTTGTTGTTTTAATTTTTGTTTGTTTATATAGTTAGTTTTTGTTCATATAGGTTATTTGAATTTTGCATGCATTTTACATTTTTATTTTTTTATTGGTAATATATCTAGTTCTGAAACTTCACCGGTCACCCCGCTCCCGCTTTCCCACCGTGTATTTTCTTATGAAGAGGGGCGCATTATTGTTAGCAGCCCACGGGCGCCAAATATCTTAAGACGGCCCTGTATTTATTCATATTAAGATACAAATTGTTAAATAAACTTGTAATCATTTTTAAACAACTACAAATTTAAAAAAACATCATAAAAAATTTAAAAACAAATCAATAAAACACACTTAACTAGTATAACCAAATTCTGTTATACCTAAATTATAATGTAAAAACAAAAAGAAACTAGGTAACTGAAATTAAAAATTATCTTCAAATACATGCTCAGGTTTCTGATGTAAATTTAATTATATATTACAATGATTTATATAATTACTAGCTGGGAGAACTTTTTAAAAATTGTGATTTTGTTTTTGAAAAAATTATAGCTTTTAGATAAGACCAAAAATTTTTTTAAAATTTTAATCGTTAATTTTGAAATCTCAAATAATCTAGAATTAATAAAACATTATAATACTAAGTGCTATTGAACAATACAAATTAATAAACAAATAAATAAATAGTACTTATGCAAAAAAGTTATTACAACACGCCAATAAAAATGTTCACTCTAATACCTATAGACTTTCAATTTTTTATTAAATCTTTAGCATGATCAAAAATATTTGATAAGAAAAGAGTATGAAGAGAGATGAAAATCCATTGTTCCTAAACAAATAAACACAGAACGCAAAAAATTATTTTTCCAATTCCTGTTTTAATACAAGTTTAACTGAAACGTAGATAAGCCTACCATATGCCTTTCTTTAATCTGGAATAACCCGGACCATTTTTCACTCTTGATTAAAAACGGGAGCCGTCAAAGTTACATTCATTAAAACTAGGAATTCAGACACTTGGCCCAGCGTTTTTTCGGAGAACGCGCGCACCGAATAGCAACTTATTAATTTTCTAATTAGTTCCGACTTGTATTTAAGTAGAAAAGTTTTTGGAAAGCCGAAAACGGAAAACAAGGTACGTAATCTAACTAGAAATTCTCTTTTTAAGACGAATGTTCAACCAGAAAACACGGTTTAAAATAAAATTATTCAAATGCAGGAACAGCCTGATGCATCTCAATGGAAAGCAATTTACATGGCGATATTTTCTCTGCTCTGCGACTTGGTCTAATTTCAAATTAAAGAGATAATGTGAATTATAGTAACTGCCCTTGTAAATAACGGCTAATTCGATTGAACCGTATATCTTCACTTTACTACAAGTTTTTTCGTTCGCAAACGAAAATAAGTTTAAAAGGTACATGTACAAATGCAATTCGGAGCGTTTCTTTAAAAGCAGCGAGACGTACGAAAACAAGAAAGACTGCTCCGGCGGGATTTACTGGTTTTGTTCGTATTTATTTTAGAAAATGCGGCCATTGATGCTTCTGATAATTTAAAATAAAATTTAACGACATGCATGACATAAAACTTGGGCATGTCAGATCGCATACTGCGTGACTTCAAAATTGTTTAGGAACATAGTTGTTTTCTGTCAAGGCTTTATAATAATTTTGAATTCCTACCACGTATTTATTATAAAATAGAGGCACTTTGAAGAAGAGTGATCTTTATGTTAGAGACAGTTAGTGATAATATATTTTTTTGTTGTGCGTTATTATTGTAGCGACTAAAATAATTATTTATGTATCAAGGCCAAAACGTGTAACTTTTTCGACCGCGTCTGGTTTGCTGGCTGAGACGTAGTCGAAGCCAGCAAACAGGCAAGGACGAAAAAGTACGTTTTGGCCGAGGTGCATATTACATTTTTTGTGCGATAGAATTAAAAACAATTTAAATTTTTAGTATTTTGTAAAAATATAGGTTAGAAACTACGTGACATTCTGTCACTGACAGATGACGGCGTATGCTGTTAGCGGTGGAAACGTACTTGCATAATTCTGTACATAATTTAAATAACATTTTTTTGTGCGATTGTAATGTTTTATTCATAAATTTAAACATTGATTAATTATTAATTACATAACGTGTACCATATCATAAATATTTATTTATTAATAGATACATAGTATAATTGACAGCAATAGAACAGCTAGTATTATTTTTATTATATTAAAATATTAGGGTATAAACTACCTGAGTTAAAAACCTAAAGACCCTACGTCACTACACTTAGCGGGGAAGCCATAGGTACTTATATTCAGGCACGCATATGCGCTTTCCTCCTGCTTAATACAAATAATCTTTTTCGTACGCTGTAGCGGCCGCCGATAAAGGAAAAAACTTTTTTGGCCGTTGCTAAGGATAGGGGCGGAAATGCAGTACTTTATGGTTGCTAAGGCGTCCGTCAAACAACTGCTTCTAGTACGATCACACAAAAACACATTTTTCCGACGACCACTATCCTAAAGCGAGTAATTTGAAAATGACAAATTGCGCATGACACCGGAAATTGTGTGCAAAGAGCACTTTGTACACAATTTCTTCTACTTTACACATGCTAAGCGCGCTGTCAAGTTAACGTCACCGCAAACTTCTGCGTGATGCAATACTAACCTTACTATATCTATACAAGTGTCAAGTGTCACCAACATCAATTTTTTTTTTATTTTCACAACTTTTTTGCAGAATTATGATTATCTCTAACTGGTCGTCGGAAAAGTATAGTGTACAACACGTGCTGAAAGAATATTTCACACTCGTATGACTAAGCCACTCGCACTTTCAGCACTAGTTGTACAATATAGGTACAATTTTTATTTTATTTGCAATAAGTATTTATTTTACACAGTATGCTTATATTTCTCAACGTTTTCTTCTAAACTTAAATAACACTGCATACAATTTCATTTTACAATATTAGATTTGTCCCAGCAGTGCATTTTGTACTAATTCGTGTACTAATAAATAAACTTGTTTATACACACGTGCAACTATGGACTAATAAATGTATTAATCCAAGTTAGCCGTAGCCGGGACTCCTTAACGACATGCCATACTGTAAATAACATTGTGTATATTGTGTTTATAGAAATTTAAACATTGCAAGTGTAACATTAAACAAAACAATACCTACCAACACTACAGTGTATAGGGCTGGACGGCCGATGCTTAGCTACCAAAGACCACTTAAGTTATGAACACCGTATTGGTATAAAAATCCAGGGATAGTTCTTGGCTTCGTTCATGTACTGTTCTACCATCCACAATTAATTTAATTCATCTTTTTATCCGATAAATGCTGGAACAGCCGATTAACCGTCCGATAAACTATCAGAGACGGCTGGAACGCGTTAATGATACTGCGCACACATCGCAACGTTCATCGGATCGTACATAAACTTGCTGTAACAAACCTATTGTTTAGGTTGATAATTAATTAATGTTTAAATCCTTTACTATAATCTCGTTTTTATAGAAAATTAATTAATGAAATCTGCGACCCTTTTGATTGAATTGCGACTAACTAAAATTAAATCGTTCTAAAAAATTTACCTCAGGCCAAAAATTAACATACCTGTACCAACGCTCAAATTGCACAGACATTTTTAGTTAGTTTTTTAAAACATTCGCCTAAAAAAATTTTTTGGGGTTGAATGACATTCGATGGTCCAGGATCATTTCAGTTGAAAGGATGATAAAACCCCAGTACATTACATTGTTTTAGGGAAAAGTCCACTTCTTCGGGATAAGTTATGACCAGGCGATAGGGTTTTTCAGCAAAACCTTGAACCTCGTTACACGTCTAAAAATGCAAGACATTTTTGACTTACAATGACATAACGGCGCTACCATGGCTTGGAAAGTCCCCAACCTTAATCCAATTGTGAATCAGAGACTTACAAATTCGACAATCATCCCTGTGATTGCGTCCATTAGGTTGTGATTTCATGACAGAAATATCAAAACGACTTGTAAAGACTGATTAAACCAATGTCTAAATGTTGTTAGGAATTGATTAACGACAAGGGGGAATATATTGAGTGATAATGTTACTTTTTGTTGTGATATTTTAAATAAAAAAGAAATTTGGTGTTACAATTAATTTAGGCAAAACTGTGCGAGTCTGTACACGATGACTGCAAAATTTACATTACAAATTACAACACATTTGACATTTGCCTTTTTACTGTTTTTACTTTGCAAAATTCGACAATTTCATGTTTAATTACCGTGCACGGGAATTAGATAAGATATACGAATTTAGTTCACATAAATAGAAACATGAAGAAAAAAAAGCTGTTTATAACAGATTTTACGCCTTTGAATGTACTGGAAATGTATTAATAGCTGCAGTTATACAATCACTTCGTAATGGTTGTGCAGTACCTTTCTTACCTATACTGTTTTATGTTATTACCATTTAGCAACACACAATATTAAATTGCATAAAGTTTGGTTAAATATCAACCAAATGGGTATTTAAAAATTTTTTGAATTAAAATACATGTTGCTATGCATACTTAATTAAAACGTAGGAAAATGTAAGATTATAAATATTGGTACAGAGAATAGTAATAAAAAGTTATTGCATAAGTTAAGTCGTTTGTAAGCACTGTGTGGATGTAAAAAATAACATAAATAAGTCACTTAAGTGATCCTTACATTGAAGAATAGTTATGAAAGCGTTGCTTTTATGTCGTACCACCTTTAATCTTTATGCACCAGACCCCACTCGTTGCAGCTACCAAATACGAAGTACTTTTTGTATGGATGAGACGATCTGATAACAAAGATACCAAGACAACTCCGGTTATTGCGACCTACATTTTTATTTATATTTATCCTTACAACTATTATGCAGATGCCGCCTTTCTCGCTCCCTCCAAATGCGGAGCTTGTATTTTACTGGAGGAAGGTCTAAAAGCAAACTATTAAGTTCGTGGAGGCTTTTACAAGATGCGACAACTAATAAAGTCTTTCTTGTTACTGTTTTGTGCGACTACGTTGTAAGATAAATTTCGCATACGAGCGTAACTACGTTATTGAAATTTGTACGAGTTTGAAGTCGAATAGTTACAATTAGTTTAATCTCTGACACGACCAAAATAAGAGAATGCTGTAGTTTAAAACTTAATTACAGAAACAACTATTTTTGTTTAAACACTTGTGAAATAAGGGTATGTAAGCAATATAGATTGAAACGAAACTTGACAAAGTGCGTGTTACTTCACTGTCAAAGTGTGGTTCCATGTACAGGGTGTGAATTATAAATCAAAAATAACGCATCCGTCCAATAAATTATCTTTTCTACGACCACTATTGTAAATGACTATTACTGTACAGCCTGCATGCATAGTAAGTGGGTCTTTACGTAAGCGTTAATCATTTATGCATATTTTTTATTTTTTTAAATTATAATTATTGACAATCTATGGAAGTTTGACGAAGCATATTTTGAGTTATGTGCTTGTGTAATAGTTTATTAACAAGGGTTGTAAGAAGCACATTACGCACTAGTGGAAAAGTTGCGCTTGGAGCCGCGTAGCGGTGAGGGCGTATTTCCACGAGTGCGTAATAGCTTTACAACTCGTGTTATGTAGCATACTTTTTCTACGATCACATAATACGTGCAATTTTACCGGTTTTTTGGCTAATAGTAAACACTTGTACTGTCAAGTTTGACGTGAATCTACTTTGACAATAATTTCTAGACAAGTATGCTTTTTGCTTACTGTTCGCAAGGACTCACTATGCATGCAGGATGGGTTGGACATAAGCCTACTTTAATCATTTCTTAGAAAAACTGTGCTTTTTGCTTACCGTGCCTAAAGACCCACTTACTATGCATGCAGGCTGTACGGTAATAGTCATTTACAATATTGTGGTAGTAAAAAAATTGAAAAAAAAATCCTCAAGAGTTACTTTAATTAGACAGTGAGAAAGTACCTGTTTGGTGCGCAATGTCATCGTATGGGATTATCGGTCCTTTATTTTTTAAAGACGTGGTATAAGCCAGACGTGAATATAATTAAAACTTGTGTACCCCTGAAGTGGCAGGTTATCGTCAGATTACCTGGTTTTAACAAAATTGGGCTACTGCCTATACTGTGAGTGTCAGGATCTCTATGTATGCCTTACAGCTAGCAGATTTTCCCAAATCAAATCATATCAAATGGAGGCGACATAAATAACTGGCCTTCAAGATCATCCGATCTATCATGTAATTTCTTCTTATGGAGATATGTATAGAGTATGGTATTCCAAAATTGTCCACAAGATTCTAACACACTTAAGGCAAATATTGGTCATGCTATCAACAACGCGCCCGAGAATGCACGACTTAACGAAGGAGATGCGAAAAGTATCTGCGCATAATGGACTTGCATGATATCACCTTCAAAACATAAATAACGAACTACACTGTTATGATCTTATACATGAAAATTTATTAATAAATATTCAAACGTTAAAATCGTTGCCTTATATGCCTCTCTGACGGAGTATTATCCAATTAATCGCAGTTTGCATTATTTAAATGTAACACTAAAATTCGAAACTTAGGCTCCCGAAAACCGCAGACCTGAAACTAATAGGAACTGATTATTTACTTGTTTTTTTACGACTGATACGAAAAGTCATTTCACAGTCAAAAAGTACAACTTTTTTTAAAACCAGTAAAATTGTTTCATTTAAAAACAAACAAACAGAAGTACTATGAAAAATTGTTTCGTAATCTTTCAAAATTCTCAAGTTTTGCCAATAAACTGCGCTCCCGTGTAAAATATGTTCTAATAAATCAATTAATAAATGGCATGTTACAAGCATTTACGTTTTTATTTGTTACACACCAAGCTTACGCGACACATGTGGACAAACTGTTTCAGTGGTTAATACAACTTTTCATTAAACGATGTGCAATAAATCTAAATAAGTTAAAACGCGATCTAGTTATGTAACGTATTGCCGTGATTAACAGCGCACGTGGGACGTTTTGATAATATATAAATATGAAATTAATTATCGCTAAAATATTGTGAATATGTATTTGTTTTTTTCCATTTTGCTGCACAAATTACACAAGTAGGGTATTTTAAGTCATAATGCACAAATCTATTTACAAATCGTTTGTTTGTAGACAAAACCGAACCATTGACACACCTAGTGATGACCATAAGTTTTTAAAGTTTGCTTTACTAAAGTTAAAATCCTTGTGAAGTGTTACAAATTTTGATAAATGTTGTGTCAGTGTTTGTTTAATGTTATTTATTTAAAAAGTACCTAAACGCAATCACATTAAAGTAGTTATTTAAAGTAATTAATGCCAGTCATAGCACATTATAGTAAATAAATTGAACTTCACGCAAATTTAATACGTATTGTATTTATTTATGTTATAATCTACAAATTAATTTCCAAATATTTGTGTCTTCTGGGAAATATTTTTGAATCCATCATATAACGTAAGTGGTGTCAGATATTAGTGTCCAACTAATCTTGTATGTGAATGTGTTTAAAATCAAATCGATAAACAAAATTTTTTTTTTCGACGTTTTAGCCAACATTTAAGTTTCATTCTGAATTCATATTTTGCTCTGCAGAAACATTTTTTGGTCTTAATTTATGGATATTAAAGCATTTTTGGGAAACGGTGGAAGTTCTTTGCAAACCAGCGGGTGAGCACCACTGCCCTAAATAAAACCTAATGCGGAATATACGTAAATATACACAGGATACCCAATGTTACAATTAAAAATTTAACAGCCGCTATTGACGGGAGGTATGGGAAGAATATTTATTCTAATTCACCTCACTAAACTGAATTGTTCATCAAGACTAATTCCAAAGAAAAATAATACCCATGTTAATTACTTTTAATAAATTTAGCTTAATCTCTTGTTATTTATTTAAAATAGAAACTGGTATTAACAGAGCCTTATTGTAGGTGGTAACAATGATATTGAATTTTACAGCTAGTATTAGCCCAAGGATGTGATCAATTAATTCGTCGCTTTTATATTTGTACTTACTTTGTAACAGCGTCGCATTCACAAGGACAAACAACTATGTTATAATAAATGATTTAAATATAGAACGTTATAGCACCAATTAAAGCTCCCTAAATTTGCTGAACAAGTAACCAGATTGATTTTTAACTGCTTGTTGCATTTATTTAACGTATATTTTTGTTAAAATTAAAACAATCTTAATTTTAGTAAACTAATAAATCTGTTTCAAATAAAGTAGTCACAAACTTCCATACTATTAATCAAATACTCGACAGCAATTTGAAAATGAATTGTTCTTTATTATACAGATTATCATGCTGTCATATTTTAATACCAAAGTTTACAACATTTGTTGTATATAAGACCAAAAGTACGCTGATTTTTCTGAGTGTAAAAATTCTTATTATAAAAGTTTAATGCAAGCAGTCATACACGTAGATTTGGTCTGGTTATAAAGTGCAAACGCTTGGTTGAACCTGGATAAGCCGTCCATTTTCAGTTCCACTGTCGTCAAAAATCATATTAAAAAAGTTTAGCAGATGCTTAAATTTAAGCTGTGCTTCCAGGCATGATGAACTTAAAAATAATATTTTGGTATTAATACGGCTCGAGGGCCGCTCGTTCCTTCTTAGCTAGGATTACAGTCCTTGTTCTTCTCTCCACTGATTATTATGGTAAAGAGATTTAAAGTTTGCGCTTCGAATTATTTTGAATTCCCCCTAGTAGATTCCGTAAATTAGTGTAACTTTATAGTTATTAGATAAAACGAGGAGTCCCACTTATTTATTGTAGGGAAAATTGATATCGTTAACGTGAGTTTTAACTCCTTCTAATCTTGTTAAATCCATCAATTATCTTTTTGCATGTTACTCATCGTGGCAGATAGTTTAATAACTTTTGTCATCCCTAAAATCGGTTGGGTAAGCTGTTGAAAATAAACTCTTAACGTAAAGAAAAACCTGCTAATTGCACAAAATGTTTTTAAGTAATATTTAACTGTGAATATGTATAAAAGAAGTATTAATTTGTAGATACATGTTGCTGTAAACCTTTATTTTTTTAAATCTGTACTGTCGGTTGTAACATATATTTCGTCCGAAAACATTTCTTCTTCTTCTTAATCGATTCCTCTTGTACCTTTTGGTGTCGAGGTACCTATGCTTTCCTATTTCTTATTATTTCCACTCCTTTCTATCGTTTGCTAATTGTGGCACATCTTCCCAGCTGACTAATTTTTTTTTGCTAGTCTCTGCCTCACTTCTTTTTCCAATTTTATTCTTGGTCTTCCTCATTTGAAATTATGTTAAATTATTATTTTTACAAAACAATATTTTTTAATCTTCAATGAATTTTCCTCTTCAGTAGATATAACCTCAAGCTCCTCTTAGACAACTTTTTGATTCTCTTGGTTTAAAATAAAATATGACGTCACTGCGTTTTCGACATTTTCCCGAGAATTTAAGTTCTTTCCATAAAGATGAATTTGTAAGCTACGAAATATGTGGTAGTCCGAAGAAGCAATGTCAGGGGAGAATGGGTAATGTGTCATTGTTTCCCAGCCAAATTTCTTCAGTTTTTTGTAAATGATGCGAGCCGTGTGAGGACTGGCATTGTCTTGATGGAACAGAATGCCCCGTCGATTGACTAGTGTTGGACGTTTTCTTGCAGAGCTTCCATTAAACCGTCCAGTTACTGACAATAAACTTCATCTGTGATGGCTTCATTCTTTTCCAGCAGCTCAAAATGTATACAAATAAGACATCCCACCAAACAAAGAGCAACGTCTACATTGGATGAAATCCAACTTTGGACTGATACCGCTTTATCTCCAGAACTAAGCCACTGATGGCGATGCTTGATATTCTTATGTTGCATCCACGTTTCATCGTCGGTAACGATTTGGTCCAAAAACGGAGCTTAGAAATGACGAGAGTTCTACGCGAGGGACGCGATCTTAAAGTTGTGCTGACGATAGGTTATGCGGCAATCATTATCCCAACTTCACCACTTTTCCCAGCTGTTTCAAATGTCGCTAAATATATGACTTAACGTTCAGTTGTTGTGCATTATTTTGCACGGATATGGATGGCGAGTTTATTTTCAAACATGTCGCTGTACGCATCGGGCGGATTATAAGTAGGTAGGTACACGTTACATGCCTTAAAAATTCTTGATTCTTTTTAAAACCCGTTACAGAAATAAAATAAAAGTGTAACAAAACATAATTCCAAAATTCTAAGGTTGTCTTATACAGGGTGTTTCATAATTGAATGCTGATCCTTAGGGGTATTATTCCTTGGATGATTTTAAGAAAAGAAGTTCATATCAATATAGGTCCGCAACCGCCGTATTTTTGAGATACAGGGTGTTAAAAGCTTACTCGAAAACCGTTCGTCGGACAAAAAAAAGTCAAGAGGCCATTTTTACTAAGAGATAAAGTAAAATTATAAAAATAACATTTATTTTGAAAAAAAAAACAGTGGCATATCATTTTTTTAATTAAAAATATCCAAGGACATGTTAGTAGGGACGCCATTGGTAGAAATAGAACAATTTTTTTTTCTGAAATAAATGTGTTTTTATGCCTAGTTAGTACCTACTAAAATTCAAAAAAATATCTAAAGCGGTATCAAAGATATTACGAAAAAACCGATATTTTTTTCAACTTTTAACACCCTGTATCTCAAAAATACGGCGGTTGCGGACCTACATTGATATGAACTTTTTTTCTTAAAATCATCCAAGGAATAATGCCCCTAAGGATCAGCATTCAATTATGAAACACCCTATATAGGTTTAATTTAAAGTACCTAACTGCCAGAATATTATTTTAATTTAAAAAAATTGGTGTTATACTGATATCACTTTTGTTTTAAAAGTACCCATACTTCAATGGCAGAGTTCACGAAAATTAAAAAATGTTTTAAAATATAATATAAAATAAAGTGTTATACAACAATTAATAAAGTCGATTACCTACTTTGTCGATTTTAATATTTTTGTATTATACTTTTATTAATTTTTTTTTGTACAAGATCAATTTTAACTGCTAATATTTTTTCAGTAAATGGTGTTTATTTCATATTTCAAATCAGCTTTAAAATTATGTCGCATTCTCCAGAAACGTAGTTTGCCTGCCTTTTTGCATTTCGTTATGTTCTTTTGTTAACTATAAATTACTGGTGGTGTGTACCCTTTAATAACAAACTTCGGTTACTGTAACTTTACGTTGAATCATCGCCGATATGGATATGCAAGTTTCACATTCTGTGGTCTGATGCAACGTTACCTCTATTGTATATGATGTGGTCTTGTAAATGGCTACCATCTTGTTATTGGCTTAATTTACATGTAATATTTGGTGGTCAGCTACACGTGCATATACGTGTTTGATCAAACAACAGTTCTGTTAGTTCTGCGGTAAAGCTCTCATTAGAACCCCAACATTTTAAACTAAATTGTTAGTGTAATCTTAAGTTAGCTTAAATTAAACTTTTTTATGCTGCAACATATTGTATTCATAAGGAAAGTCATAAAATTTTGGTGTCTTTTATTTGGATACCGTAGTGTACACCGCAACTTTCTTATTGCACTTATCGCAGTACACTAAAAGTATTTTAATTGCTAAGTAAAAAGTCGCAAAAGCAGATACGTTTCAAGTTTCAACATCCGACAACCGTTATCAATTTAACGCCAAGACGTTTCAATAATTCAATTTTTATCTGTGAATTACATAACTTTGCTTACTTTGCATCATGGTTACACCTCAATTGTATTTTTTCAACAAAAACTCTTGTGCAATACTATCATATTTCATTATCATTGATACTTCTTAAACCCTTGGAGGATCTTGACCTGCTGTAGTATATTCTTCCAGTGCATTCTGTTGAGAGCGTTTTCTTTCCAGTACTTTTTTTTCACATGCTGTCACATAAAGATGTATCTACCAATTAACCGGTGCGATATACATTTCGTTAGCAGTTAGTTTTTTTAAAACGAATTGCATTTCGCACATATTAACATTTTGACGTTTACGCGGTGACAACGCGAAAACGCCCGTCACTTCTACCCAATATGAACATAAACAAACAATGGTAACCACCAAAATGAATCGTTTTATGATGGAATATTTGATGGTTCATGTTTACTTATTTTATTTTTTACTAAAAACTATAGGTTTTACTACAAAAACTAGAGAATACAAAAAGTGTCTAAACAAAACAAGCTTTTAAATTGCAAACTTTTAACCCACCAAAAAGTTCTGATAAAAAATCCAACAGGGTCGTACTTTTCAGCCCCCTGTGAAGAAGGTAGGAGATGATTGAAAATATTACTATGAGAAACCTTTCAATAAGTTAGTATAAAACATCTACCGAATATCATTCTCCAATTTGTTCAAATTTGAGAAATAAAATAAAAACCTAATTTTACCGCCCCCCTTTAGGGAGGTGTGCCTCCGAAAGGAGACATCTAAGGAAAAAAATGTGTATGAAAGACCCCCCTTAATTTTCGGTAAGGAATCACCTACCGAATTTTCTCGCAATATTTAAGAAACACCCTGTATAAACAATAGGTCGATTATTAATAACATATTGAAATTCACTACCTACATAAGCATAACGGGAAATTAAAAGCTGCTTGCATATAGTTTTTAATATGACTGAATTATCATGTGACCAAAAAAGTTCGTGCGGTTTTCGTTACAGTGACTGCAGCGGGTGTTGTCTTTCAACAAACACCAAACAATTTCGCCTTAGTTCCACTCCATACAATTGGAACGTGTAATGGATGCGTTACTTTGAAAACAACCAGGACTAATTAATCGGAAGAAAGTGGTATTTTTGCAGGATAAAGCTAGACCTCATCTTGCAATACTTACCCGGAAAAAAATTGTGCATTAGAATGAGAAATTCTTTCTCATCCACCATATTCTTCCGACACTTTTTCAAGCGGTAGTCAACCTTTTTTGGCGCTAGATAATCATATGCGATTTAGACAATTTCAGAATTAAGAGGATATTGAAGCGGAGGTTGGTGAATTTTTCGCTTCTAAAGATACAACGTTCGGTAAACACGGGATTAATAAGCTTGTATATTATTGGGAGAGGGTCGAAGGGTATTATTTTAATTTTTAAAAAACGGATTCTGAAAATGTATGCTCTTGTTTGATTTTATATAAAAACCGTTCGTTACCCAGTACCTACTCACATTCAATTTATTGGACGTTCTGATACTGTTTTTATCCCACTAAAATTATTCCATTTCGCATTTTTGCTTTAACGTCTTGCCATTCGTTGCTCTTTACTTTTTCATTACATTTAACAGAACCATCTTTGACTTTTTGTTCACATGCTTTTACGGCTTCTCGCGCGTGATAAATTTTGCCAATATTTCAAAATTTACGACTCAATTTATTGGTAATCAAATTGCGTTCCGAAAAGTATGAGATTATCGCTCAGGATAAGGCGGTTATCAGGACTAACAACCGCAGTTAGCCGGCACATCGTTAGTTCAGCTACCGTGAAACGAAGGCGGCGACTTAACCGCCATCTATCCACAAACTATTGAAGCATTCACGGTATTTGTTCCTCGACCGACGACGCAAATCCTTGAATGAATTCTATTTATCAAGTAAATTACATTTTAGATTAGAATAATGCTAATACGTAGTAATAAACTACTATTTCTTCATCCGAATGTTCTTCTGTTTCAGCCAACTCAGTCTAACAACGTGACATAACTTTTCAGTTATCGAGTTATCGTACAGCTATTTTCAAAAGCCAACGATTTTTTATTAAGATTTTTGCTTAAGCCTTGCAACAAAGTTTTGATTTTAGAATATGTTATCGTTAACACTATTCCGGATGACCGAAGTAATTCGTTTTTGGTAAATATCCGTATTTTATTTATCTCTTTTCCGCCTGAGTGGAAATATCTCACTGAACCTTGTGTATTGTAAAACGCAACCAACGCATGTTTTATTATAAATCAGGCACCGAGAATACATAATTCAAACCTCTAAATATGTTTTGGAAGAAAATTTTACCTAAAGTAAATATTCTAAACAGTAAAATTTTGTATGAAATGTATTAGTTATTTTTCTAAGAAAGCTGTGGTTGTTCAATGTTCATATGTCATAAACACTCGTATGAAACGTCATGTTGACAGAGGTCATTTACAAAACTGAGGTTAATTAAAACGCGTGAAGCGGTAATATAAAATTTTATACCCACAAATACAGAATCCCACATACGAATATACGAATATACATACATACAATAATTATACCTGGCAAAAATCTATTGGTGGCCTACCAAATTATTTAAAATTTGATGATAATAAATAATTTTATTTTAGTAGTTTCGAAATAAAGTGGTCTTTTATACAGAGTGTACAAAAAGTAACGTAACGGATCAATATCTCGTCTTGGGGCAACTTTACAAAAAAAAGTTTCGAATAAAAGTTGTTTGTGGTAATTTACTACATAATCTTCAATTATTTTCAACTATACACAGTGTTTTGTTTTTGCGTACCGATATGTCACCTTTTAGATGCAGAATTAAATTGTCTTTCAAAATGCATAGAGTTTTATTTGTCTAAAATCAATCGTTTTTGAGTTATTTAAAATTTTATGAAAATTTTGACAGAAACAGGACTCTTAAGAAAATATTGATATTTCACAACATAGCAATTTCAGAACAAATTCCTTTAAAACTTTGTTCCACAATAGTATCATAGTGATTGCTGACTAGTTAAAATTTTAAAATAATACACAGGGTGTTTTTTATGCTCGGTGCAAATGGTTAAACTTCAAACACGGATGTCAATTTTTTAAAATAGAACACCCTATAAAGTAAAACAAGGCCTTTCTGCAAATAAAAGTTATTTAACCGAATGTACCTACAGCAATAAGTAGTTTGGAGAACCCAATTTTATCCTTAATTGCATGGTAGGAGTTTTTCGATTGTGGTTGCTTAGTACCTTTGCAAATAAAATCTTCAATATTGCTTTTGGAGTTTATTAACTCCCATAGTGGGATTTGTTATAAGCACCAGAGACTGTACTCTGCGGAAAACAATTTGTTACAGTCCCTACAATAGTAAGTAAAATTACAATACTTAAAATAGAGTAAGTATTTATTACCCGAGCACAGAAAGGCAATATCTCTCCGAGGTTTTCTAATAGAATTTACTATTCTCTACCGTCCTACATTGTAGACGTACTCTCTTGTACCAAATCAAATTTTGCTGATGACAATACGTCTTAATTAAGTATCCCCATTCGAAGAACTCATGCAAAAAAACTTAATAAATGTTCGTACTTGTACTTTTCAGTCAATCAACCCAAACCTAATTCTTTCGACTGAATGATCTGGAGTAGAGGGCCAATCTACGCCCCGCTCATGAAATCTGATTGAAGTCAACAATATACGCGTTAGAGAGGCCATTCTGCTTGGACGAATGGCCCGTCCCTGACGGACAAAGCCTTTTCACCTCGCGACCCATTTAGGGTCAGCCATTCTTTAATTTCGTACCCAATTACAACGACAGACTCTTTTAAGACCCCATAACATAAGTGAAGCCAGCCGAAAAATCAATTTATGATACGCAGTGAGCTAGATTATTAACATAAATGAAGATATAACAATTAAAACACATTAGCAAGGAAGCTAGTTTCCGTGTTTTAAATATTAAACAAGCTGCAGTGCAGTAATGATTCACAAAATTTAACTTTACAAAATGGCAACATACTATATTATTGTTATAAATTTACCTTCCTTTTTGTAGTTAAACATAATTTTAATGTTTATGATCAAGTATGAATTAAACAAGAAGTGATGTAAAAAAAAATGAGATTGAAACTAAAGTTTTGAGAGTTGTTTCTGCTCGACATAAAAGACATTTGAAGCAAGTTTGTAATTTTTACAAAGCAAGTAAACTTCAACGGTCAATCAAAAACACCCGTTAACTTTAACTAAGCTCTGTGAAACCGGACTTTATAAATGCCGTCTACATCTGGCTGTAATATTTTTAGATTTTGTCAAATACATCCTCCTTAAAATATTGTACTCGTATAGCAATAGGATTCTAAATTAGTTTTCTGAAAAATAGTTATTTATGTATCAAAGCCAAAACGTGGTTTGCTGGCTGAGATGTAGTTGAAACCAGCAAACAGGTAAGGACGAAAAAGTACGTTTTGGCCGATGTGCATATTACATTTTTTGTGCGATCGAATTAAAAACAATTTAAATTTTTAGTATTTTTTAAAAATATAGGTACAAACTACGTGACATTCTATCACTGACATATGACGGCGTATGCTGTTAGCGGTGGAAACGTACTAGCGTAATTCTGTACACAATTTAAATAACCTTTTTTTTTGTGCGATTGTAATGTTTTATTCATAAATTTAAACATTGATTAATTATTAATTACATAACGTGTATCATATCATATATTTATTTATTAATACACAAGATGGTTTACCCGGCGTTGCACGGGCGATTACAATTTTAATTACTGTTTTAACTTGAATAAGCCCAATAATTCCAAATCATACACAAATGACATACTCTGATCAATCATCTTTTCATTTTATTATAATTTCTTAAAAAATAACTATTTATTGCTTAAAAATTGAATAATAACTCAAATTTATTTTCTTTCGTCTTGTTTCAATTAAAAATGTACTAATAAAAATAATACTTCATGTACATTTATTACTAATTGTATACAAAACAATCTTTACTTGTGAAATACACCTCGCCGTATCGTGTTATGACCAGGTATTTGCCGACGTAAGATCGAATCCCGTCCAAGTAATTTTTTTTTTTTTTATTGGTAATATGTGCTTGTACTTAAAGTTTGGCGTTAGATCTGCAAGGTCCTAAATTGTAACTGTGCAAAATTTGGTCCCGATCGGTCAACGGACCTAGGATTCTATAGCGAACAAACAAACAAACACACAAACAAACAAACAAACAAGCTCTTTTATATATATAGAAGATAGATAGATAGATAGTATAATTGACAGAAATACAGTTAGTACAATTATACAATACACACATTGATCAACACATAACGAGTACTATGTCGTATACAATTCAGTATACAGTATTAGTATCAACACGAAAATATTAGGTTATAAACTACCTGACAGTTAACAACCTAAAGACCTCTACGTCAATACCCTTAGCGGAGAAGCAATAATCTCAGAGAACTTATATTCAGACACGCACATGCGCTTTCCGTTCTGCTTAATGCAAATGATCTTTTTCGTACGCTGTAGACATGATAAATCATAATATCCTTTTTACTAGGTACGTTTTAGGTCATTTATAAATTCGTTCAATTATGTTCACTTAAATTTATTAATCATATACTGCAAAGTAATCTAAGAAAGGAAAACGAGGAAAGTGAAGAAAGAAATTGTAAATTGTTCTAATTTTTCCTGGAAAAACTGCATTTGTTTGGTTATTTAATCTACTTCTCTGCAATAATAGTAGTATAATTGAGAAAATACACTTATACCTAATAATCTTTTTCTACTCATTTATATGAAAGTTGTCATTTTCTCACTGCCTACCCTACATGAAAGTTTTGCTTTCGTCTCTAGTGGCGAAAATATAGTCGCCACCAATGTCAATGTCAAAATCTAATTTTAAAATTTACGATTTTTTGTTTGCTTTACTCATAATAAACTAAAATTGCATTAATATTCTTATCAAATAATTTAGTTTTAATGTAGCATTTTATAGAAAAGTCTAAAAATGGTACGAAAATTAATATTAAATATATTTCGTTTGCAGGTTAAAATTTTATTTATGTCAATGTCAGTGTGATGGTGTCGCTATGGAAATGAAATGATTAATTAATACTTTATACACAATATTGTCATTTAGTTCGTTTACAATAACTTTCGTTCTATAATATAATTTTAAATTCGTAGAAAAAATTGCATTTACGACTCAAGATAAAATCCATTTTTTTTTTCATTCGGGAGATTTGCTCACTCCGCGCTCACGGCTCGTGAATAAATCTCACCTCACGAAAAAAACTGGACGTTTAACTCTTGTAAAATAAATTATTTCCAATTTGTGCATAATTGGAACACATTTCGCTAGAATACTTTTAACTAGTTGGATAGGATATTGTAGCATTAAAAAGATTTTGCCTTTGAAAATTTAATTGTTTAATCGCAATCAATACATTTTAATCCGCCACAAGAACCATAATAGTTCAAAGCGATGTCCTGCATTAGTCGTTTATTAATTTTCGTTTCTAATTAAAATAAAATAATCGATTTTTATGTAATTTTTTTGTGGAGGTTACATCTCTCATTCAGTTACGCTTTTTTTTGTTGAAAACAAACACTACTGAGCGAATTATAAATAAAGTAAAAACTCGCTCCAATAGTAAAAGGCTCAAAACGAGCAAAACAAAGCCTGTCCAAAGTTTATAAACTCATTTAGACCTGGCATCACCCAGTACCTTTAGCTAGCTGCTTCTCTTCCGAACCCAATTTGCGTTTCTTATACGTCGGAAAACGTAAAAACTTGCAAGAATGAGTCGTCGCCGAGCAAAGCCATAATCAAACAGATGCCCTAAAATCATGCACGGCCGAACACGCGGAACAGCATTTAATTAAGGTAAACCACAGTTTATAGGGAGAATTTGATTTTAAACGGGTTTTATGGCGGGCCTGATCTTAAGACCGACGCGACGATCGATATAAATGAATTAGCCCTAGCAGTATAGCGATTTGTGGTTTAATCTCGCACGTATTTAGGGAATTTATGGTACCGTCGCCGCCTCCCTCTTATTTCGCGGTCTTTCCTCTCCGAACGTTCGGTAGCATGGTGCCATCACCACAACCATTCAACCAAATCATTATCCAGATGTGTTGCTGGAAGGTTGTCCTGTGTTGATTATTGCTTGTATAATTAATTTTGTTAAATAAATTGTCGCATGCGTCACCGCTTAATTGACCATAATATGTTATAATGCCTAAGCTGCTAATTATTATTTGGCTTCGACTAATATCATATTCGGTACTTAAGACCTTTTATAACATAGGATTACTAAAGTGGGCCCTAAACATAATTCATATTTATAACAACTAGTTGGTGTGGCCAACAAATTACTTTCGCCATCCGCATATACAGGGTGTCACACAAAAAACGCCGCAAGCTGTAATCCGTTATTTGTGGTCCGATTTTGGTGAACAAAAAACTAAATGAAATGGCTCCTCAAATACTATAAACTGAATTGGAATTCAATTTTTTTCAAGTTCAACTTAAATGTCAAATGATAGTCAATTTTTTTTCCCAAATGGCACCATCTATTTTTTTTTACTAAATCTGGTAGACATTTTTTTTCTGAATTCAATGATGTACCTAATCATAAGTTAACGTTAGTGCAAAACTAATAAGAAATAAAAAATAAAAGTTTAACTAAAATAGGTTAGGTTTCACAAAGTTTTCAAGCGTGCCGTGGAAAACAACAGTTTTTACCAATACGATTCAATATATTCAATATTAAATGCATATTAAAGTTTTTCTCTTTGGAATATGAATCGGTATAAAATTTAGCAACTTTGCAAGATTATAACCTATGCTCTAGTTTTTATAATAAACGAGATCTCCATCCTGCAACTCGAATTTTAATCTTCAATACTTTACTAATACTTGATCATGAGTGGAAAGTACTTATGAAAGTAATAAGTATTTTCTATACATATGCGCATATAAGTACACTTCCATATAAATTTAAATATTATAATAACTGAAACTGAATATTATATTTTAAGTGTTACGTATCTCTACCATAATAAATTAGTTCAACAGAAAGCCGTGCTTTTTAGGAATGTTACTATGACGTATATATGTTTGGGGTGCGGAAAATTGCTCGAAAACAATTGCTCGAAGAAAAATTGCTCGAATACAATTGCTCGAAGAAAAATTGCTGGAATACAATTGATCGAAAAACAGTTCCTTGAATGGAAAGTTCCTTAAAGGAAAATTGCTCGAAATAATGAAAAAATATAACATTTTCATAAATACAAAATAATTAATGTACTAGAAAAATTGTTTACATTTGTTTACGCTTAGAATGTATTTAAATTTATTTACAAATACATATACAGTACACTTTCTCAATTTGTTCTTGAGATAAACATTATGAATATCTTAAAATAACAACAATATAGTCATAATCAGCAGTTATGTATTATACAGGGTGTTTCTTAAGTATTGCAAAAAAATTTAGGAAGTGATTTCTTATCAAAAATGAAGGGGGGTCTTTCATGTAATTTTTTTTCTTTAGACGTTACCTTTCGGAGTTACACCCCCCCAAAGGGGAGCGGTAAAATTAGGTTTTTATTTTATTTCTCAAATTTAGTTATATGTAGGAGAATGATATTTGACAGATGGTTTATACTTATTAAAAGGTTTCCCATAGTAATATTTTTAATCATCTCCCACCTTCACAGGGGCGTGAAAAGTGCGACCCCTGTTGGTTTTTTATCAGAACTTTCTGGTTAGTAAAAATTTTTCTTTTAAAAGCTTGATTTATTAGAAAACTTCTTTTATTCTTTAGTTTTTCTTATAAAACCTACCGTTTTTGAGTAAAAAATAAAATAAGAAAACATAAACCATCAAATATTTCCAATATAAAACTATTCATTTTGGTAGTTGCTATGGTTTGTTTATGTTCATATTGGGTAGAATTGACGGGCGTTATAGCCGCGTAAACGTCAAAAATGAATAACATTTGTCAATTCTATCCAATATGAACATAAACAAACCATGGCAACCACCAAAATGAATCGTTTTATATTAGAATATTTGATGGTTCATGTTTACTTATTTTATTTTTTAACCCACCAAAAAGTTCTGATAAAAAAAGCAACAGGGGTCGCACTTTTCACCCCCTTGTAAAGGTGGGAGATGATTAAAAATATTACTATGGGAAACCTTTTAATAAGTATAAAACATCATCTCTCATATAACTCAATTTGAGAAATAAAATAAAAACCTAATTTTACCACTCCCCTTTAGGGGGGTGTAACTCCGAAAGGTAACGTCCAAAGAAAAAATTTTACATGAAAGACCCCCCTTCATTTTTGATAAGAAATCACTTCCTAAATTTTTTTGCAATACTTAAGAAACACCCTGTATAATATTTTCAAATATTTATAGTATTTATCTCAACAACAAATTGAGTAAGTGCACATGTATTTGTAAATAAATTTAAATACATTTTTTTAAGTGTAAACAAATGTAAACAACTTTTCTAGTTCATTTAATTAATTTGTGTTTATAAAAATTTAATATTTTTTTTATTATTTCTAGCAATTTTCCTTTCGAGAAATTTTCCATTCGAAGAACTGTTTTTCGAGCAATTGTATTCGAGCAATTTTTACCGAACCTAGACGTAAAACGTAAACTCCCTGTATTTAAAAAAAATTACTTGTTTACGTAATGGTTGCACTGTTTCTGTACAAAATTACTTACTTCATGAGGATTTGTGTTGTTTAGTCTTTGTTCTTTTAATATTACAATGATTCTTTTAGAAAATGAAAGTATTTTTAATAGGTGTAAATTTGTCGTTTATTTTTTAAATATTGCCATATACTCATATCAACTCAAATCGTTATAAATAACTACTCCTATATTTATACAATTTTTTTTCCAGTTTTATAATAAATTCTATATTATAAATGTAAAATAATCGACCAAAAAGTAATTAAATATGTATTTTCATTTGGACTGTTGAAAAAAGAGCTTTTTGAAATTAAGTCTTGTAAGCCTACGTATTTAATTAAAAATCAATTATCTTATTACGTTTTTCATATTCCTAAACAGTTTGACATCTGCGTTGCTTCGTGAGAGTTGTCTTATTGGTAAATTTATCAGCTATAGACAAATGAAAACGAACGCAAGTCACCGAAATGAAATTATGTTGAGAAAAATTTAGGAACGTAAATAAAAATGTTGTAATCATCATGCAGTCAGAGTATAAAAAAGTGATGATTTTTAAATATTATATTATTTTGCAGTTTAGTAAAACTGCAAATGAGTGTAAAAATCGCAAAAAGTAATATAAAAACCTAGTTATGATTCACAAACGAGTATATTTAGTCTGTTTAAGTAAAAGGTATGTTATTTTTTTTTTCGTTTAGTGTCGAAATTTTTAATAGTTTATTCCTAATTGAATCATTTGTCAGTAAATAATGCACGATACTATTTTCCATGTACTTAAAACGCTTTTTAAGAGTAAACAAAAAATTCAATAACATATAGGTACTTACTTTTACCCAAAAAAACTGATGGATATCGATCAATTTATAATAAATATTTCAACATATTATTCGGGATCATAGATGACTAGCAGTCTAGTAAAAATAATGTTATAATTCTACGACAATAAACGCTTCAATTTAAACAATTTATGATCGTTTGTAAGAGTTTTTATTCTCGTAGTATACTAAAATTTTGGGAAACTAAATAAATAGGCGCTGTATCGTTTCCCAGAATTTCAGGCCAACGTTTTGCTGGTGAATTTGAACTGGCAAGTAACAAAGTTAAGTAAGATCTACTTTATTGGGCATGAAGAATTATATACTCCAAAATAAACTAGCAGTAAATTTAAAAAGGAACATAAGTGTCTAAAACAAACGAACGGAGGGAAGCTGAAACACACATTATTTCTCCTTTTTTATGTAGCGCAGCTCTTCCAACTTAATTCACAAGCAAAGAAATAAACAAAATAAACTGTACTCCTTAAACCATTGTAAACATATAAAAAGGCGTTAATCCTAATTGTACGAATATTATGCTTACACTTTACGACGACTTGAGAAATTTATTAAATTAAAATTGACCGATTAAACTTCTTGTTACATTTTATGAAAGCAGATAAAAAGTACATTTCTTAAAATTAGCTTTAAGCTTATATGAGACGTTGCGATTTTTTTTCCATCTGTAAGAAAAATATTTTACATCTTGTAAAATAAATACAAGACCCCTATTACATTGCGATTTTTTTTGCGTACGATTCGAAATCGCCACTGCGCTGCACAATTTATCTGACATTTAAATGACAGCCGGTTGTCAGTTAGCCGCATCATTACCATAACATAACCTACATATCTGCAATTACCTACTACGACTGAAAATAACAATTTCCGCTACTTTACACACGCTAAACGAGCTGTCAAGCAAATCTAACCTCACAAGTGTCAAGTGTCACCAACGTCTAAAAAATGTTATTTTCACAACTTTTTTGCAGAATTAATGATTATTTGTCTCTGGTCGTCGGAAAAGCATAGTGTACAACACGTGCTGAAAGAATATTTCACACTCGTATGACTGAGCCACTCGCCTGACGGCTCGTGGCTCAACTGTCATACTCGTGTAAAATATTCAACTTTCAGCACTAGTTGTACAATATACTATTTCAGGCCGTTGCTAAGGGTAACGGCCTGAAAAGTTACTTTTTAGGCCGTTGCCAAGGATAACGCCGGTAATGCAGTACTTTATGGCTGCTAACGCGTCCGTCAAACAGCTGTTTCTAGTACGATCGCACCAAAAATATATTATATAAGTTTTTTTCTTAAAATTAATAACGTTAAGCAATATTTGTTTAAAGATACCCAATTTTCTATAATTTCAAACCCACTTCTTATATTGTTTTATAATTATTAAAAACGTTTTTCCGAATTTTCCAATAATATATTTATATAACTTAAAACATTGAAGTATGTTATCCTGACGTTAATTTAATCAAAAAAAAAACAACTAAAACAGTTTTGGTTGTATGAGTTTTATAATAATGTTGCGGTTTCGCAACTATGTATCTTTCGCATCTTTAGTAAAAAATGTAAAAATTGGTAATGATAAGCGTAATACGTAGTACTACAAGTTAAAATATATTAGTTTTATTCATTGCTTATTATCTGCAGGTTCTTAATTAATTGTTGTTTTGTGGTTTATTGTATAAATTATAAAAACAAGAAAATTTGTATAATAAAATCGTCCAAACATCATGTATCAAGTGTTGTCAAGTAATAAACACATTATAGATAATTATGACAGTAAAAGTCAACTAGGTAAAATTAAAAAAACGTTTTAATAAGTCGCTAGCACTGCTGGGGAAGAGTAATTATTACTATTATATTTATTGTTGTAGATTTTGGCTCGTGATCATATTTATAAGATGGTTGAACCCGTAAACGTTGTTTTACATAATACACAGGTCTAGAGCACAAAGAAAACACAAGAACTTTAACTACAAACTCCATTATTTTTCAACTGATATTTGTCAGCGCGACTTTCCTACGGTTTTGTGTCCATATGGCCCTCTTTTGTCAATGCACACATCCTCATCATTCTTTTTTATAAGCACATATTGTATGTACGAGTAAATGTCCTACTTATGATGTACAAATTGACCGACAAATCGTTTGTTGATCGACAAAACCTAAACACTGACGTTATACACTCCAAGTTATGACTGTAATTTTTAATGTTATTTTGTTTTATTTTAATTGTAATACTCATATTACCATTACTCATTCGCCGTTTTGAAATGTTACAAATATTAGTGTGCGTCAGTGTTTGTTCCATGTTAAGCATTTAAGAAGTAAATAAAATAAGATTGAAGTAAAATAAAAATAATTGATGCCATGCAAGGCAATAAAATGCGATGTCAAGCTTTACACAATCGGCCCAAAATGTTAACACTTATATCCTTATGAATGCCTAACAAATTTAAAATTTAACGTTTAGTAAATTTGTCACGAATACTGAAAACTTCCACTGTAATCCTTTTTTTTTACGATAATTTTCAATGGTCATAGGTTAATAATAAAATAAAAGGAAATAAGAAGATACAATTGCAAAATTCAGTGAACGACTCCACATAGTTGGTGAAATATAGAAACTAATTGAGAGGCACTTGGATTTTTGGTAGTCGTGTGTTTTTATCAGGGTTGAGCAGATTTAAATCAATTGATTTAAATCACGATTTAAATCATGATTTAAATCAAGTGATTTTTTAAAAAAAATCATTGATTTAAATCAAGAGATTTTTTTTTTTAAATTATCAATTTAAATCAAAGATTATATGAGTAGGTACAATATAATATTTATAATAAAACAAAATTGTATTACTATTAGTAGATAATTAAATACACGAAATGGTGAATAAATCATATCAATTTGCTCTTGTAAAGTAATATTCATTGTGGAAATGCAATAATTCAAAAAATAAATGACAAGTTTTAGCGAAGTGAACAGTCATTTTTTTAAATTTCCACGGCACTATTGCTTCTATAACGATTTGAAGAAAAATGTCGAATATCTCGAAAAGTATGAGTTTTGGGTGTAGGACAAAATATGAAGCTCTTTTAAAGACGAATTCGATGACATAAAAAAATACAGGGGTTTGCATTTGAAAAAATCGAGTTACGAGCTTTTGAAAATAATGGAAGTTGCCACCTATTTATAAACACCCTTGTATGTGTGATTCAAATTTTTTCATATCGAGCGAACAAAGAAATTTTTTCTGCATGTCCATACCAAATTACAACTCTGTACTTCAAAATAACTTCAGGAGAATTTTTTAAATAAAGACTTAAAACCTTGAATAATTTCGAAAATTATTTTTTTTTTACAACGCCGTATAAAAACCTCTAGTATTTTATTTTGATGCAAAGCTAAAATTAAGGCGGTCAAAAATATTAAATAAAAAATTGGGTGTTGTATTTGAAATATAAAAGTTGCTATTAGTTCCAGAAAGGTGACTCACCCTGTATATTTGAAAATATTTTTATTGTGTTGTTTAGAAAAAACTGTATAAAATAGCATTTGAATCAACGTCATATCTCAAGTCGATCGACCGCACTAATGACTCACCCTGTATATAATTAATTAAACATCACCATTTGGCACTGATTTTTTCAAAATTCTTAATCATTATATTTAATTTTTCATTTTGACAAAAGTTCACCAATGAATTAAATATATTGGTTATTAAATATATTAGCACAAAACAGAAATAGCATGTGAATATGTCACTAAATTCGATATGGTACATTTGATTTAAATCAAAAAAATCTGATTTAAATCAAAAAAATCTGATTTAAATCAAATAAATCGATTTTTTTGATTTTTTAAAAAAAATCATGATTTTTATCCACCCTGGTTTTTATAATGTGAATTGTTAAAATAACTTTTTTTTGTCTCAACTTGTATACTGTTATTTATTGTGGACTCTTAAATGTTTTGTGCATTAAAGTGATTATCTAAACTAATCTAAACGTGAAAATTTTTAAGAATTTATTATATCGCCGCTGTTTTTCAAGGAGAATTTATATATGATGTCGGAGTGTGTTTTGAAATAATCATAAAACGCGATAAATTCTGGAATTTGCAGTATATTTCCCAGCCTTCCTGAATATTCCAGTTGGTACACGTCTTAGAACGCGTAATGCTTCCCACCCCTCATATTATATTCAAATATTATTCATCAGCAAATACAATCGATGCATTCAGGCCTTATTCCCATGCTCTGGAGTATTCCGAGCACGTATGGAAGTCTTATTTTTTCATCCGCCTTCGATTTAGCAATCTATTCTGTTTTTATCGCACAATTTGAGTGTCCAATATTTGGTATCCTTCTCCACGACCCCTTGGTTGGCGTCTCTCTTGCTCTGATTGATTGGAAGTATTCTTTGTCTCCTTCGCACCTCCTGACGAGTTCCTCTTCATCGCACCTCTGTACGTATTCATCTTGCTTTATCGCGGTTTTTATTGGCGTCGTTTTTTATCGATACTCGTTGATTACATCTTGTACACTCGGGCTCAAGTCTAAACTGTTTACTTTTTGCACGTTTACCAGTCTTGTTTGTCTCCTAACGCTAAATACCGAAATTGCATATAGTGAAAAACTGGCGAAATCTGTGTATTTACACGATACGTCAAGGGATTTTCTTAATTTTCACACATTTGTTCAAACTTCCATTCTCTGACAAGCTTTTACGGAATGCTGATTTAGGTCGTCGGAGAACGATGTTAATATAAGTGTTTGTTTTCCCTGATAATTTTAAGTTCCATCTGAACATAAATATTGGCCAACAAGGTTGTTTTTAGTTAATATATTTACACCAAACAAATAACGAAAAAACATTCTACAATTTATACAACGTATACAAGAATATGACGACTGACCTGAAAAATTGTGTTATTCTCGTTTCAAAAGCAAAATTTATGTTCTTATAAATTATTCGGTTGAGTTTAACATTTAACACTTAAATATTATTGATGCTGAATATACATGTTTTTATTTTAAAAAAGAGGATTAATTTGGTAATCTGTCAGGTTTAGGGAAATTTTGCAACAAATATAATAATTATATGAACATGGACAAACAACAATACAGGGTATCTAGTCCAAAAGTATGTAAGCGCTGCTGTAACGGCGTAAATACAGGTTTTTTATACAAAAATGTTTTGCGTAAAAAGTTTATGGCAAATTGTTAGCTACATTTTGATGTAATTTAATTGAAGGTAGTTAGGGGAAAACAAGGAATGTAATTTTTAACCGATTTGGAGATGTTATTATAGTTTTAATATGAACTATTTTTACATTCATTGATAATAATAAAATTCATAGTAAAATTAAGTTTGGTTAATGCAGCTGCATGAACAAAAAAATAGTAGACTTTAAAATCTTTAAAATTTAATTGTAAAGATCAAATAAAAATTGACATTCCTTGTTTTCACCCAACACCCCATAGCAACTGTGTGCAACTGACAGGCGATCGTCATAATTTTAAAATTGCAACCTACATTTTTTTAAATTTTAATTGTTAGAGAATTTTTTTCTTTTCAAAGTCATAAACTGTCCATTACTACAGCAATCGTGTTTTGTCCAGGGCATGAAACCGGTTTTTTAAACCGGTTTAAAAAACCGGTTAACCTTTATTTTTTGTCCAAAATTGTGATTTTTAACCGAAACCGAAACCGTTATTTTTAAAGGCAAAAAAAACGGTAACCTTCAACCAAAATAATAAAAAACCGGTTTTTTAAACATCTCTTTTTAATAAAAATTATTTTGAAAAAATACAAAATCTGTATTAAATGTGATTAGTTTACCAAAAGTAATTACTGAATGCTTGATTGTACATATATTATAAAATTATAAATAGATAATATCTTTTTATACTTTGCATTCCAAATCTGAATAATGTTAAAAACCGGTTAAATTAACCGGTATTTTCAAAACCGGTTTTTCAACAAAAACCGTTATAAAAATAAAGTTCTTGAATTCGGTTAACCGTTAACCAAAATTTTTTTCGGTTTCTAGCCCTGGTTTTGTCAAATACAATGATTTTGTAAAAAAAATTGATACAATTTTTTTTATCATGTAACACCAAGAAATCTTTATAGGTATGGTTTAAAAAAGAAAAAAATATTTTTATTAATTAAAGTTTAAAAAAATATGGGTTGCCATTTAAAAATATGTGCGGCAGTCAAACTGACGCACGCGGTATAATTTGTAAAGAAAATATTCATATTTATGTTTATGTTATGACTTCCTTAAGAAACTTGTTAGTTCACATTTATTTGTTTAATCAGAAAATTTATTAAACCACCCGAAAAATGGCAAAATTTCGGTTTTTCTTCTAGTAAGTTAATGGTATATTTTGCAACAGGGGATTAAAGTCCACTTTTTTTCGTGAGATGAGATTTGTTCACGTGACGCAAAGCGGTGAGTGAGCAAATCCCACTAACGAAAAAAAAAAAGATTTCATCTCGAGTCGTACATTTATTCTATTTTTTCTACGAATTTAAAATTATATCATGGAACGAATGTTAATGTAAACGAACCAAATGACAATTAATATGTATAAAGTTTTAATTAATCATTTCATTTTCATAGCGACACCACCACACTGACATTGACAAATAAAATTATAACCTGCAAACGAAATATATTTAATATTATTTTTTTACCATCTTGGGATTTTATATAAAATGCTACATTAAAATTAAATTATTTGATTAGAATATTTACCTACGCAATTTTAATTAATTATGAGTTTAAGCTTTAAAAAATCGTTAATTTTATATTTTGATATTGACATTGACATTGACATTATTTTAGCCACTAGTGACGAAATTATTTTCGCCACTAGAGACGAAAGTAAAACTTTCATGTAGAGTAGGCAGTGAGAAAATCACAACTTTGATATACATGAGTAGAAAAACCAATTTTGTGAGTATTAAATTGAATATGGACCTTCTGTCTAATTGCATCTGTGAAAGTGTATTCAAGGCGTTTCAATTGATTTTTTCATCGCAAAATTATAAAACCCAATTGAATAAATTATCAACTGTTAATTACTACTGCGATCGTGTTTAGTTTTGTCAAATACAATGATTTTGTAAAAAAAAAACAACTTTTTTCGAAAATTTTGTTATGCAACACTAAGAAATCTTTATATGGTTAAAAAGACAAAAAAAAAACTGTCAATTAAAGTAAAACACAAATGGGTTGCCATTTTAAAAAAATATGCGGCAGTCAAACTGAATCACCCTATAGAATTATTGGTAAAGAAAATATTCATATTTATGTTTATGTTATGACTTCCACACGAAAATTATAAGTTAACATTTATTTTTTAAATAAAAAAAATATTTTAATCCACGCGAAAAATGGCAAAACTTCGTGTTTTTCTCTCACTGCGTTAAGCGTATGTTTTCTCGAAACAACTAAATATAGCTAAAAATTGAGCTCTTTCGTGAAAATTTGTTTTGCTAATTTAACCGGTTCTCTATCTTTTATATTCTCATAGCTATCAGAATTATGGATTTCATTCCGTACATGAATATTCTTTGGCATATTTATAAATCACCAAAATACTTTATACATTCAATAAAGTAGTCTGTTTTTATGTACTTTGATACGCACAACAAATAAAAATAAGCAACTTTCAAACATTCATTTTTTGAGTTTCTGTCACACACGGTCTGCTGTCTTTTGTTACCCCTCCACTATGTAATTTAATTAATGGAATACTTGTCAATCAACATTTTCAATTACCTATTAAGCACTTGTCGATCAAACATTCCAAAGTACTAGTCGTGTTGACAGAACGTTAGAGCTAATTCCGAACGTAGCTGTGCTTTCTCCGACCCCCCACATGTTTACTTTTGTGAAAGCGAAAATGCGTCTGGTACATCTAATCCAAGGACACTCGAATAGGAGCGGATGTGATAAGAAATGAAGCGCGCACAATGAATCCTGGCGAACAAAAAAATAATCAAATCTTTTTCTTTAGCTGCCGGTGTTTTTGTCGGTCCGCGCGACATCGCAGCTTGAGGTTTATTGTTAGTTTTTCCCGCATTTCCACAGTTTCCGGCTTTTCTTCTGTTTCCTGACTAGAAAGTGTTCTTTCCTTTCGAGTAGATCCTTTACGGGCATTTTTTTTTCTTAATTTGCTTCTGTTAAGGCAGTCTCGCTATTTAAAGCTTAGTCCATATTTCTTACTTTGAAGTAGGTAGATCAGTTACATTCCCTTCATCTCGAAACAGTTTCAACGACAATAAATTTTATTACATAGTTCGCACCAGTAATTTTGTTAAAGATCATCATAATTAAGACTTTCTAAATATTCAGCACCAATATTTCTACGAATTTTTGGAGGCCATCATAAATCAAATAGGAATATACCGTGTTTTATACCGCAAGATATTACATTCAATATTCTATTTATGTATGTACCTACGTACTACAAAGTGACTATACCGCTTTAATACCTTGTTGTTATGATGCTTTACATTTTTTATGTGTCATGGAGAGATTATATTTTATGAGCAAAAAACAGTAATGGATTTTAATCGATTTACGGTGCCTTGTTTCTATAAATTATTAATTAAGCTACTTTTATTAGGGCTTTTTGGTGACGATAAATTATTTTCTATTCGTTACAGTATCGGCAAAATTCATTTAAAAAAATTCGTTTTAGATAAAATCGGTTTTTCCACAAAATTTAATATACTACTTTACTTGTATTAGTAGATATTTATTAAAATTAAAACTATACAAAAATTATTACTTTTAAAAGTTTGTTATCGACAAACCCTTACAAACCGCGTTTATTTAGTTATATCAAACGATAAATAATATAAACACATTAAAATATTTACATAAATAGAATGAATTACCTAAAAAGATTTTATTGATGTGAAAATGTAATGTATGTTGTGGTCGATAATAAGTAAATCCTAATAAGTTTTTTTTTTTTTAATTAAAGTTTTATATTATGAAATCATTGAAACAATTTCAAATTTTCAAAATTTTCGGTTAATTTTTTACAAAATGTTTCCTACGATTTTAAAAAATATGTTGCAGAGTTGGAGTGATTTTTATACAATATTAATAAAAAAAACTTGTAGTTACTTTTTTTAAATTATTTTTTGCAATTATTTAAATGTATTTGATAATTTTCCAAAACCCTCTGGATTCATTCCGTTAAATATTGTGTGTGTTGGTTTATTATCATGAAAAACGAACAACTCAGAAAATATTAATTTTATACACAAATGATCCCTAATAGTTTTTAAAGATATTTAATAGATACTCTTATATCGCTATATCGATAAGAAAATGTAAAAATAGATAAGGCGTTCCCTATAAAAACAATTATGCGTGTTGTAGTTTGGCCAACAAGGCGCATGAGAAACTTCCTATGAAATATTTCAAAACTTTAAGTAGGTATCAGCAACCACTATAATACTGTTGTCTAATAAAGTTTTAAAGAAATGCGTTCTGACATTACTAATTTTACAAATATTGATATTTTTAAAGTCCTGTTTCATTCACTACTCAAAAAAATCTTAAAAACGACTAATTTTAAACCAGAGACCCGAACCGCAAAGAATAACGGTTCAGTTTCGGTTATAGGTTCGATAATTTTAATTTTTCGGTTTATGTTCAGAACCACCGTTTTTTTTTTAATAATGATCCGGTAACCGGTTTGGCGGCAACGGTTCAGTTCCAGTTCCGGTGCAATGCAAAATATGATGGTCAATGCATATTTATAAATTTAATCGTCTGAATTTTTTTCATTTTTGGCCAAATGTAATCAAAATTACGAAATTAAATAAATTACAATATCATCAAAAAAACAATTGGTCCGAACCGTTGTGTGAACCGGTTGAAGCGGTTTGAACGGTTCACACCAGTCGGTTCGGTTAGATTTTGTGATTTTTTAAATTAAAGGTTCAGTTGCGGTTCACGGTTCATGAAAAAAATACCGGTTCGTTCCGGTTTTTGTCACAGTTACGGTTCGGTTCGGGTTCCTGTTTAAAACATTTTTTTTCCCATTTTGAAAGAGAACTTTGGAATCTAAAAAATACAAAGTAAACAGGCTGTTCAATTTCAACAAATCATCAGTTATCGATGCGCAAAACCAAAAACTCCGTATTTTTAAAAATAGTTTTAGGTTGTGTAGTAAATGACTACAAAAAACGTTTATTCAAAACTTTTTATTCGATGTTTACTAATAAAAGAGCGATATAATAATTAGTCTTGGTTGAGATATCCTGTATAATTAATATACAACAGTTTTTTAACATGGTTAATTACATAAACAAAAGTAATACTATATTGAAAGACGTACAAAAACCGCCACAATCTTGGAAATTCGATTTTAAAGTGATTCTTCGTATTTTAATCGGTTTAACCCTTTGCCTGTCCAGTGCATCACCGGTGATGCACACAAAAAAATGGTCCTTCGTACGCTCTGTATATCATATGGAAAACACATATCTTTGCACTTGCTAGATGCTTTACACTTATCCTGACCCTACATTATACGTATAAAATAATCCCATAGAGCCGTAGAACATGTTACATGTGAAATATTTAAATGGACGTACGGCACAAATTTTGTGTAAAATTTGTGGACAGGCGAAGGGTTAAGGAATGTTATTTTAGGTTACGGTTCCTGCTATTTTATCCTTATTTGAAATATCGTAAAACGTTCCAATATTTAAATCGTATAGCCAGCGTTAGTCTAAAACATGTTTGGTATAAAGTAGAAAAAAAGTGAGGAATTATACAAAGCCGTATATAAAATATTACATAAAATAACCTTCAAGATATAATGCCGAGGTTTGTGTTGTTTCATAAGCTTTTGTGGATATAAATACTATATTTTGTGCAAAAACTATCGGGCGATTGTACATTGTATATTGTGCTGTTTATTGGTAGACTGAATCATTTTGCTGTTTGTTTTTTTAAATATTTGAGTTCAAGGGCCGAAACTTTAATACATAAAATATAAAGAATAAGGAAGACATTTGGAATACATTTGAAATTAAATATGATTAACTAATTATCTTTGGCTTTTTCTGTGTTTTTTTGATCAGCCTATTAAGAAAATTATATTTATTACCGAAACCTGTATTATAAGCAATTTTTTGTTGCATCTAAAAAATAATAGCAAACACGGTTGAAGTAGGCTATTAAACCGTCTATTTATCTTGTAATATGTGAGACATATTACATTCGTTTACAGTTTTTCCTCTGGCTTCGTTCTTATCTGTTAGTAGATGCTTTTCGTAGCTAATAGTGTTTAATGCACTTTTTATACCCAAATTTGTGGAAACTACGATCTTATCTGGATACTTTATTCGTCTCTCTACTCCTGTTTGTACATAAAACGAAATATAACAGAATAATGTTTAAAAGCAAGCCACCAAGAGGCCTATATACAGGAAAATGCTCTACGAGAAAATGTTTAAGGATTTTTTTTTAATGTGGTCTAAATATTACTTTGGCGTTATCAAAATATATATTATGCTGTATGTCTTTTATAGATCTCACATAATAAAAACTTGATGCGTCCAATTAAGAACTTTAATAGTTATTTATGTATCAAGGCCAAAAAGTGTAACTTTTTCGGCCGCGTCTAATTTGCTGCAAACAGGCAAGGCCGAAAAAGTACGTTTTGGCCGAGGTGCATATTACATTTTTTGTGCGATCGAATTAAAAACAATTTAAATTTTTAGTAATTTTCAAAATTATAGGTTAGAAACTACGTGACATTCTGTCACTGACAGATGACGGCTTATGTACTGCATTACCGGCCCTCTCCTTGGCAACGGCCCTAAAAGTTACTTATGCGGCCGTTGCTAAGGGTAACGGCCTGAAAAGTAACTTTTACGGCCGTTGCTAAGGATGACGCCGGTAATGCAGTACTTTATGGTTGCTAACGCGTCCGTCAAACAGCTGTTTCTAGTACGATCGCACAAAAAAGCACTTTAATTTGGTATTTATTTGCGCTTAGCACTATTTTAAATACAAATTAGTTTCAATTTTCACTTGCACTTGTCATTTATAAAATGAAGTTTTAAAAAAATATCTAAGTCGACGGTCCAAGAATTGTGTATGATAAAACGGCTTTCTTAAAATCCAGTGGAAAAGACAAATCGGTTCTTGCGTAATAAATTAAAAGCTTAGCGAAGTCTTTTAAATGTTCGGAATAAACTTTTTATTTTACAAATACAGTGCTCCTGCGGCACATTATACTAGATTTTAATAATTTCTTAGCACCTAACAGTGTTTCGCAGTCTTTAACAAATGACTGGAATAACTTAAATGGTGTAAAAGTATTCTCCATTAGTTGCTGTAAATCCACCAAGTTATTTAAACACAAAGAAACTAAACTTTTTAAACATACCGACAAAAACGTCTGTAGAATTCGTGTCAGGACATCTTGAGGCTCCATAAGCTATCCAAAAAATTAAAAATTTCATGTATTTTTTTTTTATAAAGCTGCAAGTTAATAACTTGAATGCGTTGTATGTTTCTAAAAGTATTGTTTTAGTGCTCATAGAAACTTATCCTCTTATTTAAGTAAATAGGTACTACAAGAGACCTTCAAATAAAAGCCGCACAAAATAATTTTTACTAAGTTACGCCTACGTGCAAATATATTTATTTTTCAACGTAATCATCATAGGTTGTGAAAAATATCTTTTGGACGTGTGCGCATCCGATCATGAACCGCTTTCTTGACTTTATCGTCGTTATTTAGCTCTATATCAGAGACATTTAATTCCGAGATCATGGGCCGTTGAGACTGTCCTGCGAAGGAACTGAGGACGTGCATTATCATGCTGAAGCAAAACACCATCGGTAAACAAACCTTGGCGTTTCCAGCGAATTTTGGGAAAACTCTGCCGCGGCCTGAACGTGGTGCGTCCGCCACATTACTTACACCGCTTTCTCAATTTTTGAAACAATTTAGCCCAATCGTACACTTTATCTGAGATATGCATGCTCAGCTATACTGCTTTGTCATATGACGGTAAATTTCCAATGGTTTCACATCTTCTGTGGTCAAAAATCTGATAAAAGAACGTTACTCTTCTTACGTGCAAACTTTCAAACGGGCGGCCATCTTTAACAGATCTTCGGGACTAATTCGGGGCAGCATTGCTAGATCTATTAATTGCTGTTGAACCGTCTACATGTCGTTCTACATACCACTCTACATGTCCACACCGGTTTACCAAGTCTATGAAGTTTATTAACACATTTGCGGTTTTCATTTGAATCCTCATCGTACATGACCTTAAATTTCTCCTTTTTTTGACACCCTTTATTGAAGTTTAATTCGTTTATCCACATTGGTACAGTCTCGGATAAGTGCAATATTTGTCAAACGTTACTCTTACTTTGTTTATAGAATGACTTTCTCAGTAAGTCGTACAGTTTAATGGTGATATAAATATGCCAGATATATTCAACCGATTGCGTTTTAACAGTCGAAACAGCAGGTGATCGAGTTCCAACTAGCAATCCTATTGTTCTAAATCGAAGGAACTCTGCAGCTGAAATATAATACGCGATAAACCAAACCAAATTGCCGCCGTTAAATGAGTAAGACATATCAAAATTCTAATTACATTAGATTTAGTTCTTGTTCTTTTATATAAAAAATAAAAACAAATGTGTGTTAGAAAATAATTGTTTTGCTTAAGAGAAATACACAAAGATAGGACAATGTCACTGACATTCTTATATTCGATTCGAATTCGGGTTGTTGACCAGCCTTTATAGGGACTCTTGTCCCTCTTAGGTAATGAGTTGTGGTTGTTGTTGGAGGTGTTCTGAAACAAAAAGCGGCACAGTAACATTCTTGTAAGGATAGTTTTACATTTTCTATCTTCATAGGTGTCTGGTTAGGTAAGTTTAGGTTAGGAGCGGTTAAGTTATGTCAGGTTAGGTTGCGTTACTTGTTGCTCTACGCGACGTTAGGTTTCGTTGGATTAGGTTAGGCGCGATTAGGTTAGTTTACATTATGTTACATAAACTTACGTGACATTATTGACGTTGGATTAGGTTGGGTGAGGTGTGGTTACATGAGGTAAGGTGAGTTTATGTGTTACAATAAGTTAAGTTAGAATACTCTTTAAAGTGACGTCCCAAGAAAATTAAATTTTCCCACCTTTATGAAGATTTTATTAACTTATGCAATTAATGTATAGTTCATTTACCTCTATTTATAGTTCCATATCGATAAATGAAAATTTAAGCTTGTACAACGAATGATCTTTAAGCTTTGGTCGTAAAAGCGATGCAACGAAACCAATTCCAATATGGATACAGCTTCGTGCGGTTATAGATTTATTAATTGCAAAAAAAAAATGTTTTACTTGCAATGAAGTTTTGTTAAGTACCAGAAGCCATTTAGGAAATTTATGATAAAACAGAAGAACACAAAATAATTTTAAGTTTTTCATTACACTGAACATTTGGAATAAATTATCGTAAAACGAATATTTGGCATGTTGAATATAATTTTAATTATAACTTATAACATTTTTAATGTCGAAGAGTAGAATTAAGGGTTTGTTAATTATTTTGTAAATCCACCCCTGTGCTTTTACTGTGTTCAGGTACATCGATTTCATAAAAGTTATAATTACGACATGTAACACTACTTAAAAGTTATAAATGAGTAATTATTCATAGATACAGGTAACTTTAACAATTATATATCTGACACCATTCAAATTTGTAAATACTAACACCAATAGCATATTGCTTTATATCGTCGCCTGAGAGTTATTATGTTCCGTATGCCATTTTGTGGTAAATTGACTTATCAATATTAAGTTCATGTTTAAAGTGTTCCAGATCCTTCAACAAACCAAAATTTGCATTCGATGGGCAATAACAAAGTTTGGAGTGGTAACCTTGTTCCATATTACAACATCTATTGACGAATTACAGTTTTATTTAATTTTAATGTCACTTTTCTCAAAACGATCTATGTACATGTGATATGGAACAAAACAACTCTATGGCGACGATTTTTGACAATACAATTTTAATTTTACCATACCATGTCTATTTTAAAATAGTTAAAATATGTGACAAGAAATAATAATTTTACGTTGGTATAGCCATGAAAGAACTACGCTGTATTCTACTGAGCTACTTACTTCATACCATCATTAACTTATTACCTTTCATGACATAAAGCATCACAGCCGTCATTTAATAAGTATATTAATAAATCAATTAATTACATTTAATAAGATGTAGGTAACTCAATTGATGGGGATACATTATTTTTCTAACAAAATTACTAGAAATTTAGTTGCAAAAAATTTTCTAAAACACTGAAAGTCCTAATCATTTGCTGTTTCATTGTTAAATATTAATTTGATAGTTTTTGTGACACTAATTGAAAGCAATTTTCTCACATCATATGTTCGAACGGCTGTGGTTTTAATATGTACTACTTTTACACTTTTTGGCATTATCGCCCCACTTTATGTCACCAATAAAGAGTCGCGATAAGAAAATGTTAGTTCTAAACATAAACTTGAAGTAGGTACTCGTAACGACGGTATCGATAAGAAAATTTTAAGACGCCCATGGAAAATCGTAAAACAAAAGCAAACAGTAATCACGCGTTACAACGTTGCTCGCTTTGCTGGAACTGCATAATCTCACCTTCTCGTATGTAGATTCGAATGCCAATATAAAACTTATTTCAGAAAGATGTAGTGGGTAAATGTTTATTTTTGTTGGGGACGTTCAGAAAGTGCGAAGCCATTTTCTAAACCAAAAGGAAATTGAGTCACTGTCTTGGAGCTTATCCTATTTTACGAGGACAGTTCAAATAATAAGCGCATCACGTGCTGAAGCTGCACAGAAAGAGATCGGCTTATAGTATTATCCCGTGCCGAAGCGAGACGCTGCGTTTTTGTGAGTGTGACGTGTTGGAAGTGAAGGAACGTCCAAAACCGGTACTCAACATCGTTAGATTTATATCATTGTAGTTAGTGTGGTACTCGTCCACGCTGAAGATGGCCACTTCAGGGTCCAATCCAGTAGGGAAGACAAAGGAGCAAGAACTACAACAATTCGGAATATTTCAACTTGAGTAGAACAAAACAGGAAAGCTTTTATATCGGCAAGGCGCTCTCCTAATAAATACTGCTCTAGATTTAGAAGTCACTATTGGATTAACCAAATGCTTTGTGATATTTCTGCTACAGTTAAAAAGGGATCAAATCACCTCATGAAAATTCGATTTAAATCAGTTTAAATTCCTTATTCAGCAAATAAAATCATTTTAATCACTTAATTTACCTCATTATTATCTTGAGGTATCCAAAGTTGAACAATTTTTTTTATATAAACATGATAAATTTTGAACAAACAGCGTTAACGGATTGAGAAGCTTTTAAATCATGGCTTATTGTATTTTTACTAACTTTATTGTTGTAAGTAAATGGATTTTAAATAATTAAATCCGTTATTTATAGTTGTAAACTTACATTTAAACAGGTCAATTCAAATTTAAGATCTTTTAGATCTCGCCTATTATTGGAGATAGACTTAAGGTTTATTCTTGGCAAAGTTGCTAAAGATCATCCTTAATAATAATATCAATACTGCTTTCATATATTTTTAATCATCTTAATGAAAACTAAAGAAATCTTTTGAACTGGATTTTTGTTTCTTTCGATTAAATATTTTAATTAACAAAAATTCCACTCTGGTAAAAAAAAACTACTTTGTGCAACTTTTCTTACATGTTCTAACCACCTTTTGCCAATGCGATTTAATTTTGTTTTGTCATAGTTGGTCAGGACACATTTTTCATTTAATAAATTTTATCACTTGATTATACATTTGAGCTAATGGAAATATGTTCTTAAGAAGTGTTTCAACATAATCAAACAAAAAAAAATTACTTACACTGCTAAAATCATTGCGACGGTCCCAATTTTTATAACTTACAATGCTGTAGTATGTTAGAATTTTATTAAATTTGCAACGAGAGTATTAAAAATGCAAGAAATGCTTATTTCCAGAGTTGTGTCTTCGAATACAATTAAATCAAGAAAGAGAGTGCTTAAAGATACAAAAATTTATACTCAAACAACTATAAAAAAGAATTTAATAGTTATTAAATTTGGTGCAGTACTGAAAATAAAGTTATACTATAATAGTGAGTGGAATACTTCGGTCGAATTAGTATTTCTTATCTTGTATTCGTTTGTTTTCTTTAGTGATTACATTTTAAAAACTGTTTCCGTTACAAATTATACAAATTTATATCATTCTCCCTTTTTTTGTTACGATAAAACTGTATTTGAGTTTTATAATAGTCCATCAAATTTAAATCGCTTTATCATTAATATTTGTTTGTGTAGAAATAAGTTAATTATGTATAAGTCACCAATGTAAATTTTTAAATTTGCTAAAATTTGCGCGAATGCGATTTCTATAATCTTGCTTTAATTTTATAATTTAAAAAAAATATATTTATAACAATGCAACTGTTAAAGCGAATTAAACGAATAAAATACGTATGCTATATATTTAAAACTAATAATGGTGAATGCGCAGGGTAAAGCTATAAATTTATAAAAACGAACAATTTGTATACGTTACAACAGCGATTCCCAAAGTAGGTTCCGAGAAACCCTGGGCCTCCGCAGACAAATTCAGGGGTTCCACCTTTTTGTTGGTATCGATTTGTTTATTTTTCCGACTCTTGGTGACTTTCTTCAAGAATCAAAATTAGATTTGGAGATCGATAATAATATTACCTAGAAATCATCTCTGCAGTTTATTACAATTCCTTATTATTTTATAAACTTCAAGAACAATGTTAATTATTGGGTGCAAAATTCATTTAGAGTAAAGGAAAAACCAACAGAATTTGTGGCAGTGGAATGTGAAAATTTAATTGAAATCACTTCGGATGCTCACAATCAGTTAAAGGTTAAAATCGAAGAGCTTTAGTTAGCAACTTTCTAATGCGATATATTTGACGAATATACGAATTCATCAAAACGGACTATTAGAGTTCTATTACCGTTTGCATTTACATATTTGCGAGAATTTGGCTTTTCTAAATAAGCTGGTACATAAACAAATGACTGAACGCTGCACCAGATATGTGAATTCAGTTATCCAACATTACACCTATACTACTGCAATCGAAGAAGCAACTATATTCTTCTCATTGATCTTTTTTTTCTTCAAATTAATTAATTTTGTTTTCATTACATGCAAGTCATACAAGAATTTTAATTTTTGTGAGTTCTTTCATTTTGTTTTCTTTAACAATGTTATTGTTTGTCTTGTTTAATATTTTATAATTTTGTTAAATTTTATACTTTGTTTGCTTTTATTATCATTAGTTTTGTTATTTGGTTTTCTAAATTAAATACGTATCAATAAAGTAATAGCAACAAAAAACCATTTTAGTTTCATTTAAAGTCTTATAAAGTTGATATGGTCTATAAAATATAGGTAGAGTAAACCCGGGCAAAAGTCCGCACTTAACGTTCTCAACTCTCTAAGTAAGTTTAACGGGTCAAAAAAAAAATAATGTAGGAACACCTCAGACACTTCCCATTGCATCATAAAATGGGTCGCCACCAAAAGTAACGAATTTAAATAAGAATATTTTTTTTATGGTTTGATGTAGATTGGTACTTTTGCCCCACCCTACGGGGCAAAAGTCCAAATGGATGGGGCAAAAGGCCGTTTGTGCATTCTTCTAATTAAAATGTTTACATCTTTGACACATTAATATACGGTGTGTTATTTTATAAAGTAAAAGTTAATTCTCTTCAAAAATACAAAATAAAAGTTCAGTCTTGTAACAAAATTAAAAAAATATCACATTTAAAAGAACACAAAAAATATTTGACAAATTCAACAAAAATCACAGGCGAACTCGTCGGCTTCAAAATTTGAGCAGCTTTCGTGATTTGTGATTCCTTATTAAAATCGTTTACGATGTTATTTTGTGAAGCAAAGTCAAAAGCCAACCGCCGAAATTTTTTTCTAGTAATTCCGTAGAATCTTACGTCTATCTGTCTACAGTGATCAGCTAAACTTGCTTCTTAATCAGACGTAAATGTGGATTTGAATCTTCCTAATGAAGTCACTCTAAAATACAGCTTTAGTCTTTTTCTTAAGGATGATTCATGAAGTCCAAAAGTCTTTGCTATACTTCGATTAAATTCTCCTTCTCGCAATCTTCTCTTCGCCTCCTCCAATATTTCTGATGTAATTGGCTTTCTATCCATCTTTCTCTTATAAATTCCGAAAAAAATGATTTCTGTAGAATATGTCAAAGTAATTTAAAAAAAGGCGGGGCAAAAGCCCGTGCGCGGCCTTTTACCCCAGGCACGACTGCGGCTTTTTGCCCCCATGCGTACTAATTACGATATAAGCATTATGGCGGCATCTTTAGTTTAAGTTAGGAAACGTTTGCGACATGATTGTGTAGCTAAAATGGAGGGTGTTTATATAAAAAAGTTGCATGCCGGTTGTGAGAGACTTTTAAATATCACTGCCTAATAAAAGATCATCGAAAACTATAACAAGCCAAGCATTTTTACACTTGGCTCATTTTCGCAGCGGTTTAACTGCCGATCAAGCTGGAACTATATGTGTCCACCACAGATACTGTATCTCAACTACATATAATGAAAACTATTCTCTCTTAACTCTCCAGTCCTTCCTATCCCTAATAGGACTTTTACCCCAGTGCGGACTTTTGCCCGGGTTTACTCTATTGTTTGGTTAGGGTTCCACAATTTTTAAAAAATCGTTTGAGGGTACCGCAACGAAAGTTTGGGAACCGCTGCCTTATAAAATCGTACCACATCGTTTTCTACCATAATTTTGCGATAAATATGGTTAAATATTTTAAACTATTTGTAACTCATTTATTTTTCTCATATTTTCGTAATTGTGTTAACAGTATTCGCCTTTATACTCCTAACATTTTAAGTCAAAACTGAAGGAACAAAGATTTGAATTTATTATATACTTTCACTCGTACACAAGTGATAAATTAAAATTGTTGCTCATTATAAATTTATAATGAAGCAAGAACACAATATAACAATTTGCATTCATTACCCGAACGCTCAACACGATTTTTGCATGTAGTTGACAAAAACCTTTACAACTCGGGCACAACTGACAGCAGTCTACGTGTTTGCAGGTTTATATCTCGTCCGGCGATGTTTTTCTAGTGGTCGTTAGCAGTAGCGCACATGCATTAACTGTTTTACTGCCGGCAGCGAGGGTGGAGGCCGGGTAAGGCCGTAAACCAGTCCGTCATTAGCGGACCGACCGCCGCGGAAATAATTATAGCGCCCTTACTCAGATTTGCACCTAGACAAACGTATTAAATATAGGTAACAAGTTATGGGCTAGTAAAACAGGCGTAATCAAAATTAAAACTGCATGTATCGTAAAAAGACTCGCACGTATACTAGATTTCGCTTCCGATATCTCCCCAGTTATACTAACGTTTTATTACTGACGCTAATTATTGCGATAATAAAAACGCGAGTAAAAATTACAAATAAAATTTAACGAATGTCGAGTTTTACGTGTACATTTTATCACTCACTTTTGAATCAGTTTGTTTTGGTGTATCTTTTTCTGAGACCGGTTATGACAAGTAATAATCACATTTTACGAAAGTAGTGTGATATTCTCCATCAAACCTCGAATTGGTTATTGGGTCGTAATTTTTACTTTTTTACTGTTTTTGTAACCAGTAGCGCTGTGCAACTCTTTTTTCATTTTACGAGGATTGTTCCGAGTATACTAAGACTATTATGATTTCTTAAAAAACAAGTGCCGCACAGTTCTGTAATTTTTCTCAAACACAGGTTGTTACCTCTCCCAGCAAGTTTTATGGCGTTAGCATATTAGAGTTGTGATTATAAAAATATTTAGGATCGGTTTGTTTGCAGTACCCTAGTACTCAACATGGCGAAGATGTGGTATACCGGGTGATTCAGTTTGACGGTCACGCCCCTATAAGTTTCTTATTTAAAGGAAACCCCTATTAACCTTATATTTTGTAAATCACAAAAAAATCTCTAACAAATGACGTTGAAATGCTTTTCTACGATGAAATTTGTCAGACTGGCGATAGTAAACTGTTTTTTTAATTACAAGGTTTATTTTTCTTTATTGATTTTGATAAAGAATTAAATTCTAAATCTGATAGATTATTAAAAAAAGTAAGCATACATAGGTACAGGGTTGCGGAGTCGGTAAAAAAAAGTCGACTCCGACTCCGACTCCCACTCCTGATAATTTTAGTAGTTCGACTCCGACTCCGACTACGACAAAATTAAATACTAAGACATTTTATGATGTGTAATATAAGAAAGAAATATAAAAAAATTGTTTAAAATTTGAGCTTCAATTTTGAGGCAAAGGACCATCTCGCAATTTTTTGTTGTACCCGCAATCGGACTCGGAGTCGGTACATTTTTTCCGACTCCGACTCCGACTCCACTGACCAGAAATTCCTTCTCAACTCCGACTTCGACTCCACAGCCCTGACATAGGAACATAATTCAGATAAATAAGTTTAACAGTAAAGTTGTTTATTATTTTTCAAAAAATCGATGTATCTGAATAAACAAAACACGATCGCTGTATTAATTGACAGTTAATAACTTGTCTAATTGTGTTTTATTATTTTTCGACGAAAAATCATTATTTTGTGAGCATTAAATTAAAACGCCTTCCGACACACTAACAGAAGCAGATTGACAAAAGTTCCATATTCAATTTAATGCTCACAAAGTTATGATTTTTCATTAAAATATAATAAAACACAATGAGACAAGTTATAAATTGTCAATTACTACAGCGATCGTGTTTAGTCTGCTCAAATACAACGATTAAAAATAAAACAAGTAAACTAATTTTTCTCAATTTTTTTTTGTTCGCCTTATTTATCGGATAAAGAATTTAATTTTCTATCAGAATCAATTTAAAAAAAATCGTCATTTTAACAAAAAGTTGACTATCGCCAGTCTGACATTTATCGTAGAAAAAAACATTTTAACGTCATTCATAGAGAATATCCTGCAATTTAGAAAAATATAGGGTGTATAGGGGTTTTCTTTTAAAATAACAAAGTTATAGAGGTGCGACAGTCAAACTGAATCACCCGGTATAATTTTGTGTCAAAAATAAATCGACAATGGAAAGTTACGATATGCTAAAAACTGCATATATGGATGAAGAAGACTTATCTCGTGCGTGTGTTTGACTGGTACAAAAAGTTTAGAAATGATCACAACTGCGCGGAAGATGAGCCTAGCTCTAGAAATCCGTCGAAGTCCAACTCCGAGGCCAATCCAGACAAATCATCAAATAATTAAAGTAAATTGTCGTCTAACAAACCAAAAATTTGCATTGCCAGTAGATTTTGGCGTCGATGTCGCAACAGCTTATGACATAATTTGTAAGGTTTTGGGGTGCATAAAAGTGATAAAAAAAAGTGGTTGTTTCGTTTGCTTTTAGATAAACAATAACGACAAGGTATTTCAATTTGTGAAGAATAGAAAAATCGTTTAAAACGTGAACCAAACTTCTTAGACAAGGTTTTTGCGTGTGATGAATCGGGGTTTTATCATTATGACCCAGAATTAAAGTCGGACAGCTGACTATGGAAACACAGAGGAAGCCCTAGGCCAAAAAAGCAAGCAAGTTCAGGCAAAGTGATGTACCTAATCTTTTACGACCAAAAAGACATTATTTATTACCACTATGTTGTTAAAAACCTCGACACCGAAAGGTACAAAAGGAACAAAGAAGAAAAAAAAGTGTTGTTAAAGAAAAACTGCTAATGCAAAATATTATGCTAAAGTTATCAAGACCAAATTTGTGTCAAAAACTGCTCGAGAGACCAGAACATGGCACGAACAGCGGAATCCTGCATCAAGACAATGCGCTCGCTCATCGAGCTTACACGATGCAGCAAATTTTACAAGACCTGAAAGTTGAAGTACTACCTCATCCACCGTATTCACCCGATTTGGTCCTGTGTGTCTTCTCTCCATTTCCGGAAATAAAGAAACACCTTCTAAGACGGCATTTTGAGTCTGATCAGTAATAAAATAATACTATAGGTGTATTGGACAGGATGACAAAAAATTATTTTTCAGAAGTGTAAGAAAAACGAATTATGGGTGCTGGTTTCATTGTTTAGAGTACGGAAAGGATTGCTCGAAGGACAACGTAGACGTCGTTTCAATTAGGAGTACTTCTTTTGTTTACATGCAATTAAGACAGTCTTAGTATAATCGGAACCGTCCTTGTATTTACCAAGCGATTAAAATTTTTTAATTAATTATTTTTAAATTCTCTTGAGGTACAGGAATCAAATATGGCTTACAGTCCAGTTGATGTCAGTTTTAGAGCAACCAAAAATGGGACATTCTAAAAGGGCACCGATTGGTGGTTTTTAAATGCTATTATTTTGATCTAAAATACTGAATGTTTATGCTAGTTTAGTGAAACCTAATAAATACAAATTAAACTGATATTAATATGTTATCCGTAACCAACTGGGCTATTGTATATGTAAAAAAAAATATAGTATTAAAATTATAAGATAAGTTAATGCAAAAATGTTGCTGTTTTTAAGGTTGTGAAATAAATAACTCTTAGTCATTACCTATATTAGACAGCATATTTTAAGTATATTATCTGACTACACTTGTTTTACCCATATTTAATGCACAGTTAAAAATGAGGTTAATGTTTTTTCTTTTATATGCAGAATAAGTTTGTCATTGTTGGTATCAAACAGCATTTAGATGTATTTCGCTGTAATGTTATCTTAGATGCAGCGGAGGAAAACACTTAGTTACGTTTGCGATTGTTTATACAGTTGTATGCTTGCATTTGTCTTGGTAATTTAATGTTATGCTTGCATCCACAATAGTCGCAGTGTGTTTAAGACCGGTGATTGCTGTTGTTCTTTAATATGCAGTGCACTGTGTTTGTCTCTGGGGTATTTATTTGAATAAACTGCTTTTCTTTGTTTTACAAACTTAGTACTTTGTAGAATACACATGAATATTACGTTGATCTCCTGCATACATTGCTACTATACTGATGGACAAATTACAAAGACGGAAGTATATTTGTTTGGTGGGTGGTGCGGAAATGTATGCACAAATTGTGTGACACTTGTGTGCAAGTAACGTGAATGTGTAGAAGTTTCGAGTCTTTTATATATCCAAAAACAACTGGCTTAAACAAGTTATTTTCAGATCACATGTTATAATTTGATTTAATTAATCTTCGTTTAAGTATTTTGTAGACATTGCTATACATGTGTAAAGAAAGGTTCTTATAAACAAAGAATTACGAAGACGAGACGCTGGTATTAAAAAAGGACCTTTTTAGTTCTAAACTTTCGTCTATTTTATATTATAATTAAAAAATAATGTTTCATCGATTTATAGGTAGAAGATTACTAAAAAAGGACATGCTGCTTAATCATTTTAATAAAATGTTGTTGTTCGTCTAAATTAGCTAAACATAAGGTGTTTTTACAAAGGCAACAAACATTATCTTATGTTGAAACAATGATCCCTGAAGTGAGCTTATCTTTTTCTATGGTAAAGTCAAAAATTACGAGAGAAACGGCGATATGCATAACAACGATTATGTTAACAACTTAATTTTTGTTTTGAAAGTTCAATTTTTTTTTTTTTTTAATTTTCTTAGCGAAAAAGTTAAAATGTTGTTATTTTATGTATGTTCATGTACGAGTATTATAACTGAAATTGCTTATCTTATTCTGTTTCCCAAGTGACTGATTGTTGAAAGAGGTGGCAGCAAAAGGGGGAATATCACACGGGTCTTGCCACGACATTTTGACCAAAACTCTTGTCATGAGTCGTGTTGCTGCAAAGTTTGTTCCTGTCTCTTGACAGAATACAGAACTTGTCCCTTCTGCTGGGTAGTATTCAGACAAAAAACGAAGTCACTCGTTCACTCGTATTACTTGCTCTCCATATTCACCTGACTTGGTCCCTTGTGACTTAATTTTGTTTCCCAAACTTAAGTTTACCAAATAGTTCGGTAAAATGACGTCGTTTTAAAACGTTTAAAAAGATAAAAAGAAGTCGGTGCTTCCAGTAGTTAATAATGCGCTGGTAGCAGTGCTGCAGGGGACGATTTTAACGGATCATTTTGATTTAAAATAAGTTTTTAAAATTAAGTTTTACCACGCTATCCGGTAATTAATTATTGATGTACGTTATGATGTAAAAGTCCTTCAAAATATGTGTAATTTTGTGACAAGATTTGTGATATGAAATATTGTGTGTTGGTAATGATCACCAGTGGAGGATAATTCTTAGAGTTAACGACGTATTTGCTTTCTAAAGTTTTTTTGATTAACCTACAATTAGAGCTAGAAGTTTAGACTCGACACACAAAGAACACATCGTAAGAATGATTAACCGTGTTTGAGAAAATGTGAAGATACATATTTACGTTAGTGCCTACCGTTGCATTATGTGGCAACACTTCTGAGAAACCTTAACCTAACTCAGGTATTTTGAAATGATTTTTCAAATGTTTAAGTTAAAGTCGATGTGTAGTATTGGCGAAGTGAAATGAATAAAACCAAACTTAAAAAAAAGATTGAAAATCACTGACCTGGTTATATTTATCTTTTCCAACGTACCAGTCAACTTCATTAAAGTCTATTTGCCACTCTGTGACTGTTTCCCCGAGTACACATTGAGCTCACACAATCTGTTTTAAAATCAATATAGGTTCACCATTAATTAAAATTTTAATTAATGTAATTCCTTTGCTTAACTTTCATATGTGAACTATTCTCCCAGCTTGCTTGATATAGGTTTAGGTATGCAATTAGGAACTGGTGGCTAAATGATGTAGACCTTAATTTTAATTGTATGCATTTATCAAAGTCGTCTAATTACATGCAATACATTATCTGTCATTATTTATGTAGACAGAAGCGTGCAAACGCATTGCATGATAATGAACACGTTACAAATTAAAATGTACACGATCATTCTGCGTTATCTATCGTCAATATTTCGTGCGAATTTCGATGTTTTTGTCACAAATACCGCACTCATATTCGGCTTTTTATTGCAACTTCCTGATCTGTATCACGCGGACGTTTTTGACTTACTGCTTCCTGTACTTCCCAAACACAAACTTTGGTCAATAAAAACAATTGATAACATCACATCAAAAATAAAATGCGGCTGTGTATTGCGACTGGTGTACTAAATATACTGATAAATTTAATTTACAGGGGGCGAAGAAACCATTATTTTCCGTTGAAATGTTTTGTGGGTTCAAGAATTTACGCAAAAAAAGTGTCGCTAAAGATTTAATATTAGGTACTTTATGCTTAACTCAGTTTTTCTCAACCTTTTTGAATTTACGCCCCCCTTTTCCGTATCAAATTTTATTGCGGCCCCCTTTTCCAAACCAGTTTTTATTGTGCCCCCCGCTTCAAACCTTTTATTGGGATCCCATTTGATTTTATTTCTTGAGAGTGTATTATTTTAAAATGTTTATTTTTAGTTAATTTTTTGCCAACGTAAACTTAAAAATACATTGAAATCCGTAACACTAGTTATTAATCTCTCTAAGAAGCTATCATAACTTTCATTGCAATCAGTTTTAGTATACATTTTATGTTGTTGTTTCAATAAATAGTGTTGCCTTCGATTCCATTTGACTTCGTGCCTTCCCCCTTTTTAGATCCTTCGCTCCTCCCCAGGGGGCGCGTCCCAAATGTTGAGTATCACTGGCTTAACCTAAGACTCGCCTATAGCAAATATCTGATGTTTAAAAATTAGGTGAGATTTAATAATCTGGATCAGTAAAATTTGAAAAAAAAAGAAGAAAAATGTTCTTTAGTAAAATTATTCTACAATCAGCCTACTTCGATACTGAAGAAATTGCAATGGGCAAATAAACACCCAGATAGATGATTAAACAATAGTCAATATTGAAAACATTAACTATTGATATGTGGAAAGCTGGTTGTCTTTCATGGCCTGTTGTATTTTTTTTTAAATTGAACAATGTAGATTGGTATTCCTGACGTGTCATATACAATCTTCCCTCAATAAAATTTGTCTTTCCCAGATGTAAACTTGATTTTTGCTCTACTTTTAACGGTAGACGACTAATGCAATACTGGTCGGCGTAAAGTTAATCATATAAAAAAGAATAACGACTACAGGACCTATAAAAACAAAAACAATATGCAAGACCAACAAAATACCAGCCTCATACCACTTTTTGATAATTAAAAAAGCCTTTATAAATGCCTTCTAATTGTTATGAATAATGAATCTTTTTACTGATAGTTGAAAAGCCTATCTGTCAAAATGACAACCAAGTCCGCCGTTGTTTTTAAGGAACAACCAATAAAGTTGTATATACAGGGTGTGTATAAATTGGCGGAAGCGCTACACGTGACGATGTTCTTTGTAAAATTCCAAGTCGAAAATCTTTATACAAAAATGTTGTACCATGATTCCTATGACCTCAGGAATCATTTAAAGAAATAAAAATTTGGTAACTGCATCGATTTGCCTTTGGAGATTTTTTTATCAGCAATTTTTACTTAGGTATTTGTAATATTTGTTCGAACAGAAAGCCTTCAGTTTGTAAACATAGCTGCAAACTTTTAGGTATCGTCTAACACAAACTAGAAACAATTACGAGAAAAACAGAGATGACTGCTAATGACAATGTTGCCGTGTGTATTATTTTTATTCAAATCAGTGATTAACATATTTTCAACATCGATTTTGGAAAGGAAAAACACAATATCTAGGAAAAAATATTATTCGAAATTTATTTTTATTCCAAATTGCAACTTTTTTATTAAAAAATATTAAATAATAACGCTTTTTAAAGGACTGAATGTCAAAACTTTGAGGACCTCTTGCAGATACAGCAAGCATGGTACAACATTTTTGTATTAAGATTTTCGACTTAGAATTTTACGAAGAACATCGCCAATTTATACACACCCTGTATTCATGAATGTTTAGAGAAACATTTATTCCGCTAAAAATATAGGTACTTAACAACTTGTATCTTGCCACATCCCATTATGCCTAGATAACCCTCGACTTTCTGAGCCTACAAAAATCGTTTGTGTTTAAACATTATGTTAATCTCATAACACCTCAAAATTCGTCCCATCGAAAGATTTGGTTTATTGTCAAAAGAATACTGCGTAGCGAAGGTAAAACTACCAAAAAAATTGGTCATTTTATATACCTACAATCATTAAAAAATAATGACAAGATTTTTTTCATCTAAATAACGATTTTTCTACATAACAATGTTTTTAAAATTTGGATGTTTATTTTTTTGTAAATAAAAGTGGCCAGCATCCTGGTATATTCTTTAATTTTGAAATATCTTTAATAAAAATAATCGCTCTGCTTCGGTAACGTAATAATATCTTTAATAACGTTTAGTATATTGCTGCAAACAATGATACATATTGGGTTTCAAAACATCGTTCACTTAATAACGAGAAACGCGAAATAGAATAACATGGCTGCCAAAGAAATCAACAAAATCTCGCCAAACAAAGTAAAGACGAGCGGAACTTCATACGCTACTTATTTTATTGTTTTGTTCTCTAACGGTAAAAACTTATATTGCGCCTTTGTTTTGTGTTAGTGTCATTCTGTAGAAAAGACTTTATTTTCCGCGGCTTTGTCCGATATTGTCAGCGCAGCCATCCGAACTTTAAGTTTGCCAAAAACGAACACGAAAACGTAAAACATCAGTTTCGTCTTATGAGAAACTGTATATCCTGATTTAGGATCGGCGATGCATATTATTGCCAACAGCACAGCTGCTACACCAAGTGCACGCATTATTTGTTTCGCTGTTCAAATAAAATGGTTTACCTTAAAACAATATACAGGGTGTCCTGAATATCATTACCACCTGTAATATCTTGTGTGATATTTAAACTTATGTTGGAAACCTCATAAATGTCAGAAAAAGTTACATCGAATTGTATACCTAAAAATATATTCAAAATTTTGATGTATATTTAAAAAACGCAATTTCACTTTTTTTTTTTAATTCTATAACGTGTTTTAAACATACTTCAAAAATTCAAGATATTGAAAGGTCCACAAAATGAATGATTTAAAATCTTGAATATTTATTATTTAAATATATCTGATCGGATGTTCTTTGAAGTAAATATATAACATATACAATGGCATTTGACTTTATGTTAAAAAGTTTTCCAAGTTTCAAACACTACAATTTTAAGGTGACCTTCCATTTCATACACATTTGGTCACAGGGGGCCGATCACACGATACAAAATTACCACGGAAATTTGAGACACTTGGTGGAGAATTTTTTGAGTTTCTCGATGTCTTGCGGGATAGGGTCTTGAACCCTTTCTTTAGTGTCCTACCAAGAAGAAATCGCATGTTGTCAGATCTGGCGATCCCGCACCTGGAGGTGATGCAATTAGAAAACAAAAGTTGTAGAATTTTATCAATTGTCGTGCGGTATGGTTCTCATAAAACAATAGACCAATGGTCAAAGGACTCAAACAAATAATCCAGCAGGAAGCGTTGCACTGTGCTATTGGCGACCTACGACCAAGATGTTAAAAATGTGTGCAAAGAAACGGAGGTCAGTTTAAGAATGTAATGTTTAAGAGATAAGAACTTTTTTAAGGATAACATCAAATGCTATAGAACATGTTCATATTTACTGTAAAAAAAAAAGCCTCTTGGACGTAAAAATAAGCAATAAATATTTAAATTCGACCAACAATTCATTGATCCATCCTTAAGATTTAGCAAGGGATTCGATACTATTAAGCATTTTATATTCTCTATTGTACTTTATTGCTTTCGATATTTTAGCCATAGAACTAATAAAAAATTATTTTTCATTTCGTGGTAACAAGTTGTATATGATGACAAATATAATATGTACATTTTTTTATTGTGGCGTCTCACAAGGGTTCATTTTGATATCTTTGTTTTTCATAATCTACACCTTTTAGTTGCCACTATGCTAGCATTTTACCAAATATGAGATGTATAGTGATGACACTCATATTTACATTAGTTTTAGAAAAGAATTTTTAGTTGATGCTGTTTATGAAGTTAACAAAGACCTTCAGTCGATATATGGCTATAAACAGGAACATCACATTTTTGTAATGCCACCAAGTCTGCACGGATGCTGTGATCAAAAAATTATCTATGAACTAAATAACTCGATAGTTTTTTATGTTAATGGTGTCAGTGTACCATTTGTTAAGTTTTTTAAAACCCTGAGGCTTAAGTGGGATAATTTTTTAGATATAAAAATCATGTATCAAAATCCACCCAAAACTCATTTCTTAATTTAAAACTTTTATCCTCACAGACGATATTTTTATAATAACGTAAAAAAAATGTTACGCTAGACAGTGCTACTCTCACATTTCAATTTTGCGACGCCTGTTTACGGTCACTGTTTAGATTGCTATACTAAATGTAAAATTCAAAGGATTTTAAACAGTTCCTTAAGATTTGTTTATGGCATAAGAAAATTCCAAACATTACCCACAATTTTAATGAAGTGAGGAATCATACAACATTTCATAATTTATTTATTTTTTAAGCTCCTGAATACTTAACTTAACAAAATTACCTTTACTCGAACGTCAGAAACAGAAGTCGTATTAGTTCATCACAACACAAAACTAAGTTCTTTGAAAGATTTAATCTTTTAATATTTACAAATTATGCAGCTCTTTTCCTGGCAGTTTAAAAAATTGTGACTCAAAGTAATTTTACTGTTTTGTGGCTAAGAAAAAAACTCGTGTTTTTTTTTCGCGACAGTTCTGTCATTTGAATTATGTTGCAAGTTTTGGCTACTAAGATGTTAAGATGTCCTTTTTGTATCGTCAGTATTGGAAACATTGTTTTGTCTTGAATACTGTCAATTTTGCCTAGTATTTTTATTTTGGAAAATTTGTGTTAGTTTTGTTGTAGTCAAGGTTGAGTGGAAGAGTAAGCCATGGTTTTGGACAATGTCCTGAACTGCGCCTTTCGGTTGTCATATTAACATGCACATGTAGTAAAAAAAAAAAATTTCTCGAGGGAATAAAGATTTAAAAACTTTTATTTATGCTTTTATAATAAACAAGTTTTGTTGGAACTGTTTCCAACCACAAATAAAATAATTAAGGTGACATAGATCTTTAGGACACCCTGTATACTTAAGGCTATTTATGGAGTGCCTTAATTAACACCGTCCTAAAACTTTGATTATACCGTCTTTGCCAACAGTCACAGCTAAATTATTTGGCGAATTTCTTTAACGTAAGAAGAACCGGCTAAAATTTTGTATTGGAGCGAAGTACTTAATTAAAAGTAACAAGAAGTTCGTTAAAAAGCGTAATTCTGGCCTGCTTTGCGCATTTTGGAGATAAAGTTGGAAGATGTATTATATTGCACTGAAAATGCGATAACTGTTGTCGCAAAGTACGTGCTATTCTCTAATTTATATAAAACAACCCCCTGAAACTTCGTTAAATATACCTGCTTCTGCAGAATTGGGTAATATACGGCGGCGTTTTATCCTTTCATTCGAAACTAAGCGGCCTTAATAGTTGTCCATATTAGTTTCAATTGGTACAAACAATTTTAAAATAAAATGATAAAATGGATACTGTTGTACATTGCGTGGCAATGATCATTTTATAACAATACAATGTGTACAGTTAGTTACACAATCAAGACCATTGTTTAAGCAATCGTATTGTTACACTAGCAAATAATTTACACGATAACTGTAAAAGCTCTTACAAGCTTAATGCGAAAATTTTCATAAAAATTTTGTGTTAAAATTTTTATCAGTAGTAATATAACAAAAGCATTGAAAAGCATCAATAATTTTTGGTAAACATGCCTGAATGCAAACGAAGCTGAAAAAAACACGAGTGCACAAGACTATTTGTCAAAAATTATAGATTATTTGCAATGCACGAGTTATGTTTTGTCAGAAAATTTCCTTCACCTAACCTACTTGTCAAATTAAATGTACCTATGTTATGTCAAATTTTACAAGTACTGTCAGAGTGGTGCGTCAGGGGTGTGGTTTAATCTATATTAAAGTAACGCTACTGTTCGCCGAAATTCGTCAAAAAATTATCAACACCAAAATATTTAATTCCCTTTCCAAATTTATATTTTCGTCCGATGACAAACTCAGATTTCTTAGAAACGACCAATAAACGCTTGAAAATCTGTTAATTGCGAAAAGGATATTATCAGTGTATGATTATGTTTTTTGGTCGTTTCTAGGAAATCTGAGTTTTTTATTAGTCGAAAACGCAAATTTGACAGGAGGATCAACATCTGACAGGGGAATATAAAATTATTACCGTGTAATAATGCTCCTATTGGTAGTCTCTAGAAGATTTAAGATTAGTGATTGGTTGAAAACGCAAATTTAACAGGTGAAGGAAATTTTCATTTTCATATTTTTTAAAATTTATTTAGTCCTAAGTCAATCTACTATTAGGTGCAGGACTTTTGAGTTGCACTGACTTTGGCTTTCTAGACTTTTCTGGTTTCCGCTTGTTTTTTTTTTATCTTCTCCCATTTGATGTTTCTTTCCGTTGCTGCTTTTTACGTCATCTTGTCAGCCTTTTCTGGGTTTACTTTATCTGCTTTTCCTCGTAGCCTCGTGTCGTTTGCTTGGATGTTTGTTTCCGCCAGTCTTTATACGCAAAGTATGGACAAATATCTAGAACACTATTGAAGATATACATTGAAAATTGGTATCTGACCATTATCGTTTATTACGAATTCGATAAAAATATTAAAGTTGCAATACGACTTTTGGTTTAACCGAAAACCTCGATGTGAAAGTAAGAACGATTACATCTTCAATTTTTAAAAAATTAAATTTGTAGGCAAATATGAAAATTGTAACTTTCTAGTTTTTTTCTTTCGGTTGTTTCGAAATGACAGCTGTCTAACTTTATAGACTACTTGAAACGCTAATAAAATCGCGATATCTCGGAAAATATCAGTTTTAGATATGAGACAGGCCTTTTGAAAGACAATTACATTTTCTATAATACCGGGTAAGAAAATATAGGATGTTGTATTTAAGAAAAATGAGTTATCGATGTTTGAAGTTTTACAAGTAAGATCAAGCTTGAAAAACATATAGCCAGTGCAAAGTGTCAATGTAAATTTCAAACGATTACTACTGCCCTTAAAGTTTTAATTGTTGAAAATTTTTGAAGGTTCTGTATCGCTCAAAATTTTCATAAAATGAAAATTTCACGAAAATAGTTATTTTAGACTAATATAATCTGATAGATGTTTTGAAATAAATTTAAAGAGAAATCCAAAAATATATAAATATACATGGTATTATATTTAAAATTTTAACGTTTTAGTCCGTTTCCGGTTAAACGGGAAGTCGTATTGCAACCTCAATATATTCATCGGATTTGAAACATACGATAACAGTCAGATACTAGATTTCATCGTAATATCTTTAATAACATTCTAGATAATTATCTGTTTCCATGCTTTTGGGCATGGCTGTATATTTTACTTTTCTTGTTTTTCCTCCAACTCTTCTTTTACTTTTAATTCGTACGTTAAAAACTAAAAATACATTTTACAGATTAAATCTTGAGATTCTGTTAAACCAATTACTTTTGTTGATTGCCATTTTCCTGTAATTTTATTTTTAATTTAAATGTTATAACACGGTTTAACTAAAAAATTTCACTCGCGATTTTTCAATTTTTATGTGCTTTTACAGTTGTTGAATAACGAATTATATCGCATGGTCATCCGCATGCATTCTTCGCTGCTCTTGATTACCTGGCAGCGGCAAACACATATCTGTTACTTCCAGAAAATTTAAAATTTATCGCTTCTTTTAAAGCCAGAACGTGCAAGAACAAGATACGCAAATTTACGTTAGATTAGATGTCAGAGATGATGAAGAATATCTGTATTACTTGCTACTTGGCAGAGAATGTCAACTGGCAAGTATCCTACACCGGAAATAAGCTCCCAAGGTCGTGCTTGGAGGTGATTGCTTTAAACTTAACGTATTCTAATTGTATTCTACCTCTGCAGTATTTTAAATCTGGGTCGTTTATTACGAACACTCGACATTTAGAAATTATTATATACACAAAAACAGTTTGCTAGACTGTTAGTTTTAATAATTATGTTTGCGCACAATCAACAATAACTTGATTTATTTTTCTGGGTTTGAAGTTATAATAAACGTTTTCGTTTCGGGTTATAATTTTGGTGTACGTTTAAGAAGTTTAAAATTATCGTCGTAATTTAACTTAACAAAATTTACCAATAAAACATGGAGATATCTGATTTTTGTTCAAAGGAAAAATTATGGTAATATTTTTAAAAAGTTTCATCCCGACACAGTACTGATCGATCGGTTAAACGTGACATTTTGCATTTTAAACAACGCTAACTAGTTTTGAAATGCACATTTTGTGGCTGTTGATGTCGTTTTACACACTCAAATTTATGACGAAATTTATTTGATGGCCATGTCAGCTAGTTTTTATGTTGGAAAAGTACATACGATGTACTAATTATTTGATTTTGGACGTCATTTTGCTTAAATTCTAAGTAGAACTGCGGCGATAAGTTTAAACTTATAAACAGGAACCGGATCTGCCTATAAGTAACCGAAAATAAAAATGCAACAGATGAATTTTAAGTGGTTTTGATTCTTTTTCTTGACCTTTTTTTTGAAATAATTAGAAATAAAGGTATAAGTCAGTGTGATAATTCACACATGAAAATCTTAGATCCTTATTTCTATAATACTATAGACAATTTACTTAAACAAACTTTATAAATTTGCCTTTAACAAGTACCTATACAGAGCAAGGGTGAGCATTTTTTTTCTGCAGAGGGCCGGATTTTAATTAGGATGACGCGGGCCATAATAAATGTAGATGTAGGGAGTAATGAAAGTGTTTCGTCGAGATCCAAATTTTTCAAAACTGAAAATATCTGACAATTATTTCTCTTTCATCGAATTCATGAAAATTCGAAAAAATATTTCATACAGTAGGCCAAATTGGATGCACTCCTTATATATAGGATGTCTATAAATTGGTGGACTTTGATATCATACTTGGTTAACTAACCGTAATTAGAATTGCGACAATCAACTTGTCTATAAATTTATACATTTCCTGTACAATAATTTAAAAATTAGTCTTCTATAAGTGATAGGACTTTATAGCAACTTTAAAACTTAATTAATTTTCTTAGTATGAACTTTGCGATATTAATAGCAGATTTATTTTGTTCCAGGAACATACACTTCGCATGACGACGGAGAAGGCGTTGGAACTGGACGATCAAAGCTGCAGATAACGCTGTCGAGGGGCGATTTGCGAACCCGCTACGAGTGCAAGGTGGAAAGCGATGCCTTGGATCAACCTGTCGTTACGTGGCTGGAACCCCAAGTAAAAGGTATTTATGCGTTTTCTTAAAATTGTTTTTGTTGACAAAAAAAAACTACAAATATATATGAAAGTATTGTCTAAATCGGCCAATTGCCAATTTTTTTGGTAGCAGTTTGAGATCTTTTGCTATTTCTTCTCCTTTATCTATCTTATTCGTTCCGTATACTTTCATAATCATGGCTTTCTGTTACTATTGGCAGCATTTCTAAGGAATTAAATGGTTGTGTCTCAATACCATCGCCTGAAGTTTTTTAGATTGGATTAACTTTGAAGAATTTCATATTTTTGCTTTGTGTCATAACGTGTTAATATACGAAAAGATTTCACTAAATCGTAATAGCTATTTCGAGCTTTTAAAATCCCACAAAGGGACTACAGTAGGCAGGGGTGAATCTACATAGGGACTAATAGGGCTTAATTCCTGGGCCCCCAAGTGTCAAGAGCCCACAAAAATTGAATTATTATTATAATATTTGTTTGTTTATACGTTTTTGTTAATAATAGTTCTTTATTTCTTGTTTTTTTTTATAAAAGATATAATGTCATTTAATACCATTTCATAGGCGTAATCAGTCATGTTCATCACAATATATCAGAGTGCCTTGATGTCTTTCTGTCGGAGAATGGCATAACCGATACCTTTATGATAAACTCGAATATTTCTTTTTCATCTAGAAAAATGTGTTCTCAGATTAACATACATTTTTTAACAATGCTATTTGTCGATTTAAATTTGCATCTTTATAAAATGATGAATCATGTAAATTATAATAAAATAAGGTAGGTATTTAAATAATTATTAGCTGTTAAAAAGGTACAATTTGTTAAAAGTTATGTGAAAAATATAATTAAAAAAACATATTTTTTTTTAATCCATGTTAACAACAAAAACTTTTTTTTATAACTCCTAAAGTTCAGACCTAATGTTTATGTTAATTAGACAGCCTGATGACAAAAATTAAATATTTTATTAATTTTTGCAAACGTAACCCTAAACCTTTGCAAATTGGCGACCCTTATCATATTTTGTCGAAAATTACCCACAGATAGCGTAAACTACAATGAGGCGACCCACATTAGCACGGCGTATTCATTATAAAATTACATTAACCCAATTACGCAAAAGTTTTATGTTATCCCACAACTTCTGGTTGTGACGAAAGACTTAAATGCTGCGGCTGACATTTTGGACACCCTTTCTCGTAACTTGTGGAAGTTGTAGTGATCCTAGACAGACGAGCGCTGGCGGATAATCATCGACATAGGAAGGAATGCACTACAAATGCACTTGGTCTTACGTTGGAATCAACAACAAAGTTTGGCGAACTGAATATAACTGAAGTTTCGTATTTAAGATAAATAAAACTAACTCCAGTAGCACAAAATATTGGGACAACATTGGCTAAAAATGTAAAAATTTACATACAATACTGGGAAAATATAGAGATGTCAACATTTTTTAATATTGGTGAAATATTTTAAATTAATATTAATCCTATAACATTTTTATATAAAGGATCTATATTATTAAATAATAGCAGTATTAGATTAATATACCGTATCGATATTCGGAGAAATGTATAGGTACTATACACAATTAAAAATATATTCAACCAATATTATTCACCCTGATTGGTACAATGTTATATATGCATAAATCTCCTTCATATGTTTTTATGGATTAGAAATGTTAATATCCAATAATAGTCCAATAAGGCTGTATAAATGGTTTATTCAAACTAAAAATATGAAAAAATTACAGAAAACCAAGCATAATTTTCTTACAAGTCTGTATTTGGCCGACAATTTCATGCCACAACTGTAATACTTTAAGACCAATCTGAAAGTTTTCCAACAACAATTACGAGCATGGTAATATCTTCCTTTCACTTGATAAGTGTTTTTCACTATTGATATCCGACTAAACCGCACTATCGATGTCCGACTCAGGACTTCCATCGAAATTTGGTATACAAACCGCCACTTTTTTTGACTGCATTCTAGCATTCACTATCATAGCTTTCACTGCATTGGCTATTATATTATCAACCGGCATGCTAATGCTTTCGTGTTCACTCATTTTTAAAATTGAAAACACGTGGTAAAACTTAACCTCAAAAATGTGTTTTACGTTTACAGTGCGAATGTTTAAATACTATAAAATAACCTGTTAATCCAACACTATAAACTAATCACTTGATCAGTTCCTGATCCCTCTTCTGAACGCTGTGGTGATGCCTCACATAAATCCACATAAATTATTCTAAACTTTCTAAGAGGGCAAACATAAAACGAGCGGTAACAGTAACAACATTTATTCGCACTCTCATTCTGCCAATTACAATACAATTATTCCGCCAACGGTAACCTAACATTCGCTATACACTAACTCTATCTACATCCTGGAGCGCCAAATTCAAATTTTAAACTTATAATCTACAAAACAATATAAACATATTGGACCAATAACATATTAACATTGAGCTTTCTGATATTGGTTGTTCATTAAAAATCGTGAAAAGACTTATAGGGGCTAAATGTTGCCAGACAATATAGGGTAAATATATTTTATTTATGTCTAGCCAATAAAAATAAACTGGAAATAATCATCAAACAATATAAACATATTGGACCAATAACATATTAACATTGAGTTGTCTGATGTTGGTGATTCATTAAAAAACTAGAAAAAACCTATACCTATTGGCTAAATGTTTGCCAATATTGGGCCCGCGTAACAATATTTGGCCAATATTAGGCTAATATTATTGTGCTACTTGGAAATTGTTACGTTTAAATTAAATGGTCGACGTTGTAATGAAAATAAAAATCGTAAAGATTAACTGAAATAAAAAAACAATTTACAATCGACGTTCAACTACAAATGCTCAACGGGGAGGATTTTTTTAATAACCTTTTACGTTCATTACTTGTAATTACACGGTTCCTGCTGTATTAGGCCATGTTTATAAAAAAAAAAACGTAAAATTTAACGCCTCGGCGTAAAATTGAAACGACCGCTTCTTTAAAATTGAATACTTAACTTTTCCTGTCATATTTTACCTTAACTTGTGAGTTATAAAATATTAAAGTACGCCATAATGTAAGCTGATTGTAAAAATAACTTAATGCTGACTGAAAGTTACTAAAACGATATTTTAATTTCTGAAATGTCAACGATTTTACATGACGTTAAACTTTACTGCAACACGAATTGAAAACAAGAAAGAAGCGAGCTTTTAGCGGTATTATAAAACTATCAAAACAAATTTCCTATACGTATTGCAGTGAATTGATAAGAAGACAATTTTCCGAGTGTTAATTCTTTAAATTGGGCTATTCTTGTTGAGTGTTGTGCACTCGATAAACGGCTAAAGTGCAGAATTGTATGTTTCTGACAATGTTAGTTTTCTAAATGGAGGCATTTGAAGAAGGTAAACTGACAATGGTGTGCGCTAACTTGACAAGACGTTGCTAATTATAAAGGAAGTCGCAGTGCGATCCACATATTGGTGGAACTAAATAAATAACTAGACTTCCAAAACATCTTAAATCACTTAGTAGCGATGCAATATTCAGTAAGAACTAACAAACTAACCGGTTGCACTACCAGTTAAAACTAAGTTCTTTAAATAAATTGATACTGCATTAAACTTACAAACAAATTTGGTACAACTCACTAACATTTTGAATTTGTGTTTGTTTTACCTGTACCTGTATCTAACCGTAAGTAAAACATGAAAATGAACGGTAACAGTAAAAGGGCTACATAGAGGGATCAAAGAATGCTACGAAATTAGGGTTGAGGTTTGAGTCAATAAAATCAAAGTTTTCCCTTTCTTAAAGTATTAAACTTTAATATACAAGGTGTTTCTTAAGTATTGCAAAAAAATTCGGGAGGTAATTCCTTATCGAAAACTAAGGGGGTCTTTCATATAAAAAATTTTCCCTAAACGTCTCTTTTCGGAGTTACACCCCCCTAAAGGGGAGCGGAAAAATTAGGTTTTTATTTTATTTCTTAAATTTGGATAAAGGTAGGAGAATAATATTTGGTAGATGTTTTATACTTATTAAAAGGTTTCCCATAGTAATATTTTTAATTATCACCCACCTTCACAGGGGGCTGAAAAGTGCGACCCCTGTTGTTTTTTTTATTAGAACTTTTTGGTTGGTTAAAATTTTTCAACTAAAAATTTGTTTTTTAAAAGCTTGATTTATTTAGAAACTTTTTTTATTCTTTAGTTTTTCTCGTTAAACCTACCGTTTTTTAGTAAAAAATAACATTAGTAAACACGTACCATAAAAAATTCATTTTGGTGGTTGCCATGGTTTGTTTATGTACATATTGGGTAGAATTGACAGATGTTATTCATTTTTGACGTTTACGCGGCGACAACGCTATAACGCCCGTCAGTTCTACCCAATATGAACATAAACAAACCATGGCAACCACCAAAATGAATCGTTTTATATTGGAATATTAAATTTGATGGTTTATGTTTTCTTATTTTATTTTTTAGTCTAAAACGGTAGGTTTTATGAGAAAAACTGAAGAATAAAAAAAGTTTCTTAATAAACCAAGCTCTTAAAAAATAATTTTTTAATTGCAAAATGTTACTCACCAAAAAGTTCTAAATAAAAAACCACCTGGGGTCGCACTTTTCAGCCCCCTGTGAAGGTGGGACATGATTGAAAATATTACATGGGAAACCTTTAAATAAGTATAAAACATCTACAAAATATCATTCTCCTACATATAACCAAATTTATGAAATAAAATAAAAACCTAATTTTACCGCTCCCCTTAAGGGGGGTGTAACTCTGAAAGGAGACATCTAAAGAAAAAATTTCAGATGAAATACCGCCCTTAATTTGCGAAAAAGAATCTTCACCGGAATTTTTTTGCAATACTTAAGAAACGTCCTGTATAATATATAAAAGTCAAATACTAAATGTTTTTTTTATTTATAAAATACGCAATTTACCGTACGGTGTCTAAGATATTTAAATGTCAACCAATAATAAGAATATTTTACTTTCAAACACTACATCTGTTGTTTGACTTTTGCGAAATCAGATCAAATGAATCAAAGTGAGTTAATCAAAAAAGACGCGGTTACCAATGAGGAAATTGTTAATAAAAATTGTTATACTTGAAGGTACAAAAATATTTTTGGAGAAAACCATCGGTTTTTTAATAAAGATTCGGTAACCGGTTCAGCGGCAATGGTTGAGTTCCGGTTCCGGTACAATGCAAAATGAGATGACAATGCATATTTATAAATTGAATTGATTTTTTCCAGTTTTGGTAAAACGTAATCAAAATTACGAATATTAAAAATATACGTCATTTAAAAAAAAAATTGGCCGCACCGTTATGTGAACCGATTGAAGCGGTTTGGACCGGTTTTATTTTGCGGTTTTGTGATTCTTTAAATTTAAATAATGGGTTCAGTTCCGGTTCACAATTTATGAGAAAAGCACCGGTTCGTTTCGGATTTTGTTCCAGTTGCGGTTCGGTTCGGCTCCCTGAAATAAATACATTAAATCTTATATTGTTGTAAAGAGGGAAAACGATTTTTTATGAGGTCATAGCCAACTATGGTTTCCATTAAAAAAAATACAAGTTTGTAATTTATCTAAGAATTTAAACAACATTGAAAGATTGAAACAAATGAATGTTTTTATGAAAAATCAACAACTTTTCCCCAAAAATATTTTTGTATTATCAAATATAACCGAGTTGTAACCAATTTTTAAATAATGCTCATTTTGATTTTTGTGCATTATCTAGAGTGCCATGAAACTTTTTTAAAACATTAAAGCATCACCGAATACGCCTCAGAAACGAGAAAAATGTGTCTAATTTAAACTTCTGTGTAGCTCCTACCGTTTACGAGATCCCAATAGTGGCTCTTCTATGTGGACCCCCCTGAATTTATAAGCACCACCTTAATACAAATACAGCCCGATTTGTAGTAATTTTGACTAGGTAATTAATTGGTAGTGTCAACGATTTCGGTTCATTTCTTTTTAGCCTGTTTTGCCCCATTGTTTTTTTATGCTTCATACCAGAGATTCCCAACTCTCTATCATTCACTTCTTATATAAAATTTGTTTTTTAATCGACCGTTCTAAAAAAATTTTGTTATTTCCCAAGATTTTGCATATTATATCAAAAGAGTTTGAAAAAACAATGTTTAAAATGTAACAAAATTATTTAATTTCGTTGTTTAACATGATTGTTATTATTATCATTATTTGAATATTATCTGAAATTTTCAAATACAGTACAAAAAGTATTAACTTGTCTATAGACTCCCAATCAACCTTTCGAGTTCCATCCATCCCTTTCAAAATCTTATCGACTTCGTTGGTAATCCCTGCCTTAAACCATTACCCATTACTGGGCTAATCATTTACTTAGACTAGCGGTGGGCAAACTTTTTTTGAAGAGGGCCAGTTTGCGCAAATAGTGCGACTAAAAGGGCCGCACTAAAAAAAAAATAGCAACTTATTAATTACGTGTAAGTTGGGAGCGACAAAAAATTAAGATATAAAAAAAGTTATACATACATATTATAGACATTTTTACTAATATAGTAATTCATGGAGGGCCGCATGTAAAACTACCAAGGGCCGCATGCGGCCCGCGGGCCGCGGTTTGCTCACCGCTGACTTAGACGAATGTTGTTGGTCCTGAATTTATTCATCATCGCCAAGATACCTCTAATATGGATTATAAATATCAAAACAGTATTTTTTATAAATTATATAAGATTAAAAACAGCTTTTTTAGACAACATAAATGGTACATAATAAAGAAATTTCTTATATTTAACAATAGCATAACAACTAATGTGTAAAATGTATTTTGTAAAAAATGATTTATCCTACTTTTTTGATCTTATAAGTTTGGTTCCGAAATATTTTCTTAGTGCTGCTTTACCAAAAAAAAAAATATATATATTAGTAGTGGTAGTAGAGATTGTAATATATTACTTGTAGGTTTTTCAAGTATGATTTATTTTAACCAATCAGTGTCTTTTTGTATGTGATCTTGTATTAAAGCTGTTGTTTTTATTTTAGTGAAACCTCTTAAAATGGAACTGTCTGGGTTGGAAGGACATGTAGTGCAAGGAACTAACGTATATTTGATATGCGATGTTTTTGGTGCTTATCCTGCCGCTGAAGTAAAATGGTTTAACAATTCAGATCTTATTACGGATACGAAGCTAGTAAAATCTACCCCTACTGAGTTGGTATGTATGAAAACCTTACATAATTCGTTGGCTCTGAATGTTCACCGTATGTGCATAATTTAAATTCGAAGAATAAATCAAACGAGTCAATACATAGTTCGTTCTCGCTTTCAACAAATATTCATCTCAAATATTTTCCCTTGTTTCCAAGCTTCACTGATAAACGCTGAAAAGTTTCCCGCAATTATCTGAACTCGATTAATGGATTTCATACCGTCGTTTCGGTGGTTTTTGTAGAAAAAGATGTCGCAAATCTCCAAGAAGTATCATTTCCAGAAATAAACGCGATAAGATACCAGTTAAATTAAAAGATATGACAAGTCCGGGTCGCGAAAGGGAAACAATTCTTAATTTTTAACATCAGATAAACTCATAAGTCATTTCTTATGACATCTCCCGCCTCGTCGCTAATCTTAATAATGCATCAGACTTGTGAAAATGTCCTCGGATCCAGATTAAACTCTCGCCCCGACGTAGTTTTATCCTTTGTAATCTGTATCGAGTCCCCTTTTGCTGGAGCGAGATGAAAACTCTTACCAAAACAGCGCTAGTTGGGAGAGTTAAAAAACAAGAAAAAAAAATGCTGGTGAAAATCTGCAAAATGTTTAAAATTGTCGCGCAGAAGTTGGTTAGTAGTTCGAAAACTAGTTAAATTTTTCGATAATTATGATTTATAATCCTCACTAATATTACCTTCTGAGGCGAGGTTAAATTAAATTTATTAAGAAACTGCGCATATCGGATGTGAGTCTGAAGTATTGTGGTTGCTTGCAAATTGTTTTAAGTTTGGCTTATTCATTATGTTTCAAATTTAACTTTAATTTTCTTTTTTTGCCAACCGAAGGCATTGTTTACCAAAGTACTCCAAAGCGTAAGTATTATTAATGTTTGTTACTAGGACTAGGCGATATATCGATATCGGAAATATCGAATATCAGTATATCGATGTTTTAAAATAATTTTAATATCGAAGGTGAGATGTTTTCTAACATTGTATGTGAATATTTGTAATTTTAATTACAACTTACAAACCATTGTATGTAGGTACGTTACGGCCTAAATCGTTCCATAACTCCATCATATAGTAACAGACAAGAAACCAGGGCAAGCAACCGGTTTTTTTAACCGGTAAAAAAAACGGTTAACCGTTATTTTTTGTCCGTAAAAGTGGTTATAAACCGAAACCGTTATTTTTAATGGCAAAAAACGGTAACCTTTAACCAAAATAATTAACTAAATTAAAAGCCGTTTTTTTTAACATCTTCTTTTAATAAAATTACTTGAAAAAATACAAAATCTGTATTCGATCCGATTAGTTTACCAGAAGTCATTACTGGTCGTTTGATTGTACACGGTATCTCGGTTATTATCAGAGATAGAAAAAAACTAAGTACCTACGTAGTCTCGATTTATTTTTTCAAGAGAAATTCATTGCTGTAAACAGATTTTTGATATATTTTTTAATTTTCGAAATATAGACAAAAACCGATTTTTGGTAATTTTCAAAAATGTTAAATATCTCGCTTAAACGAAAAGATAGAGAAAATTTTTAAGTACATTTTTGCATAATTTTTTTGTCCTTAATAAGATAGCGATGTTCAGTTTTTTTTTACTCATACGAATATTGATATAATACACCTAACTATCTTATTTTAAATAGAAACCATGGGCAAATTATATATTTTTAGAAAGTGCAAAAAATAAGCTTTCGATTTATGTCAAAGCCAACTATGGTTGCCATTTGAAATAAAAAAGTTTGGTGTAATATATCAATTTTTGTATGAGTAAAACAAAAATTGAATATCGCTATCTTATTAAGGACAAAAAACCATGCCAAAAATGTCCTTAAAGTTTTTATCTTTTTGTTTAAGTGAGATATTTAACATTTTTGATATCTTTTTTAATACTCGAAATATAGCTAACACTATTTTTGGCACTTTTCAAAATGTTAAATATCTCGCTTAAAAGAAAAGATAGAGAAAAACTTTGAAGATATTTTTGCATGGTTTTTTGTCCTTAATAAAATGGCAATGTTCATTTTTTACTCATACAAACAATGATAATATTACACCTAACTTTTTTATTTTAAATGGCAACCATAGTTGGCTTTGACATAAATCAAAAGCTTATTTTTTGCTGTTTTCAAAAACATATAATTTGCCCATGGTTGCCATTTATCATTTCGTTTAAGCGAGATATTTAACATTTTTGAAAAGTGCCAAAACTCGATTTTTGGCTATATTTCGTAGATTAAAAAAGATATCAAAAATCTGTTTACGGCAATGGATTCCTCTCGAAAAAAGAAATCGACACTACGTACTTAGTTTTTTTCTATCTCTGATAATAACCGAAATGGGCATCGAAAATAGACCACCCTGTACATATAGGGGAAGATGGTATATACTGGGACATGGTATATAGTGGGACGACAGAGATTTTGGCCATCTGTTACCCCGTACTTGAAGTTTGTTTACATCAAAATAGCGGTCAAGCAGTCCCATTATATCCTGTCTACAGTATGTGTCGTAAACAATGTCATAGTGACTTGCACATGTGAGGCATTTTTGCGCATTGTTTTTTTGTGGTTATTCAGTTTATGTGCTAAAACTTTTTTATTTATTTAACAACAATTAGAAAATTTGGCGTAGGTGTACCTTACAGTATATTAAATGTATGTACAATGTTAAAACTTAAAATAATCATGCAAGTTTTTCATTAAATCGTTGCTTTTAAAAATTGATCACATGGTGCATTGTGGGACAATGATGATAATTAGGTAAATTTTCTGAAAAAGACTTCCGACTTTAGATTTTCTTTCTCTAAAAACAGAGATAAAGACTGTTGAAAAAGAAAATATTCTGTGTTGGTTAAGCGCACCGACTACGTTTGGGTGCACTGAAAAAACAAAGAAACATTTTCAATTTTAGTTTGATTTTTCAAAGTACAATGTCTAAATGCCCATGAAAAGTGAAAGTTTTTAAAATTAAAATTAAAATTGAGCTTTTTTTTAATTACTTATGCTTTATTTCATATATATTTTTTGCTGTCCCACAATGTACCACGGGGTGGTTTATGTCGGGACAAGTGGTGTATAGTGGGACAGTCCCTCTATTTGTGTACCTTTATTTAAAAAAATATTTTTTTGTATATGCAATGATAAACTAAAGCAATATGAATATCTCATATCAATTTGAGGTATGCAAATTAAGCCGTTCAAAAGTTACGCAAAATTTTAAAAAAGTGTCCCAGTATATACCACCTTCCCCTATTATAAAACTATAAAATAGATAATATCTTTTCATACTTTGCATTCCTAATCTTACTAATGTTAAGGGTTTTAAAGGTCCACACACAGCGACGCGATCGCGCCGATGAGTTGACCTTCCAGTTTAAAATTTAAATCGTTTTTTTACAGAAAACCGGTTAACCTTTAACTACTTCTTTTTCGGTTTCAAGCCTTGGAAGAAACTGATAAAAGAAATAAACGTCTATATTGTCATGATTATGTGTATTCTGAAGAAGGATGGATGAGATGTTTTTCTTGCCTTAAAGTAAACTCTTTTGCGGGCTCGTAAGTGATGAAGACGATGCTGTTTGCAGACATTATTTTGTAATTGATCGAAAATTCGTGTATGCATTTAACGCCTATTAAGTGGTAGTGGTGCCCAAATGTCAATATATTGCGATACACTGATTAATATACTATGCGGGAAATCTCTTTTTACACCTGCTTCTTAAAATGTTATGAAAATTATTTTCGTTCTGTTTGGCTCATTGATGTACAAAAATAAAATGCTTACTTTATGAATGTTTATTTTCGCTATTGTTTCACAAATTTAAACGACTAACATGTTAGAAATTTTGTCTTTTGAGAGATCTTCATTTATAGCTAAACAAACCATTTCATTTTGTTGTTATCAAGATAATACCAATTAATACATTATTCCAAAATAATTCTGTAGCAATTGCCACACCACTATGATGAATTTTATGTTTATCAATGAAAATTTAACGATGTATCGGTATTCGATATCCAAAGTTTCATATTGCCCGCCACTAATCATAACATTAATTATTAGCTTTTACAGTAAAAACACGAATTTCAACTTTCAAAGAATGTTACTAGAAATAAAAATTTATGATAGACGGTTCCGTTTTATTAAATTAAGTCTAAGAAATGCTCTATTGCACTCAAACTGTGATGTTTAATGTCGTCTTAACATACACTTCTTGGCTTTCAGAGAAAGGCGCTTTCAACATTTAAAATGCTCTCCTCTTGTATTTCATTTAAGTCAAATAAACTCTTGCACCATTGAACTTTAGAATGAACGTGTTCGCGAAAGCAAACGATCATATTCTTTAATATACAGGGTGCTTTGTCGTTTCTATGATCATCGTTTTTCTATGGTAGATAATAAAACAGATAAAGAACTTGGAACTTTTCCAGTTTTATTACCTTATTGTGGTCAATTTTAGCCTTAGATGCGGTTGATATACGTGACCGAATAGAAAGATCGCATCAGATAAATACGTGGCGTGCCAACATACAAATCGGCAGAACGTTTACACGTGCCGAAACCACCAAACATCGTAATAAGGTGTTGCGTTAGCCAATTAAAATTTAATTAAGCTGTACAGACCCCTTTATTACTAAAATATACGGATTAATTGTTATTTTTACGTTAGGAAACCAAATTAAATTTTTAAATGTGTTAAAGAGTGTATTAAATTGTATAAAGTGTGTTCCAGTGATCACTACAATCTCGACTATCTCGTTTATTTTTGAAAATAGCCCTTACAAACCTCACATATTATTAAATTACGCATAGAGCTGCATGAAATAGTACCTATTAAAATAATATTTCAAAGTCTCGGCCAGCAAACATACAAGGCCGAAAAAGTACGTTTTGGCCGAGGTGCATATTACATTTTTTGTGCGATGGAATTAAAAACAATTTAAATTTTTAGTAATTTTCAAAATTATATGTTAGAAACTACGTGACATTCTGTCACTGACAGATGACGGCGTATGTACTGCATTACCGGCCCTCTCCTTAGCAACGGCCGTAAAAGTTACTTTTTCGGCCGTTGCTAAGGGTAACGGCCTGAAAAGTAACTTTTACGGCCGTTGCTAAGGATAGGGCCGGTAATGCAGTACTTTATGGTTGCTAACTCGTCCGTCAAACAGCTTTTTCTAGTACGATCGCACAAAAAAAGCGTTAAATAACTGGCATGTCACTGATTAAAATAGATATAATTCGAAAATTTAGCATGTACAGAGTGGACCAAATTCGAACGTTTTACTAGGTACCTATCTCAGTTACCGTAATAGTTAACGAAAATCTGATATCGATCTCTTGGTCAATCTTTTTCAGAAAAGAACGCCTGTGTAATTAGATTTTAATATCGCTTTCCATTTTGGCACTAAAGACGAAAAATAAAATTTCATCATTTTTAAAATTTTACTGTAACTTCTTTATTTATTAAAATAGATAAAAATGTTATGTAGGTTTTTTAATAATATGTCAATGCTTAATTTAAAAACAAAATTAAATTTTTTTTAGCAACCTTGATTTTTGAGATATGATGAAAACTCATATATTTTTAAAGGTAAACTCTAGTTAACCATGACTTAATATAAAAGAGCATTTTTTAGCTTTCCAAAAATATATAGTTTTATATGATAACTAGCTGATTGACCCGGCGTTGCACGGGTGATTACAATTCTCTTTTATCAATCACAGACTACTCGCGCTCCACGCTTGCACTCGGCGGACGTTCCCAGATTATCAATCACAGACTACTCGCGCTGCGCTCGGCGGACGTTCCCAGACGTTTCCGGCCGTTCCCGGCTGTTCCCGGCCGTTCTTTATACGGCGTTTAATCCGTTGGGTCCTAAATAGTAACTGTGCAAAATTTGGTCCCGATCGGTCAACGGACCTAGGATTCTATAGCGAACAAACAAACACACAAACAAACAAGCTCTTTTATATATATAGATAAGATATAGACTAGCTGATTTACCCGGCGTTGCACGGGTGATTACAATTCTCGTTTATCAATCACAGACTACTCGCGCTCCGCGCTCGAGCTCGGCGGATGCTCCCAGATTAACAAACACAGACTACTCGCGCTGCGCGCTCGCGCCCGGCGGGCGTTTCCGGCCGTTCTTTGTACGACGTTTAATCCGTTAAGTCCTAAATAGTAACTGTGCAAAATTTGGTCCCGATTGGTCAACGGACCTAGGATTCTATAGCGAACAAACAAACACACAAACAAACAAGCTCTTTTATATATATATAGATAAGATATAGACTAGCTGATTTACCCGGCGTTGCACGGGTGATTACAATTCTCGTTTATCAATCACAGACTACTCGCGCTCCGCGCTCGAGCTCGGCGGATGCTCCCAGATTAATAAACACAGACTACTCGCGCTGCGCGCTCGCGCCCGGCGGGCGTTCCCGGCCGTTCTTTGTACGACGTTTAATCCGTTGGGTCCTAAATAGTAACTGTGCAAAATTTGGTCTTGATCGGTCAACGGACCTAGGATTCTATAGCGAACAAACAAACACACAAACAAGCTCTTTTATAATTATAGATAACCGAGATATGGCTAATTTTGTGAAAATTTACTATCAAAGTTTGCCACGGTTATCGTAAACAGGTGATGTTTGCAATTAAAAAACAACTAAATGTCATTTCCAAGCAAATTCTGCAACAGCTGCTGCGTCTTTAGCACTAACATTGTAAATTTCTAATATGTCAAACTTTTCAAAGTGTTAAAATTTAGCCATAATCACATACCACAAAAAATATTTAAAATGCAAAAGAACACACGGATTTGTTTAAAAGTTTAAAAATTTACTTGGAAATGACGTTAACTTGTTTATTAATTGCAAACATCACTTGTTTACAAAATCATGGCAAACTTTGATAAGGTAATTTTTACAAAATTGGCCATATTTCGGTTAGTTTTTGCAACATATTACCTACATATGTATAAAACTATATAAGACATGGCCAACTAGGGTTTTCATTTAAAATAATAGAGGTTTACTTACAATTAAAAAATGCAACTTTGTTTTTAAATTAAAGATAAAAACCTGTATAAAAAAACCTTCAAAACATTTCGTTCTATTTTAATAAATGAAGAAGTAAGAGCACATTTTCAAAAAGGATGAAATTTCGTTTTTCGTCTGTAGTGCCAAAATAAATAGCGATATAAAAAATCGGACTACACAGGCGTTATTTTCTCAAAAGCATAGCCCAAGAGACCGATATCAGATTTTCGCTAACTATTACGGTCAACAATTGATTTTGGTCCATCCTGTACTAATGATCTAGCTCATTCCAAATTTCATCCCTCGGTATAAAAGGATTATTGCAATATTAATCAAAAACTGAACAGGGGCCTTCGTATAAACAAAAAATGAACCTTGGATTCATCTACTGATTTTTTTGCAAGTTATGAATCACCCTGTATGATACTTACAATTTAAAAAAAGCTGGTGTGGATGTAGTGTCTAACTCTTTTGTTGCTAAAAAAAAATGTAAATGTTTAAAAAATAATACAAATAGAGATCACTAGTTTATTTAAGTATATAAATTTTGTTTAGGATTTCATTTCGTTAAAGAATATATTTTATGCTGTTTCCGTTAGCAGACAAGAGTTTTTTAAAAAGAGGATTTCGCTGCCGCCTAGAGGACGGTTAGCAACCCTACATAAAAGGATAAACGTTAGTCCTCTTGAGTACTCAGTTTGATTTATTTAGTAGTTTAGTAGTTTAGCGTTTCAGTTTTTGCTGTATAACGCACTTTTGCTGTTATTTTTACTTGGATTGCAAACCTTTGAAATGTTTTAAAATGAATAAATTAACTGGCAATAGCGACATTCGTTACATTTGAAAATGCACAGCATTTGAATAATGATTATTTCATTGCGTGTTCACTTTATTAGTTTTAAATTCTTGCGGATAACAAACGCTTGTTACAAAACAGTAAAATGCATTATGCAGTTCGTGTAAACAATTGAGATATCAGTCATTGTTGTCATTTACCTATTATTTTCCTAAAATAAGAAATAACTTGAATAAATGACCTCGTTTTCTAGATAACTGATGTTAGATAAAACAAAACACTTTGTAAATGATTAACGAAATTGCGTTTTACTTGATTATAACTGACTGGATCTAAAGTCGAATTGATCAATTTCCATGTTATTATACAGCCTGTCTGAGGGACCATTGTAACCTTAATTATCTGGTTTGCTTTTAGAAGAAAACACAACATACCGGGTGTAACTGAGTTCTGGTACACCCTCTATTTTTTCTTTATTTTTGTATTTAATTAAATGAAATTGTAGACATAATGATATGTATTAAACAAAACAGGCTATTTTAACATATGTACACTATTGTTATCCTTCCGGTCTCGCCGAAAACTACCCTAACTTTGTTATTTTAAAAGGAATACCCTGTGTATTTTTAATTTTTAGGAAAGAGAGAGAGAAACTTTAGATACGGCAGCACTATTTTGGTTAATTCTTATTACCTTAAATAATTTTTGGACGAAAATTATTTTTTTTGTATTATTAAGTGTGCCATGACCTCCATAAATTGAACTTTATTATGTGAACAAGTGCCCGAATAACGTTTTTGTAAATTTTAATGGACATTGCTTTAATTGGCTTTGAAGGTTGCAGAATCGGTTTTATGATAGAAAGTCAATTTTTTTAAATGGAAGGATACATGCGGTTATTTAAATAAAGTATTTTCTGAAGAATGTAACAATATTAAGTAATCTATCTAGGTATATCTATATACATATATAAATATATATAAAAGAGCTCGTTTGTTTGTTTGTTTGTTTGTTTGTTTGTTTGTTTGTTTGTTTGTTTGTTTGTGTGTTTGTGTGTTTGTGTGTTTGTGTGTTTGTTCGCTATAGAATCCTAGGTCCGTTGACCGATCGGGACCAAATTTTGCACAGTTACTATTTAGGACCCAACAAATTAAACGTCGCATAAAGAACGGCCGGAAACGACCGAGAACGGCCGTAAATGTCTGGGAACGTCCGCCCAGCGCGCGCGCGGAGCGCGAGTATAGTCTATGATTAAAAAAGAGAATTGTCATCACCCGTGCAACGCCGGGTAAATTAACTAGTAACTTATATTCGTGTTGAAAGGTTGCCTTATGAATATAACTTTATATCAAGAGTGATATTGAGAGACGATATTTTTTAGAGTTTAAAGGTAATTTATATTTAACCACTTAATTTACATTTCAAAATCAAAATATGTGTGCATGACCAACTACCTTACAAACTCGAACGTTTTTCTCGATAAAATCATACCCTACCACCTACCTGCATTTTTAAAATGCGTAAATGGCTATAAATATGTTATGTTTTCTATGTAATTTTGACTTTACACCTTACTCAAGCCATTTTAAACAAAATAACAGCGTCTGTGTGAAATAGGCCAAAACCTAAATCTATTTAAATGTCACTGTGTACAGTTTTTTCTACAATTTAAACCGTTACGGTTATTTTGAAAAACAAAATAAATAATCAAGGTGATAATGATTTCTGGAATGTCCTGAATATTGATAATAAAGCTAAACCTTTAATCGCATATTTTTATAAAATATAGGACTTAATATTCCTGTTTTTTACAATAACCTTTTTTATTCTGAAATTCTTTAAAACATAATTTTTGTTGAATACAAATAAGCCATGTTTTGCCATATTTAGTTGTTAAAAATGTTCACAGTGCTATAGAATATAGGTTATGGCGAAGAAATCTCAGAAAGTAAAAGTTAAAAAAACAAACTCCGTGCTTAAAACAACTAAATATGATGAACAAGAATGTTCGGCTCCAATGCCACTTTTATGTGAAAATAAATGTTTACTTTTTATCGGGTCTAAAATTCATTTCTTAAATCCCTTATGCTGAAATCGATTTGGTTTCAAAGAAGTAAACAAAAATATTGATTGTAGATTTAAATCACTTATAGTGATCTACGTTCATTTCAGCTAGGCGTTACTAATGAAAACTAATTTGGTCAAAACAGCTGTGAAATATTAGTTATAATAATACTCCTTATTTAGCAAATTTTTATGATAATATAATTGTATGTTATTGCGCTTTTTTGTTTAAATGTATCTATTTTACAATAGTGCGCAACAATGTAATATCGCACTTTGATATATTCATGAATAAAGAAATCTAAAATGGAATTAAAATACGGTTTTCAAACATCTTCGTGTGAGTTTGATTTATCTGCCGCTTTCATAGCAATCGAAAAATTCTTATTATTCACAAAAGAGACGACGCTGCATGTGTGCTTGTCAGTAATCAATAAAATCAACTGTGCAAAAGCAAACAAGTTCAAATTTGCCAGCAGAATACTAATTCTAACTTAAATTATCGTCGATAGAGCAACCACAGTTGTCCATAATATATTCTGTTATAATAGTAAGTAATAAATAATCTTAATTGATTTATTAGTTCAAGTTAGACCGTTTATTAATTCAATTAATAGGGCAAATAGGCTTTTGTAAATTTCCTTGTTTTGGTAATACTTTAACAACATAAAACAATGTTATGTTATGTTCAATACCGTTGTCGTTAAATTAATAAGGTCGTATCGCAAAGCATTGCCTTTTGTTTCACTTATCGGTGCACGTATGCACTACAATCGTCATGTGTGGGCAATAATGATATTATGAATAAATTGTTTGCACCTATAATAAACACTGTTATGCGTGCTATGGGCTCCAGTCTTAAAATTTATCCCAAAAGTGTTGTAACAACGAATAAGATGTCCCAAAATCGGGAATGTTAGTAATTGGAAACTGGCGTAAAAGCGAATGGTATGAGTTCATAGCAGGGTGGATAAAAATCATGATTTTTTTTTAATCAAAAAAATCGATTTATTTAATTTAAATCAGATTTTTTTGATTTAAATCAAATGTACCATATTATCGAATTTAATGACATATTCACCTGCTATTTCTGTTTTGTGCTAATAATTTAATAACCAATACTTATATTTAATTCAGTGGTGAATTTTTGTTAAATTGAAAAATTAAATATAATGATTAGGAATTTTGAAAAATCAGTGCTAAATAGTGATGTTTAATTAATTATATACAGGGTGAGTCATTAGTGCGGGATCGGTCAATTGTGGCTAAACAGCTTGAGATATAAAGTTGATTCAAACGCTATTTTATACAGTTTTCTCTTCCGAACACCATAAAAATATTTTCCAAAATACAGGGTGAGTCACCTCTCTGGAACCAATAGCAACTTTTATATTTCAAATACAACACCCCATTTTTTATTTAATATTTTTGACCGCCTTAATTTTAGCTTTGCATCAATATAAAATACTACAGGTTTTTATACGGCGCTGTAAAAAAAAATTAATTTTCAAAATTTTTCAAGGTTTTAATTAAGTCTTTATTTAAAAAATTCTCCTGAACTTATTTCGCAGTATAGAGTTGTAACTTGGTATGGACATGCAGAAAACATTGGCCTATTCGCTCGATATGAAAAAAAATTAATCACGCATACAGGGGTGTTCATAAATAGGTGGCAACTTCCATGATTTTCAAAAGCTCGTAGCTCGATTTTTTTCAAATGCAAACCCCTGTTTTTTTTTGTGTCATCAAATTCGTCTTTAAGAGAGCTTCATTTTTTGTTAAGTATGTCCTATACCCAAAACTCATACTTTTCGAGATATTCGACATTTTTGCTTCAAATCGTTATTAAAGCAAATAGAGTGCCGTGGAAATTAAAAAAAACTGACTGTTCACTTCGCTATCCTCAAAAACTTGACATTTATTTCTTGAACAAATCATTTGGTTTTAGTTTGATTTATTTACATTTTTGTAAGAGTAAATGCTTCCTTATTATAATATATGAAAACTGTATGTAGATTTAAATCTGTTTTATTTTACCGATAGGTCAGTATAGGCAATAAAAATTTTTGTGGGTCACGAGGGTGAAGTATAAACATAACCGGGCCACGAAAGTTTGGGAAACGCTGGCATATTGCAATAATTGAATTTTAGCAGAATGTCGTAGTCGATGTAATAAACTTGAAAAAAGTACGTTTATCGATATACTGGTTCAATAATTCCCACAGCACTCCGTATATCGAACAATAAACATTACTTGTAACACCCAAAATCGTATATTATTCGGAACAGCTCCGTGTACTAGAATAAAAACCTAAATTACACAGCTAAAGTTAGGAAACTTTACGACGAGAAAATTTTAGGATAGTGCCTGTGCATGCCATTGCAAGATACGCATGCTTTACAAGCTACAGACGGCACACGGCCAGGGAGATATATCATACGTACAATTTGTATGCTAGCGAGTGGGACTAGTTGGTAAGATAGGAAACATTTCTCGTAGAACGAACTTTAAAATATCACACAAGTGTATGTAGCTTTACATACGAAAGGCGGCTGCTCTTAAAATTTATTACGTTAGTGCGAACGTTAAGCTTCAGGTCTATGTGTCTTCGTACTTTTAAGTCTTATTACAATCCACATTCGCAGAGACACCGGATATAATTTACCTCAACTTAAATAGTTTTAATTGAAACGAAAACTATGAACGCAAGTATATATCGAGGGAATGAAATGCAAATAGTTATTTTGAACGTTCGTTACTAATTCAAGACGTTTTTATAGTTGAGATGCTTTTATTTTTCAAAAATTAACTGAAATAATTATTTAACGGAAAAGTAAACTTAAGACAATCGCAATGAACTCATTATTTTTATAAATAATAATTGAAGTTACCAAAGGCTGGTTTATAAGTATGCCATATTAAATTTTTATGAGTTTAAAAGAATAAAAATCTTAAAAACAAAACTGATAATTGTTTTCAGAAAGTAATTTTTAAAAACTTTGATATTAGTTTTTAGTTGATGCAGTTGATAATTCGTTTGATAGCCTTTGTTCCAAACTTAGAAACTCTAATGCAAAATATTTTTGGGCGGAATCCTATTTTAGCAAATATATTATTTAGATCATATTTATCGTAGAATTCACGAACAAAGGTTATTTTCGAAGCGATGTGCATTTGCGCGGTAGTAATTATTTTTGTCATCTATACAGTAAACGACGAACATATTCATTATATTATACACTCGATTATACATTTATTAAAACGTTATTTATTCGTTATTTAAACAAAATTGTTACCATTACGGATCACGAATTCAAAAAATTAATTCGTGTTGGATTTGAGTTCAGTAGCTTTAGGGTTGGCTTCGAATTCTGTGGGATAAAAGTAGGACCCCCATTGGATTGCATAATTATTGCATTACTAAATTTTGTTTATTATCATCTAATTTTAATTTTAAGAAGTTTCCTACTGCTATTCATAAAAAGCATAAGACAGTTAGACAAAACTGTTAAAATCTTAAATGTAAGAAAAAGGTTATATCTACTTTGAAAATTAGGAAAACATAATTTTATTAGTCTTTAAACGTGTCTTAAATTATTTACTTTTGTTTTAATATCCAAGGTGTTTCCTCTTATTTGTAGTAGTTCAAAAATTATGTGTTTGTTTTTAAAAATCTTAAGTTAATTTTAGTGATTTTTAAATCAATAAATAGCGATATTAGGCAGCCAGAGTCTTGGGGTAACATTAAGAAGCAAAACTATTTTCATATAATCAATTTGCGTATATTAAATTAGTGCAAACCAATTATTCGGCCAACAGACCGATTACCGATTAATCGGCAAAAGAGCCAATACGGTGGATTACTGATAATCTACCGATTAACGGGTACCTACATCCCTAGTTCGGGTGCAAATTTTGGTTTCGGAGTCTAGCCTATTATATAGAATTAACTAGAGCTTAACTTTTGTTGTGTTGGCTGGAATTAAAAAGATTTTTCATGTACAGGGTGGTCTATTTTCGATGCCCATACAGGGAGGGTATCTCGGTTATTATCAGAGATAGAAAAAAAGTAAGGACGTAGTCTCTTTTTGTTTTGGAGGAATCTATTGCCGTAAACAGATTTTTGATATCTTTTTTAATTTTCAAAATATAACCAAAAACCGATTTTTGACAATTTTCAAAAATGTTAAATATCTCGCTTAAACGAAAAGATACAGAAAAACATTAAAGACATTTTTGGAATTGGTTTTTGTCCTTAATAAGAAAGCGATATTCGATTTTTTTTACTCATTTTAAATAGCAACCATAAGCAAATTATAGATATATTTTAGAAAATCGCAAAAAGTAAGCTTTCGATTTATGTCAAAGCCAACTATGGTTGCCATTTAAAATAAGAAAGTTAGGTGTAATAATGGATATTTATATGAGTAGAAAAAAATTGAATATCGCTATCTTAAGCAGGGGTTTGGAGCGGAGCTCGGAGCTGGAGCACGGAGCAGTGGGTTTTTGCCCGGAGCAGGAGCGGAGCCCGGAGCAAATAATTTTGATTGCTCCACTGCTCCAATTTTTTATGTAAAATTAAAAAAAAAAACATTTTGTTTCCCTTTTTTTTTAACGTTTGAAGATCAATAATCTGTTTTTTCAAACATTTATTTAACTTCACTTGTTGGTAAGGGCCAAATATTATTGTTATTTTTGACCAACTTCTACATATCCGATAAAATTAAAACTTTGTTTTTAAAATCAATTTTTTTTTTAAATCAGAAAACTTTTTTTAAAAATGTTAACAATATAGCGTAGCTGGAGCGAAGCTGGAGCAGGCGTTTTGATGCCGGAGCGGAGCTGGAGCGGAGCAATTAAAAAATTGGACTTCTCCAAACCCCTGATCTTAAGAACAAAAAACCATGCCAAAAATGTCTTTAAATGTTTTCTCCATCTTTTCCTTTAAGCGAGATATTTAACATTTTTAAAAATATATCAAAATCGGTTTCTGGTTATATTTCGAAAACTAAAAAAGAAATCAAAAATCTGTTTACGGCAATAGATTCCTCTCAAAAAAAAAATCGAGACTACGTCATAGTTTTTTTCTATCTCTGATAATAACCGAGATATACATAATACTACGTTTTTAATTTTTAAAGTGCGTGTGAAATCGTCTACGACAAACTGTCAACATTTAATTCATATATCGTTCAAAATGACTTAATACTAGTTCCTCTTTCTGTATACGATGATTTATTATACGTTATCAAAAAAGATGTACTGTTGGTTTTATTAAGCACAGTGCATATTGCACACTGTGAAAAGACATATGTATTTTCTTGCCTCGAAGTACTTAATTTGTTTTATAAATAAATCGCGTGGCCTTAAATAACAAATATTGGTTTGGTTTTCCAGACGTTCTCAAGTACTAATGATGCAAATACGCTTTGAATAGAAAACTTGTAACCACACAAATCTCGAAATAGGCCCACAAAGTTATAACAAAACTATTCTTCTTTGAGTTAATTAAAACAAGTCTCTAAGTTTTTAAAAGTGTTAGGCAACAATTTTTTTGTATGTTAATCTATCAAAACCTTATTTTACTTAATGGAATAATAAAGACCATAGATAGTTTATACTTAACACGCTTTTCAGTGGCGCAACCAGAAATTTACCTTTGAAAGTGCAAACGAAATTAATAAAATACTTAATTTTTGTATTTTTTATTTAATTTTATATAAATATACATTTTATATTTAACTAGCGATTCCGGAGCCCCTTCGGGGCTCCTTCACCGCTAGATCCCGGCTTGCGCGTAGAAGGTTCGAGCGTTTAAACGTTACGTCGAATTGACAAATTGTCAAATTTTGACGAAATTCTCGCTCCAGACGACCCGATTTAAATGTTGTGTGTAAGATTTTGGCACGTTTTCCTCAATATCTTTTCCGGACGATTTTTTTGGGAATTCTCATATAGCCTATGTTCTTTCCATGGTCCTATAGATTGTCTGTGCCAAATTTGGTCAGGATCGGATGAATGGTATAGGAATGCATAAAGGACAAACATCCATACAAACATCCATACAAACATACATACATTCATTTTTATATATTTATTTAATAAATTTTATACGACAATGTCGCATCTATATGAATAACTACTTCATTTATTTATTTATTTAATCCACTCATATATTTCAAGCATGTTTCACTTCCCTTGTTTACTGGGGGGATGCAAATGCATCCTTGCACCTCCCTGTTAATTGCGCTCATGATGCCTTTAAACACCCGTGCAGTACTTCTTAACTTTCCCTTATGTTATTTTATATTAGTGCTAATCTAAAGAAATTAATATGCTCACCATCCGTTTGTTTATCCATATTAATTGTATACAATAAGACATTATTTTATAAAACCACTACACTTAGCTTAGCCCCGGGAATGTTGTTTTAAAAGCTTTTTCGTCCAAGTACACATGCTAAAATCGATTTTACTTTAACATGTATTTTAAGGCACGTAACATATAGGTTTTGCAATAAAGTTTGAAACTGATACATTGTTGCAGTTGTGTCTTGTAATCAAATTAAACTTCAGTAACATTCTTTGCCTTTATTACGTTTAACAGTAAGTAAAAAAAGGTCACAAGAAAGAAGAACAATGCCCGTTTCTTTGTTGTTCGAGTGAGGGTTTAGGTGTTTTGTTCACGGCTGGCTACACTGTTTAATTTATAAATAAATGTTTAAAGCTCCTTCAGCTACTTCATACAGAACTTGGTAACACACACAAAGGGATTTACTGTGGAATCATGTTCAAGTTTTGAAACTTGTAACCGTCTATTAAGTAAATGAATGTGTAATATTATACATCGACGAAAGATTCGTGTCATTTGTAATTCTAACAAACAGATACAAGCTTTGCTATCATGATACATCTCAAATGTGACCAATGTTCGCACATACATTGTGAATTACTTGCGCTTCATTATACAGAAAATGTATTAAATTATTTTTTCTACTTCTCGTGCAAAATGAAGTCAAAACAATCTTTTTATCTATCAATCTTTATTTATTACTTGTCAAAGGAAGTAAAAAATGCACATATATATGAAATATTATAACCATTTGCGCAGCGAAATTTCTGTTTATTGCTTATGAAATTCAATATTATTATTTTATTATGACTATAATAATTGATTGCATTTGTCTATAAAATAAATTAATAAAAGCAAAAAAAAACTTTGCAAAACAGGGTCAAAATATTAAAATTTTCATTCAAGTCATTTTGCTCAAATAAAAAACTACATAATATGTAGTATCTGGTTGTTTTTAAACAAAACTACGTCAGATTTACTGAAGTGCAGATTTGTATTTTAATATATTTATATTAACATGTCAAATAACACTTGCATACCTACAAAATAATAATTGTCGAAACTGCTCTACTATTAAAAATTCATATATGCACTTTGATTTACCGGTTTGTTCAAACGTTATATTTTGTGATTGTTTAGTGTATGCAATGGTCCAATCAAAATTATGATAGTCATATAAAAAAGTATTTATTTAAAATTGGTTTATACAATAATTACTTTATGTTTTATTTTATTTCACTGGTATTTTTTTTTAATTAATTAATTGTTTCGTGAATGTTTCAAAATTGACATGACTCGATCATTCCTTGTGCAATTCAACTTGATTTAAAAATAAAAAACAACAACTGATTAAGCACCAATAAATACAAATAAACGGAGGAAAAACAAATGTTATCACTTTATGTTATTGTGTTCGTATAATAATTTAAAACTGTCTTAAAAAGGAGATAGTGCAAAATAATGTACGTGCATAATTTTAATGTATTGTTTTATTTTATACCAGCGTAGTGGCCCGGCTTCGCTCGGTGATTTTTTTTATCAATCACAGACTACTCGCGCTTCGCGCTCGCGCCCGGTGGACGTTTTTGACCTTTTGAGAATTTTGGATCTTTTGGGAATTTTTGTATCTATTGAGAATTTTTGTATCTATTGAGAATTTTGAAACTTTTGTGATATTTGGATCTTTTGGGAATTTTGGTTCTTTTGGGAATTTTTGGAACTTCTGGGAATTCTTATATAGCCTATCTTCTTCCCATGGTCCTATAGATTGTCTGTGCCAAATTTGGTCAGGATCGGATGAATGGTATAGGAATGCATAAAGGACAAACATCCATACAAACATACATGCATACATACATTTATTTTTATTGCAGTTTTTATGCTATTTTAATTAATAGAATCTACTGTATCACTTATATGTCTGCATCAAATGGAGGAAAAATTCTCATGATTAATTTCTCAGAAAATTGTTTTCCTTATATAAGTTGGTGCATGTCCCAAAACTAAAGTCAAAATAAAAATGTCCAATAAAACTTCATGGCACTAGATTTTAGCGATTTTAAAAATATTAGCCCTTATTTAGTTACAAAGAAGTTTAAACAATAAAGTTGTTAAGAATTGAAAACTATGACCGTATATAAAATTTGACGTTCAATTTAAAAATTTTATTTTCATAGTATTTTTAATAATAATAATAATAAGTTAGCTTTATTTAGCAATTGCTATTACATTGTAACATAATTTACATAGGTAATAGTAAATATAATAAAAATAGAATGAAATAAAATAAAAATCTAAAAATCTTCTAAATTCTAAGTATCTAAGATAACAGTTTAATAGCGTTTTACTACGTACTCCTTAATTAATTTAATACCCTTCTTATAATTATTACATATTTTGACTTGATGCGGCATATTATTAAATATTTTAAAACCTTGATAAAATAATGAAAGAGCAGTTTGACTTTTAGTACATTTCTCTATAACGAAATCAAGCCTATTTCTAGTTTTATAACTGTGTATTTCATGGACTAATTTTACATTTTCATACAGATATTTTGGTGTTTTTTGTAGTTTAATTTTTAAAACTAGCTCTAATGTTCTAAATATTATTCTCTGATTAATACTCATAAATTGAAGTGTATTTAACATAACCTTGATAGGGGAAAGAATTGGACACTTTAAAATAGTGCGCATGGCGCGATTTTGCAATTTCTGTAATTGTTGAAGTTCATTTTTATTTAAATTAATAAGTAATGAAGCGCAAAACTCAAAATGAGGAGCTATTATTGTTTTATACAGTAAAACTCTAGTGTACATACTCATGTGTTTGCTACATCTTTTAAAGAGAAAAATCTTTTTGGAAATTTTGTTCATCATGTATTTTGTGTGTAACTTAAACGTTAAATTTTCATCTAATATAACACCAAGGTATTTAATTTCGGTTACTCTTTCTAAATTAGCGTTGCTAATTTTTACATCCAGATTAGCATTATAAATATTTGTTTTATAGATAATGTGTTTAGTTCCCAAAATCATGAATTTGGATTTATCAACATTAATACATAAATTATTATCGCATAGCCATTTATAAATATTACTTAGATCTAAATTCATCTTATCTACTAATTCACTTGTTTTAAATCCACTAACAAACAACATTGTATCGTCCGCAAACATTTTTATTTCACAATGTTTGGCGTATTTAACCATATCGTTTATATAAACAACAAAAAGCAGAGGACCCAGAACGGTTCCTTGTGGTACACCATGTGTGGTTTTTAAACAAGATGATATAGTTCTATTATATTTAACTTTTTGATGTCTATTTTGTAAGTATGATTTAAACCAAGACAATGCTACCTTACTTATCCCTATTTTTTCTAATTTTTTTATTAATAATTCTCTATTGATCGTCTCAAAGGCTCTACGAAAATCCAAAAATACGGCTAGTGTTATTTCACCATTTTCTATATTTCTAAACCACAAATCACAAATATTCTGAAGCACTGTTTCACAAGAATGTCCACTGCGAAAACCCGACTGGTTATCCACTATCACATCATTAATCTGTAAATATTCTGGGATTTGCCTTTTAACAATTAGCTCTAAAACTTTTTCGTAAACGGGCACTGTATTGATTGGTCTAAAGTTTTGACATAATTTAGTGTTAGGTACTTTCTGAATAGGTATAATAGTTGATGTTTTCCAGTTTTCTGGGAAGATCCCTTTTCTCAGCGACAAGTTCATTATGTCTAATAACCTATTCCCTATTACACACATTGAATCTTTAAATACTTTAGATGATATTCCTTCCTCATTTGGTCCTGTAATAGATAGACTTTTGATAACTTGGTTTAATTCTGCCATGTCTATGGGTTGAAATTTCGAAAAGTTATAGTAGTAGTTTATTTTATTAATAACATTATTATGATTTTTATGATGGTCAATACCTTCTACGATTTCATCAATACTATTTATAAAGTAATAATTAAACTTTTCCGCAATAGCTATTTCATCTGTTAAACCAATTTGATCAAAGATTATTTCCCTAGGTATGTTATTTTTACGGTTGCCAGGTAATAGTTCTTTTAAATTTTTCCATAGTTTTGCACTATCATAGCTATTGTTATCAATCATCTTCCTGTAATATTTATCATTTTCTCGATTTATTAGGCTAACAACTTCATTGCGTAGTTTTTTGTAATCCTTCCATAAATTTTTATTAGTAGTAGCATCCTAGCATCCTTATACATCGCATCTCTTAATTTAATTTTATTTAGTATTTCCGCATTGAACCATTTATGATTATAATGTGAAGATGGAATTTGCAATTCGATTACTGGACAAAAATCGTTAACTATGTCGCGTATGCACTTAACCAAAGTTGTTGATAAAGCGTTTACATCACTTGATTCGTTATTCCATGTTGTAGTTAACAATGCATTTTGAAATGTTTCTGAATTATAATTTTTGTACAATCGTTTTGTATTTTTTGTTGATCAATATACAGATTGTTGTCATTAATAAGTAACGATATAATGCAGTGATCACTAATTTTGGGAGTTAAATGCACTTTATGGGTTAATTTGTTATTACATAGTCAATTAAAGTTGAACTATATTCTGTAATCCTAGTATAATTTGAAACAATTTGCTTAAGACCATATTTATAAATAATATCCTTACATTTATTGGCATAGTAAGAAGTCTTACTTAAATCAAAATTAAAGTCGCCTACAATTATAATTACGCCTTCATAATCGATAACACTATCTAAATAATCTTGAAAAATATTTAAGAAAACAGCATCTTCTTTTTGAGGAGGGTGGTATAAACCTGATAACATGTATTTATCCTTACCTATTTTGAATTCTACAGCCAGCAACCAAATAATTTTTTCTGTATTTAGATTTATTTTAACTTCATACTTTAAACTATTTTTAATGAAAATCAGAACTCCTCCGGTGCGTCTGTTTTCTGTTGTACAATTTTCTATGGCATATCCGTCGATATTTAATTCATCCATGGTTACATTTAAATCAACGTGGGTCTCTGTTAAGCATATTACCAACGGTTTCCATTTATAGATCAGTAATGTAATTTCATCTTTATTGTTTAAAAATCCTTGGCAGTTGAAATAAATTACTTTTTTAACATTAAACGTTTTACATTCATATTTTAACGAATCAACAAATAATTGTAGCTTATGTGCTGAGGGTGCGAATTTCGATTCAATGTGGGTAATTTCATTACGTAAACGAAACTTATCTTTGCTCAGGTCAATTGACACCGTGTAATTATATTCCTCAAGTACGTTATTTCGTTGCTATTTTGATGAATAGTCAACTTTTTTCATTTCATTATCTAATATTTTCTTATATACCATTATTTACCATTCAAAAAGTATGTAACAATTTTAAATAGTATATTTTACAAGAGATGAAAGTCCAGTTTTTTTCGTGAGGTAAGATTTGTTCACGAGCTGCAAAGCGGCGAGTGAGAAAATCTCACGAACGAAAAAATCTGATTTCATCTCCAATCGTAAATGCAATTTTTTCTACAAAATTATGGTTGTGTACTATCGATCTCTACAAATACCCTAACCTGAACTTTTTGCAGCAGTGAGGGATGTTTTTGTAAATAATATTTGCCAATATTGACAGTAGCATATTTTGCAACACCTGTTATGCCTTTAACAATAATTAAATAGCGAAATAAATCTTATCGCAGAAACTTTAAGTTTTTAGTTGTAAACTGAAATTAAATTATAAATTGTGTCAACCAAAATTAAAATAACTAACATTACCATGTCATTTCTTCAAACCATCCTGAAACTTAATTAACAAATAAAATATACTCTGCACCTGTGTACATCTACTTTGGGAACTGTTTAGCATACGTTGTTAGAACGTTCTATAAACAACCGCAGTAGTAAACCTAAATTCATGGCCATATCCTGCGGTTTATTTGCACATAGCCTGGTTATAAAATGAACAATTTTCGCTTCAACCCCCTTAAATAATGGAGTTTTTATTAGATACCATAAACTGTTCAATCTTTTTGCAGGATGTGGGCGCGAAACGCGTAATAGTACGGCTGTACTTCAGTCGCGTGAGAATAAAAAGTTATGGCACATATGTATTTGAATTTTGAAACAAAGTTTACTTTTTAGTTTGGGAGAAATTTTAAGTTATATCCTTTAGACATTTTGAATAAACTTTAATATAAGTTACAATACAATATAAAGTGTCCCAGACAAGACGCATTATTCGATAACTCAATTGCTAGGTAAAATTGAAAGAAAAGTTTTGAATAAAAGTAACTTGTGCTCATTAAATATATAACCTGTTTTTTTTCTAAATTTCAATGCCAACAAAACTTTGTTTTTATTAAAGGACACATTGAATATTTTAAATTTTTCTTTGATCCCAAATTATTTTTCATTCCAATATACCTATATGAAAGTTTTTGTACGTCAAATCTTTTTTTTAAATGTAATATATGCGTTTTTACAAATATTGGTAGATACAGGACTTTTAAAAAGTAATAACTTAAAACTTAACAACGTTGTTTTAATATAACACAAAATTATAATTGGGCATAAGTTAAAACTACAGCTTAAAAGTAAAAAAAGCTAACTAGTTTAATTATGTTAAAAATTGTACATATGCCTTTAAATTATCATTAATACCACAATAACAAACTATATTTATTTTAATTAATTAAATCATAGCTTATGATTTTAAAGATAATTGAATTTTTCATTTGAAAATGTCAAAATGTAAAGAATGTTCTATAATTGATCAGGGTGGATAAAAATCATGATTTTTTTTTTTAAATAAAAAAAATCGATTTATTTGATTTAAATCAGATTTTTTTGATTTAAATCAGATTTTTTTGATTTAAATCAAATGTACCATATTATCGAATTTAGTGACATATTCACATGCTATTTCTGTTTTGTGGTAATATATTTAATAATCAATATATTTAATTCATTGTTGAATTTTTGTCAAAATGAAAAATGAAATATAATGATTAAGAATTTTGAAAAAATCAGTGCTAAATGGTGAGGTTTAATTAATTATATACAGGGTGAGTCATTAGTGCGGGATCGGTCGATTGTGGCTTAACGGCTTGAGATATGAAGTTTATTCAAATGCTATTTTATACAGTATTTTCTAAACAACACAATAAAAATATTTTCAAATATACAGGAGGAGTCACCTTTCTGGAACTAATAGCAACTTTTATATTTCAAATACAACACCCAATTTTTTATTTATTATTTTTGATCGCCTTAATTTTAGCTTTGCATCAATATAAAATACTACAGGTTTTTCAATGTTTTTATTTAAAAAATTCTCCTGAAGTTATTTTGAAATACAGAGTTGTAATTTGGTATGGACATGCATTTCTCTGTTCGCTCGATATGAAAAAAATTGAATCACACATACAGGGGTGTTTATAAATAGGTGGCAACTTCCATGATTTTCAAAAGCTCGTAACTAGATTTTTTCAAATGCAAACCCCTGTATTTTTTTATGTCATCGAATTCATCTTTAAAAGAGCTTCATATTTTGTTAAGTATGTCCTATACCCAAAACTCATACTTTTCGAGATATTCGACAATTTTCTTCAAATCGTTATTGAAGCAATAGAGTGCCGTGGAAATTGAAAAAACTGACTGTTCACTACGCTAACGTCAAAAACTTGTCATTTATATTTTGAATTATTGCATTTCCACAATCCACAATGAATATTACTTTACAAGAGCAAATTGATATGGTTTATTCACCATTTCGTGTATTTAATTACTAATAGTAATACAATTTTATTTTATTATAAATTAATATTATATTGTACTCATATAATCTGTGATTTAAATTGATATTTTTTTTTAAATCGCTTGATTTGAATCAATGATTTTTTTTTTTAATCACTTGAATTAAATCATGATTTAAATCGTGATTTAAATCAATTGATTTAAATCTGCTCAACCCTGTAATTGATACATTCTTGTTTAAAATGTAGCCAAATGTATCAACTGTAAGAAACGCCATATCTATTATTTTAAAAGTTTTTCTAGTTATTAACCACTATGACGTTATTACCCAATTAAGGTTCAACCGAATTTGTTCTGGAATTAGGACGTTGTTAAATATTAATATTTGTTTAAAGTCTTGTATAAATTAATATTTTCAAAAAACATTAACTGCTCTAAAACAGTTGGTTTGAGGTTCAAAATACTTTGTACATTTTCACAAGCAATTACAACTTGTAATACAAATAATACCCAACATACAGAGCTATCTAATAATTCTACGTGGCTAGCACACGCTGTATAATATACAGGATACAGTCTTAATTATCGTAAACATCATGTGATCTCGTAATCGATAAGAGATACACAGTTGGTTAAAAAATGGATCTATGATTTAAGAGCCACTACTCTAGGAAAATATTAATAGTTTTTGCACTATTCATAAAAAACAAAAGAACGACATATCCTTGTTAAAATAACAAACAAAAAATGAAGATAGGTAAAGTTTAATAACTTATTTCAAATCTACGCCAAAAAGTGTCCCGATAATGTCGAAACATATTTTTTCTACTCATGTAGGTATATGAAAGTTGACATTTTCTCACTGCCTACTCTACATGAAAGTTTTACTTTACTAGTGGCGAAAATAATGGCAATACGGCAATATCAATGTCAAAATCAAATTGTAAAATTTACGATTTTTTACAGCTTAAACTCATACTCCTAATTAATTAAAATTGCGTTAAGGGTCAACTCACACCGACGCGGTGGCGGTGGCGATCGCGGACGCGATCACGATAATTAATAACCTGGTTACAAAACATTTATGCTTCATTTAAATAAACTTAAAAAATATCGCGGTAGTCTGGTTTCTTATAGCTTTATATGGATTTTATGTAACTTAACAATATGCATCTTAAACTGAAGGTTCCCAAAGCAAAATTATTCTATGGACTTGAATTGCAGATGCTCGAAGTAGTGCTGTGTTTCCACTTATTAATAACTTCCTTATTTATTTTCATATTACGGCGATTTTTTTAAAATTATTCTCTTCGATTAGCCAAATTGCACTGTAAAAAATTATTCTCACAAGATTTAATAACTGTCAAATAACTTTAAGGTGCGACCTCTGGAAATCGCGTGTAGCATAAAATGTCACATACGAAAACTTTTTTAATTTTTATAAATAGGTCACTTCTATACCGAGACTAAATTGTAAGAAAATATTAACGGAGTTTTTGCAACAAACAGAACCCAGATATTTTTGTCTTTGTGGCGTCCTGACGCGTGTACAGTTTTGTAAACACTGTTACTTCCCGAATAATAATGCCAACAGCACTTTTAAAATTTAAATCAAAATAAATTTACCTTCATGCAAGATATATTAGTGGTTATTTATTTCCTATTTCTTATTTATTTAATAAAAATTTCAAATAATTGTAGAAAAGTGATAAATGCTTATAAAAATTTAAAAATGGTGCCATTTTGTTGATGTTAATGCATGGAAGCGAAAATGCTAACCAATATGAAAATGCAAGTGAAGAATCTTACGTAGTTTTTGATTATGAAAAATTTTTATGTTTACACTTTTGTTGTAAAATAATCAGGGGAGCCAATATTTGCAAATATTTATTTTTGTATGGTAAAAGTTCTTTGTACGATATTATCAGTCAACACCCTGTATATTTTGGTATATGGAATAACAATTTCTCCTTACATAAAATAATTTGAATTTCCCTTCCCAAACAGTTCCTCCGAAAGCAGTAAAATATTTGGTGTTAACGTTTTGTTTTTAAATTAATTTTTAAAAAAATATGTTTTTTCTTGTTGAGAAAAAAAATATGTACCTACCTCCTACTTATACAGGGTGGTGCTTTTTTCGATGCTCACCATTGCTATCTTGGAAACGGTAAGAGATACAAGGTCGGTTAAATTAGAGAAAAGTTGCACATTTTTATGGCGATTAAGAATCTGAAAAGAAATCCTGGATATTTTAATTCGTTTTTGTTTTATTACAAAAAAACTGAAAAATGTGATTATAGAAAAATATTATTATCTTCCCTACCACTGACTCTATTTCATTTAAACTTGGTCACTTTATGTTTTTGATCGTCCTGGGTTTGATGACGTCAACAGAAATTTTCTAAGCCTTCTAGATTTCAAGTTGCGATAGTCAACTTTTTTATTTCTTATGGCCGCCATATTGGATTTTTGCACCATCAGACAGACAAAAAAATTAGCTTTTCAAATTGGTAACCAAAATACCTTTTTTCTTTCAAAAAACTTGTTGAAATTTGAAAATTTGTATAAATAATCTACAAAATCGAGAATGCTCTGAAAAACAATTGAAACTATGATATCAATAATAGTGACAGATTGCGTGCAAGTGACGTACGTAGAGTTTCTTTATCGTCTTTTTTGATTATCAAGATGTTTACGAATGAAGAAAAGCAGGAAATGTATGATGTCTACATTCGAAACCATAAAAACTCTCTTTTAGCGTCTCAAAATTACGCAAATTTATATCCAGAGAGAGAGAGCAACCCCACAGGACAATGTTTACGAGGATTTCAAGAAGTTTGGGTAATTATGGCATGTTTAAAAGACCGCGAGGGCCGTATAGGAAAAGGATTAATGTTAATGAAGTGAATGTGTTGGCTCAAATAGCAATTAATCCAGAAAACTCCAGCCGGAAAATTGCTCAAGAGTGTGGTATTAATGATGCATATGCCAGAAAAATAATAAAAAAAACATAACTACCACGATTATAAATTCTCAAGGGTACAAACTCTTTATCCTGGTGATACTAACAGAAGATTGAACTTTTGTTATTGGTTTCGGGAAAAACTGCAGCAAGATCCACATTTTTCCAGAAAAATACTATGAACTGACGAGTCCTTATTCACAAACTCGGGAATGTTTAACAGGAAAAATGTTCATCATTACGCTACAGTGAATCCCCATTTAATAAGAGAGACAAGTTCGATATTCGCTGAACGGGCTGGTCTTTTAGATAATACGATTCTGGGTCCCTTTTTCATCAATGGACATTTGGATGGGCCTGGATATTTAAGATTGTTGGAAACAAATTTAGAAGATATGTTAGATGAATTGCCATTATTAACCATTCAAAATCTTCAATGGTTTCAGCAAGATGGAGCTGGTCCTCACAACGCCCGAATTGTAAGAGAATATTTAAATGCACGCTTTCAAAATTCTTGGCTTGGTACGTTTGGTCCTGTTTATTGGCCTCCACGATCGCCATGTTTAACGCCCATGGATTGCTTTTTGTGGGGCAATGTAAAAGATGTTGTTTATGCAACCCCCACGGATAGATAATATTGAACATCTTCGTCGTAAAATAAAAAATGCATTTGACTCAATTCCGCGACAGACTATCCTAAAGGCAGTGGACGAAATGAATTTAAGGACTGACCTCTGTATAATACATGAACAGTTTAAGTAATTACTTATATCTGATGTTTTAAATTTATTTTCAATTTGTTATCATTAGACCAATAAAATGTTCAGTCTTTTATTTATATAATAGTTTCAATTGTTTTTCAGAGCATTCTCGATTTTGTAGATTATTTATACAAATTTTAAAATTTCAACAAGTTTTTTGAAAACAAAATGGTATGTTGGTTATCAATTTGAAAAGCTAATTTCTTTGTCTGTCTGATGGTGCAAAAATCCAATATGGCGGCCATAAGAAATAAAAAAGTTGACTATCGCAACTTGAAATCTAGAAGGCTTAGAAAATTTCTGTTGACGTCATCAAAACCAGGACGGTCAAAAACATACAGTTACCAAGTTTAAATGAAATAGAGTCAGTGGTAGGGAAGATAATAATATTTTTCTAAAATCACATTTTTCAGTTTTTTTGTAATAAAACAAAAACGAATCAAAATATCCAGGATTTCTTTTCAGATTCTTAATCGCCATAAAAATGTGCAACTTTTCTCTAATTTAACCGACCTTGTATCTCTTACCGTTTCCAAGATAGCAATGGTGAGCATCGAAAAAAGCACCACCCTGTATATTTCATTTTGTTATGTTACTGTTTTTTTATGAGTTTAAATTTTTTATGAGACAAAAGACTTGTTATTCAACAAATACACTCACTGTCAAAAATTATATCAAAAACATAATAATTTATAATTAAATATAAAGGGCGGCAAAAATCATTTTTGCCCAGAGCGGCGGAGAAGCTAGATCGGGCCCTGGGTTTTATAATATGCTATAACAATAAAGAAGCTCCAATAAAAAGTTGGTTCTAGCTTTATTCTATAATTGATTATTTTATTGTTGTTTACTGCAATAAAAAAGTTCAAAAACTACTATTATCATGAAAAAAATCGGGTTTTTAACGGATTGTTAAGTTTCTTATTATAATTTTACGAAAATCCTACTCAATTAGCGCATCTTTTAATTTCAGAGCGACGGAACTTTTGTTACGAAGAGTTCGCTGATATTTGAAGCAAGTCGTTGGGAAAATATGCGCCAGTTCCACTGTTATTCCGAAAATTCTGTAATGAAAGAACAAAACGTATCGGCGCTTCACGGCGTCGTGGATGTTAAAGTCTACTGTAAGTGCCGAAATCAGCGACTCCCAGCAAACATTAACTTTTTTTTAAATTAACAGATCCACCCGTCGTAACTGTGTCGCCTGAAAACGTCACCACTAACGAAACCGGTAATATTATACTTCATTGTTCGTACATTGCCAATCCGACAGTTTTGGACGCAATAGTTTGGTAAATATTTTGATGCTGTTACTAATTATAAAATTAATACTCTTATATTGTATCATAGGGCCAAAGATGGACAAAATCTCTCGTTAAGTAATAAAGACAAATACGAGTTGGGGTCGTTGGCTAAACCACATCTTCGAATTAAAAGTGTTTCGAGGGACGACATGGGAACCTATACTTGCATTTGTAAAAACAGCGTAGGCTCGTCGGTGTCAGAAGACTTTATCTATGTGAACGTGCAATGTAAGAAACGCTTTTGTTAATCGTCTTCTGCTTTAGTTATAATCCGCCTTTTTTAGTTGCTCCTAGTGTTGAAGTGCAAATGGACCCTCCTACACCTGTACGCGCGAGGGATAGAGGGAACGTAACATTAGTTTGCGATGTCGCATCGGGTAATCCGTCAGCATTACTCAAGGTACAAGTTTTTTTTCTCGAAGTGTACAACTTTGTGACTTGTTTTTTGTGACAGGTGCGGTGGTACTTGGGAGGAGAAATGCTGAAAGAGCTGCCTGAATGCAACTACTCATCGTACGATGCGGATGGCAATGGGGAGGGCTCCGGCGGTCCTCTTTGCAATGTAGACCCAAGTCTCTTAAGTCTAGAAGAAGTAGGTCAAAATTTCGCTGGCAATTACACCTGCCAGGGGCAAAATATAGCTGGATGGGGTCCTGAATCCGAGCCTAAAGAACTCATAGTGTTCTGTAAGTCTCAAGTTGCGGTTCGAACATTCAAAAGTACTAATTGAACTTTAATTTAGATCCCCCTGGCGAAGCAAAGATAAGTTACACGCCTTCAAAGATCGTAAAAGGCGCTTCAGTAACTTTAGAATGTGCTGTGAGCGATTTAGGGCGACCCAAAAATGTGAAATATTTGTGGTTTCGCGGGTCGTATCCAGTGCCAGAAGTAACAACCTCTAGCTGGACTATTGCGCCTGTTACTTTCGAAACTGAAAGTAATTTTACCTGTTTAGTTGTTAACGAAGGCGGACAAGGCGCCCCGGCGACAGTTTCAATGGACGTCTTCGGTACGCGCAACAAAAAATTGCTTGTCGTCTCTTACTTATTGGTATATTTTTATTTTAGCACCACCTGCATTTATTCAAAACTTGCCTCCGTATCAAGGCGTACTAATGTCTTCTAAAAACATATCATTAACATGTCGAGTAGAATGTTCTCCACTTTGCACTGTGGATTGGCTGAAAGACGGCCGAAAATTAGACGTAGATAATAACCATTTGTACTACACGATAACTACGAATCACTCGGCCGATTTAAGGAATAATGATTTCGAATCTGCAGAATCCACTCTGGTAAGAAAATATTGTTTTATTATAACATATTTTTTTTACTGTCTTGTTTCAAGATATGGAATATGACCGCGTGGCCAGGCGAGCAACTGGACAGAACTGCGCCCAATTCAAATTACACTTGCAGAAGTTCTACGAACGGTATCGGACCGGAAGTAAACTCTACCATAGAAATCGCAGTGGACTGTAAGTTTCAATTTTAATTAGCGTGCTGTAAATAAGACTACTGCATTTTTTTTTTAAATTAGGTACAATTTTTTATAGAGTTATATTTTTGTTAATAATGTCAACCTCTCAAATTTTAATAAAAAAGTGTTGATAATTTAAAAATTACATCTTGCATATTTTTTAGCACATATCGAACCGGTCCCCTTGATCTATGTTTTTTTAGTTCCATGCACCATGGACCCACCGCTCACCTTGATTTACGGTACTTTTACTTGAGGACCAAGTAATTATTACCGATCCTCTAAATACATTTCAAGTAATCGCTGCCAATCCGATATGTGTTAAAATTGTTTGTCCTAAAAAGTCGCTGAGGGGTCATTTTACAGACGTCTTTTTTGCTATTACCTAACCAAAAATGACGTTAATTAGAATGTCTGGACGACACTTTGGGTTTTTATACACAAAAATACACACACGAACATACACAATGTATGACGAAAGTAATTTAGTGTCCACACCAGTTTAATTTTTGTCGTGTCCCATAAATTTAAATTTAAAATTTTTGTCGTATCAGTCAGATATCAAAGAAACTATACGGGAAAAAAAACACATGAATGTGCGTCAGACATATTTGCGTCACAGTTTATACAAAATATTTAGTTAAGCTTACGATTTTTATACTTTTTGACCATTACCTACTTACTTTAGATCCCCCTGAAAATCTAACAGTCTCCACCAATGTGATAATAGTCGACGAAAATAACCAACCTGCAAGGGTCATATGTAGCGGCAAAGGCGTTCCCGCATTATCCTACGTATGGAAAAGAAATTCAACATCGGAACCCATAATCGAATCGCACATTCTGAAATTGGGCCCCGTCACTAGGAAGGCCGCCGGCAGTTACATCTGCGAGGCAACTAACAAGCACGGGACCGAATCCATTACGGCATACCTCAACGTACAATGTAAGCGATTATGATGTTATATTTGAGTAAACCTAAACGCGTTAACATTCCAGACATCCCCGAATGTACAATTGTTAGAACTAATTACGAGGGAAACCCGGCTCTACTCTGCACGGTGTTGGCAAATCCGCAAGAGGTGTCGTTTACATGGAAAATTCGGGGCGCTAACGACACCCAGATAGATCCATCTTCCATACACCAAGAGGGTATTCAGAGTTATCTTGTGCTTGACTCTAGTGTTGACAGTGTTAGAACTTACCAGTGCTACGCTAATAATACGGTCGGCGAAGGCGGCCCTTGCGAACTGGACGTTACAGGTAAATAAACAATTTATTCACTCACTTTTAAGTCGATGTTTTTTTAGTGTTAGTTAAGTAATTATTTTTCTAATAAATCCTATATTTGTGTAGCATACCAGGAGCAAAGTAGTCAAATTGGATCGCCAGGTAAAATGACTAAATCTAAAGCATGAATTATACAACTCTTTTCTCCTGGTTTCCAGTTCAGTTCTTATTTATTTTATTCTCTTGCACCTGCTAGCAGGCGCAAAATATATGTGGCATATAGGTAGAGATATTTTCTTTGTTTGTGTGACTTTGTAGTCTCACTACCTGGCAATAAAAAACAGTGTATAAAATATGTAACTGCAAACATACACAAATAAATGAACGCGTTTCAAGACAATAAAATACATAAAAATATTTCACGTAGTGTTAACTCAAGCCGTTTTACTAAAACGCAACTTTATATTGCACATTAGCAATACGACGAACTAAGTTTTATCATTATTTAAACTATTGTCTATTGGTAATTTTATTAACCACGAAATAAATAAATTTAAAAAATTAAGAAAAAGCAAGGACCCAAAACATTTTATACTGTTTTTTTACGACCAGGTTTTTTATATCAGTAGAGTTTTATTCAATTTGGGATATTGGAACCTTTTACAAGTCTCTTACTATGCTTTTAACGAATCGAGTTGTTGAGTGTCGGTTATTTCTCCCGCTAGAGTGGTGAATTGTTTCAATTGCAAAACAATGTAGTTCAACTTGATAATCACGGGCTTAACTCCAACTAAGCGTGATGGAATTTTTCGACTAGGAAAGGAGCACCGAAAAAACAGATGGCGTTGGTTAAAGCAGCGCTTTTTCAAATAAAAAATATCCCCTAAACTAAACAAACTACAAACACGTTCCGAATAATGAAAACTTAATTTAGAATTATATTCAACAAAAAATTCGTGATTATCTTGTCGAATATATTAAAAATTTAAATTATACCGAAAGATTTTTCTTACCTTAAGATAATCAAATTTAGGTCAATATTGGTACATTTTATGATAAACAAAACACTGAGTTGAAATTAAAAGTGACAAACTTGAAGTTTCTCTGTTGTTTGGAAAAACAAACTTTTTTATTAAATTTTAAATTCTTTAATATTGAAATATTCAGATTTTGTAAACGTTTCACTTTTCACTTAAGTGATGTTGTAAATTAATTTAAACTCTTGCGTTTTAATGAACTCGAATCATCATATTTAATGTTTTCATTGCTAATTCTTACTCACGCCATTTTTATGTGTTTGCCTTAGTTTATCGTTTGTGTGCATATAAATAAGTTGTGATTAAAACTAAATCATTACAAAAAGGCACACTTAAAATGTTTGATTACCAAAAAATTAAATAAATAATTAGGGTTTGCAACGTTTTTCAAAATTTCATATAATATACTAGTATTATGCAAAAATCATAAGAAGATAGAGAAAATAGTATTTATTTATGAAAAGTTTGTTTATTATCAGATAAGTCTGTTTGAATTTACACAATTTAAAGTAAATTTGATTCACTCAAAATATAATAAATATCGAATTAAACGTTGCAGCTTATATAACAGTCTGTAGCCGAGTAGTAGCTGTTGTATAATCACGGGGTTCACACATACAGGGTTATTAAGTAAAAGGTCGAGAACTTTAATGGAACTCGTTAGATGGGAAAAAAATTAAATAAACGTATGTTTGTAAATCAATACAGTCTGTAAATACAGGGTATTTAAGTTAAAAAGTTTCAACTGTTTATCTTAAGCCGGATTCAGACCAGCGCAACAAAACGGCGAACCGATAAAAAGCAGCTAATTTCAACGAGCCTGCTAAATACAGACACGTGGCGGATCGCGGTTTTGTGCACTTCTGTGCTACACACCAGCGCAACAGAAAGGCTGTCCGGACGATCTGATCGCTGAAATGATCGTCGCTCCGTTCGGCGATCTTAATAGCGAACCAGAGGGAGTGGTCAAAATGACATACGTGCAACCATTTTCTCGTTTTTTATATACCTAAGTTGGAATGCAACGTGCGACTATGTCCCTGCTAGTGACTACATCACATATTTATATCAACTTTGCCTTAAAAAGGAGCAAAAAAAAGCGAAAAAGATGGCGACAAACTAAGATATATATGCTAGAAGATCGATGTCCCAAGCATCCCTTTTTAATATTTTATTAAAATGGTCATCGTATATGATGGTTAAGATAAAGGTCGATCAATTTTACAACAGTTTAGTTAGGCCACTTTATTACAATTTACAATCAACAGATTAACACTATCTATCAACAAGACCTTCCGGTACGAGAGTAAGGGAGGCCGGGGCAAGTTGACGAAGTTAAGAAAAAATTGGTTTGGGAAACACATACACCCAGAAGATACTATTGTTATTTTTATTCAGAAAGGTAACATGTAACACAACGTAACTATGATTCAATAAAGAACTTAAACAAAGTCGAGCAGCTATATTTTTAGTTTAAACTTTTTGGTAAGTGTTCGTCATCTTACCCCATTACTGAGGTAAGATGACGAACAATATGGAGTAAGATGAAGAATCAACAATAATCGCATACAAAATCGCCGCCACCTTCATATGCTGAACAAGCATCATGCCCACCATACTTTACACTTTTTGCACTCTATCCAGTCTTCATCTGGAGGATCTACAATTTCTACGTGACAATTAGTTTTAAATAATTTTAAAACCGCTTTAAAGATAAACCCGTTTTAGACCACAATTCTTCCGACTTTGCATACGGCCATAAATGTCTTTATTATAAACCAGATAGTAAAATTAGTGTCAGAACACGATAAAAATAAAAAGAGGCAAGATGACGGCATTCGTTATCTTACCCCCGTCATCTTGTCCCGACGGGTAACATGAACAAATATCTATCTCTTACAAAAAGCAATAATTAAAATGTTTTTCTTATATAGTCAACAGTTTTCTAATATGTTTGGGTATCAAAAACTACTGCGATAAATTTTCAAAATTTATAACTCTCAGTGCTACAGCTTATTGAACTTACCATTAATATTATAACCTTAGTATGGTACCACACAATTTTAAATTTTACTACGAAATAGTGACAACAATCGGTCGGTAAAGTCAATTATGTTACTTCACACTACTTGTATGTATTGTAGTTAGTCAATAGTGGTGACATATTTTGACAAGAAACTGAATTATATCCCGTTAGTCATCTTGCCCCGTTCGTCATCTTACCCCGGTCTCCCCTTCTAACATTAACAAGCTGCGTTAGGACAGAGCCTTCCACACTTGCAACATACACATGCAACATTCCTTGATGGTTCGTCGAAATACCGCCACGTCGCGGGTCACGGCTTTGTTACACTCCTACGTTCCAGGCGTGCTAAAATGTTGTACTATTTTGTTCAGTTCGCCTTTCTGTCGCGTTGGTGTGTACTAGGGTTTCTTTCCCGGGATCCCGGGATCCCGGTCCATTTTAAGCTATTTTATATTTCCCGGGAAATGCTTTTTGTCCCGGGAATTCCCGGGATTTTAAAAAAGTGTTGTTTTCGTTTATTTTGTGCTAAGATCTTTGTAATACTATCGTAACATCAGAATTTTATGCTTAAAATGTCTTTACTAACAGTAAATTATGAAAAAACTTCAAAAGAATTTTTCTCTTTTAGTATGGCGCAAAGAAGCCCGGTCTCCATTACAAAGTTAATATCTTCAAAATACTTTTACAGTTTTATTTTTGTGTACTCTGATAATTCAAAGCAAAATAGCTTATAAATGAAATTTTATTGATAATAATAATTATGTTTCTTTGCTGCTAGATGCTCTCAAGACAATTTCACCTACATCAATAGAGACTTAAAGAGCATTTTATGCAGCAGAACTTTTTGTTAATAAATTAAGAAAAAGACTAATTGACTGAAGCACAGATCACCTTTGTTTTCTTAAATTACATTACAAAAATTCATTGTAAAAATTATATTATTGTATTCATAAATATGAAACTGCAATAGAAAGGTTATAATTCCCAAATGTATGTTTCTCTCACCAATATTATTGAATTATTTGTAATAATCATGGAGCAAAATGTATTACATAAATGACGTGGAGTTGTTTTTAAGTAATAAACCGCTCCCTTAATTTGTTGGGTTATTTATTTAAAAATATTGACATAATTTATTACATCCCGGGATCCCGGGAAATCCCGGGACAAAGACCGATTTCTTCCCGGAATCCCGGGACAAGCAAAATGGTCAAATATGAGAAACCCTAGTGTGTACCCAGCTTTAAAAGTGGCAGGCTCGCTGAAATGTTGGGCTGCTTTATATCGGTTCGCCGTTCCGTTGCGATGGTCTGAACCCGGCTTTATGTGCCGTGAAACAAAATACGCAAGAGACGTTCTATGTGATTATTTTTCTTTAGATACAGATTTCAGCTCTACGTCATATAGAACTGCACACTCTTTCGAAATTGTCTGGTGAAACTTTAATTGTTTAAGAATTTTCATTCGTTACAGTAAATACAAATCGATTGGAGACGAATAAATTAAGCTTTTTAGCATTTTCAGAAAATAGTCTATGGCATTGAGGTTAGGGGACGTTGGGGCCCATTAGATAGCAAAAGTATTACAACTTGTTTTAAGACACAAAAGATAAGCAGATGCAAGATGCAAGTTTGTAATTTGCAAATCGTATATCTCTAAAAGTATAGATTTGCAAATTATTATTATTTAGTCATGAGTCCCTTCTACGATTAGGCAGGGACGGATCTACATAGGGACTAGTAGGGCTTAAACCCTGGGCCCCCGAGTGTCAAGGGCCCACAAAAATTGAATTATTATCATAAATTTTTAATACTTTTTCAGTAACAATGAGCACATCGTATAATAATAATAAATAGTTAATATTAATAATATAATAATATTGATAATTTATACTATTTATAGTACCAATTATATAAGATATAATGTTTGTCATTCAACACCATTTCATAAATAAATATATTTTAACTCTGATTTTGATATTAAAAACGAATTTTAAACCCCAATTTAAAGATTCTTAATGTAACAAAAAATGGGTCCCCATTGGACTTCAATAAGCCCTAGACCTCGAAAAACCTAGATCCGCTTTTGCGATTAGGTGCAAATAAATGTTAATATAAACTCTTTTCGAATTTTAGTGTGTACAGGGTGGCCTATTTTCGATGCTCATACAGAGTTTTTCGGTTATTATCAGAGATTTAAAAATCTAAGTACGTAGTTTCGAGTTCTTTTTTCGAGAGAAATTCATTGCCGTACACAGATTTTTTATATCTTTTTTGATTTTGGAAATATAGCCAAAAACCGATTTTTGGCACTATTCAAAAATTTTAAATATCTCGCTTAAAAGAAAAGATAGAAAAACTTTAATAGCATTTTTGGTATGGTTTTTTGTCCTTAATAAGACAGCGATGTTCAATTTTTTTTACTCATACGAATATTGATATATTATACACCTAACTTTTTTATTTTAAATAGCAACCATAAACAAATTATATATTTTTGAAAAGCGCAAAAAATAAGCTTTCGATTCATGTCAAAGCGAACTATGTTTGCCGTTTAAAATAAGAAAGTTAGATGTAATATATCAAATATTTGTATCAGTAAAAAAAAATAATCATCGTTATCTTATTAAGGACAAAAAACCATGCTAAAAATGTCTTTAAAATTTTTCTCTATCTTTTGCTTAAAGCGAGATATTTAACATTTTTGAAAAGTGCCAAAAATCGGTTTTTGGCTATATTTCGAAAATCAAAAAAGATATCAAAAATCTGTGAACGGCAGTGAATTTCTCTCAAAAAAAGAACTCGAGACTACGTAGGTACTTGTTTTTTTTTTCTGTCTCTGATAATAACCGAGGTACCCTGTATGGGCATCGAAAATAGGCCACCCTGTACTATATCGCCTTAAAATTCTCGAGGCCAGTTTTAACACCCTGTATAAGTAGGTCACTGAAAGTGCATAATTAAAGTTTTTTGATTTTTGTAGATATTATGATTTTTTTCATTAAAAATTACACTATCATTCCAAAATATAAGTTCATGAGTTAACAATATCATTTTAGGAAATTTAATTTTTGTTTTTTAAAAACTGGACTTACGTTTTACCCTAGCGATAAGTTTTAAAACGATGACCAAGATTTTAATCGATATTTAAAAAAGCAGCTCGGGCTATAAATCAGTTATTTTATGACATTGGTAGTTTTCGAAACGTATAATACGTTTTATACAGAGCATTACGATTAGCCATTAGCCATTAACCGTTTAAACTTTATCTGTGCACTGAAAGATTCCAATCACGTTCTATTCTGACTTTTGGACAAGAATTCCTTTTAAATGCAACGTAGTAGTTTGTTGACTTCTCAATAATGTCGTAGTAAATAAAATTTATTTCTTTTACAACTTTTTTTCCTGATGTTATAGGAGTGGCACCATGGTGGAAGAGATTCGACGATAACATGATCATTATCATCGCCTCCGTTGTCGCCGTTATCATATGCGTTATAATCGTTTGCATCATCATCATTTGCGTGTGTCGACGAAAAAGGGCACGTAATAAATGTAAGTATTTTTCGTTAATTGCTTGTTAGTTATCACTTTCTAGATTAAGGTTTTTTTGTTGTTTGAAATAAATGTTGAAATCATGTTACTAACCGTGTGTTTTTATTGTTGCTAACAACAGATAGTAATCCAGTGGAATTGGAAGAAAGAGAAAAGTAAGTTCCAACGTTTAATTTCATTACGTTGAATTTTTATTAGGATTGGGGCTTATTCTACTCTTGTGGTTGATTTTTCACTTCCAACTTCTCTTTTTCTTAGGTCTGTGGAATTGGTACATTGGAATAAGTTAGTCATTTAGGGGACGGGTATACGGCTTCGGTTATTAGGATTTAGAATTTACGATACCACTGTAGATACTACCCTGTGCAATAAAAACTGTGATACTTTTTCTATTATCGTTTGCATTTTTATTTGTTTTCGTTGAGTCATCAATTGTTGCATTTTACTTGCAAGTACTCGTTTCCATCTGTCTAGTTGAAAAAGGTAAGAAAAACTAATTTGAATTATGTAAATTTTAGAAAATATAGCAAACCGCAATTGTGTAAGTATATAAATGTCACAGCATTTTGTTTAGTTAAGCTTTTTATGTTTTTTTATTGTACAATCATTATGCACTTTTTGTTTTACTCTAAGATTGTGTTGGGATACAGCATTGCCTATAAATCGAAGTTTAAAAACATAGTGTAGCCAATGAAATAAATCACTGTCACAATATTCAATTTTCATTACAAGTTTGATTTAAAACCGAGATACAACAAAATTACACAATAACCTAAAAGTTTGAGAAGTATAGTTCCAGTGCCCAAATTATTGCGCTAAATATTTTTTTGCTAAATTAATTGTGCTTTTTATACAGGGTCACACAAAAAACGCCGCAGACTGTAACTCCGTTGTTTGTGGTCCGATTTTGATGAACAAAAAAATAAATGAAATGGCTCCTCAAATATTATAAACTGAATTGGATTTCAATTTTTTTCAAGTTCAACTTAAATGTAAAACGATAGCCATTTTTTTTCAAATGGCATTATCTTTTTTTTTTGCTAATTTTGGTAGACATTATTTTCTTCTGAATTCAATGATGTAATAATAAGTTGATTTTAGTAAAAAACTAATAAGAAATAAAAAATACCACATTGACGTTTCAATTACATTTGTTGATAAAGATTTTTTGTTTTCCATGGCACGCTTGAAAATTTTGTGTAACCTAACTTATTTCTGTTAAACTTTTATTTTTTATTTATTATTAGTTTAGCACTAAAATCTACTTATGATTACATCAATGAATTCAGAAAAAAACAACAGAATTAGTAAAAAAATTGATGGTGCCATTTGAAAAAAAAATTGACTATCGTTTGGTATTTAAGTTCAACTTAAAAAACATTAAATCCAATTCAGCTTATAGTATTTGAGGAGCCATTTCATTTACTTTTTTGTTCATCAAAATTGGACCACAAACAACGTAGTTACAGCTTGCGGCGTTTTTTGTGTGACACCCTGTATATTATATATTATATAAACAAATATTAAGACTCTTTCTCAACCTATTAAAATATTAAAAGTTCTTATACGGTTTAAAATAAATTTTTATTTTAAATTTTGAAAAATGTACAAACCACGATATTATACTGACTGGTGCTATGTATTGTCAGACAAGCTAAGCCAGTTAATAAATCCAAAATATCGTATATTGTTTTGTCACTAACTCACGTTAGTTTAATAGGGAATTGTTTTTAAAATTTTTTCCTCCATAATCCAATTAACGATATGAAGTATTTATTGTCCTTAAAAGGACAGATTGTACGGCAGAAAGAGGTTTTGAAAAAAAATTATGTACCAATTTTTTCCTAAAACGTCTTGTTTTGGAACTACACCCCCCCCCCCCCTTAAGGGAAACGATCAATTTCAGTTTTCATTTTATTTCTCAAATTTGGAGAAATGTAGAAGAATGAGATTTAGTAGATGTTTTTTACTTATCTAAAAGTTTTCTATAGTAATATTTTCGATCTTCTATCTTTACAAAGGGCTAAAAAGTGCGACCCCTGTTAGTTTTTTTATCAGCACTTTTTGTTGGGTTAAAACTTTACAATTTAAAAAATACTCTTTGAAAGTTTGTTTATTTGGAAACATTTTTTATTTTTTAATTTTTGCCGCAAAACTTACAGCGTTTGTAAAATTCAACTTGTTTTATTAAATTCATCAAGAAAATACAAGAACATTTTATTGCTGCAAAGTATATATTATAACACAGTAGAATCTCACAAAAGCTCTTGAATGAATAGGTCGAAAATGACCACCTCCAACTGCAATGTTTCTATTATGCAACGCATTGATTGGCGAAAACATTTCAAGCTAAATCAAATTGCTTTTGCTGATTTCACCGTGGTGCATGTTCACTTTTTACTTTTTACTCTAAAACTGTGGGTTTTGCGGCAAAAATTAAGGAATAAAATAGTTTCTCAATAAAATGGGGTCAACTCACACCGGCGCGGTGGCGGTGGCGATTGCGGGCGCGGGCGCGATCACGATAATTAGTAACCTGGTTACGTTAGTAAGTTACATGGTTACCAATTATCGTGATCGCGCCCGCGATCGCCACCGCCACCACGCCGGTGTGTGTGGACCTTAAGCTTTCAAAGACATTTTTTAAATTGCAAAATTTGAAACCTCCAAAAAGTTCCGATGAAAAAACCAACAGGCATCGCACTTTGTAGCATCTTGTAAAGGTAAGAGATGCATAAAAATATTACTACAGGAAACCTTGTAATTAGTAAAAAACATCCACTAAATGTCATTCTTCTACATTTCTCCAAATTTGAGAAATAAAATGAAAATTTAATGTGAACGTTACCCTTTATGAGGGTGTAACTCCGAAAGAAGACGTTTTACAGAAAATGTATATATAAAAACCCCCCTTAATTTTTGATTAGAAAATACCTTCAAAAGTTTTTTGCATTATTAGGGAATTACTCTATAAAACATTGTGAAAAAAATTGAAGTCGCGTAAATTGAGAAACCTTAAATGAAAATTGATCCGGTAGCACAAAGCTGCGTCAAAATTTGACGCATTTAACGCACTGCAAAAAAGCAGCAGCATAATTTTTGTCATAGAAACCATGTTTGTTGACTTCGTTAACTGTAACAGAGCTTTCTGCAACCGGACTTTGGCTAAGTATTATAATGGCAAAGTGTACCAACACTGTCTTACCCATTTTTTTATTTTTTTGTTTTATATCACAGGTTAGTATTGCACACAAAATTTATTTAATCATGTAAATATTTAATTGTTTATTACATATGCTCGATTCGGCTTCCGTAATGCAAAAACACCTAACACAAATATAAATAGCAACCGATTCAGTTTTAATAATTAACATCGATTGTTTAATTATAGTCATTTTAATAACATTTTAAATACAACACTGCATTAACAAATAAAGCCCTTGTTTATTAATGTGTGGAGGGAACTATTTCGCACGGCACGTTTGTGATTGACATAAACTCACGATCGAACGTATGAATATTAATTTAGTAAATGCGTACGAATACAAGGGAATTACTAGATAATTAAATATGCATAGTGCCCGTGTACATCACAATGCGCTTTAATCTGTTTTGATTTTCAGAAATACGTATCAGAATATAGTTGCAATGACTCTTATCTGGTCATATATAACCGGTAAAACGCGAACATCGATGAAACCATCATGTCACGAGGGAATTATGTGAATTATAGGTAATGGGTGTAATAAATATGAAATCGGATTGTTGCCACCGCTGCCAGCGGTGGACATACCCAGTAGACCATGCCAGTTAATTAAGTTAGCTTAATTTAAAAAGTTGAAAAAATTCCAACCCCCAAATATATCACAAGATTGTTAATTTGCGTCAACTGTCCTATCTCAGAAATTTTTGAAGCATTTGTCAAAGTAACAAAATCCATTCCAGTATTAATTTTGACCAGTTTATTGTAACTATTTGTGATGTAGTAATAACATTATAGCTAAAAGTTTGACCACAGTATGTTAAAAAAAGTTGGTATTCTCTATAACTTCTTTTGTTCAGAAACGCATTCAAATGTGTGTCGGTTCTCTGCTTGACAATGTTTAAAAGGCTTTTGTAAACAACTTGTTTTAAGTATCTTTCCAATGTTACTGATCTACTAACTAAAAACAGTACTGCTTCCAAAAAATTATACAGAGTGTTTCTTAAATATTGCGAAGGTGTATTGGGAGGTGATTCCTTATCAAAAATTAACGGGGGTCTTTCATATAACATTTTTTCCGTAGACGTCCTTTCGGAATTACACCCCCCTAAAGGGGAGCGGTAAAATTAGGTTTTTATTTTATTTTTCAAATTTGGATAAATGTAGGAGAATAATATTTGGTAGATGTTTCATACTTATTAAAAGGTTTTCTAGTAATATTTTCAATAATATATATCAATATAAAACGATTCATTTTGGTGGTTGACATGGTTTGTTTATATTCATATTGGGTGGAATCGACGAGCGTTGGCGCGTTGTCGCCGCGTAAACGCCAAAATGAATTACACCCGTCAATTTTATCCAATACTGTTCGTATTGGATAACAAAATTAACTATAGTAACCAGGGCTGCGGAGTCGGGGAAAAAAAAGTCGACTCCGACTCCGACTCCTGATAATTTTAGTAGGTCGACTCCAACTCCGGGAAAATTAAATACCAAGACATTTTTTGGTGTGTAATATAAGAAAAAAATAAATAAGTAAAAAAAAATTATTTAAAATTTGAGTTTTAATTTTGCGGCAAAGGACCACCTCGCAATTTTGTTGTACTCGGAGTCGGAGTCGGAGTCGGCACATTTTTTCCGACTCCGACTCCGACTCCACTGACCAGAAATTCCTTCTAAACTCCGACTCCGACTCCGACTCCACAGCCCTGATAGTAACCACCAAAATGAATTGTTTTTCTAAATATTTAATGGTGCAGGCTTACTTATTTTATTTTTTACTCAAAAACTGTAGGTTTTACGAGGAAAACTAAGAAATATAAAAGAATTTCTATATAAAGCAAGCTTTCAAAAAAGAATTTTTTAATTGGAAAATTTTACCCACCGAAACGTTTTGATTAAAAAAAAAACAAGGGTCGCAGTTTTCAGCCCCCTGTGAAGGTGGGAGATGATTGAAAATATTACTAAGGGAAACCTTTAAATAAGCATAAAACATCTACCCAATATCATTCTCCTACATTTATCCAAATTTGAGATATAAAATAAAAACCTAATTTTACCGCTCCCCTTTAGGGGGGTGTAACTCCGAAATGAGACGTCTAAGGAAAAAAAAATTATGAAAGACCCCCGTTAATTTTTGATAAGGAATCACCTCCCGATTTTTTTCACAATATTTAAGAACAGGGTGTATAGCAACAAAGCAATACGTACCTTTAAAACAACAAATGTTTTCATTCGATTGTGTTTATATTCTTTTTTACTTATACACGTAGATTTTGCATTACTTTGTAGCAAAGCATTTATTTTTAAAGAGTTGATTATTTTCTTGAATGCTGCCTACGTTATTAAATATGTTGAGTTACCACCATACCCCAAGCAAATGTAATGTAATTGTGATACTTTAACCAATCTGCGTTGACCTCAAACTTCTACGAAAACATACGTTAATAAAAACAGAAGTGAAATGTATGTGTAAATACATTTTTAATCTAACTGGTGACTAAATACTCCAACATGCGAAGCAGTTTACAGCTTTAATCTTATGACGCGCTGTATTATATGACACGTCAAATCATTCAGTAGATACAATTGTATTGCGCATAGTTGAAATTTGTCAAAAAAAAAAAATTGTTTGTAAAATCCACAGTTATTACCTACACTTTATTCAGCGATCGATGTGGTTGGTGTGGCTCAATCCTGTTGTAGATGCAAAAAATTATTTATTTTGTCATTTTCGCGATGGTTTAAAAAATAACTGCTGTATATATTTGTGTTACTTATCTTAACCTATTATCTAATAAGTATTGTAGTTTTGAAATATTGCTAATGCTAATATGTTGACTAACATGGATTCTTAGGTTTCTATGCACACAAAGCCCTGATGTCCTTGGGTTACCCTTGGTTCCTTGTGGAAGGGTCACTTATTTAGGACATACAGGTAGACATTTTCTACAGATTTTTCACAGTTTTTTCCAAAATACACTTTTTTCACATGTATTTTAATGAAGTACAACTTTATTTGAAGCTGTTTGCAGTGAATGAGCACAAAAACGTATTTAGTATTATAGCCGTGAAAGAGTTATCCCAATTCTTATTTTTTCATCCAACACTTTGAAATTTTTAAGACTTATTTAAGAAATGCGAAAAAAAAATTTGGTTTTTACCCTATTACTTTTTGTAGTTTTGTTTTTTCGTGCTAGTAGTTGCACGTAAAATATCTTATATAAAGCAGAAACCTTTAAAATTCAAAGTATTGGAGACAAAATTCCCTACGCATTGGAATAAATCTTTCGTGCTGATGTCGTAAGCTTATCTCCTACGCACCCTAGCGCTTACATGCCAATATGTAGGTATTATATAGATATATCAAGCTTTTTTTCTTCTGTTTGCATTGGTAATTTATTTTTGTTTATTTTGCTAATGTTTGTTTTTTTATTTGTTTTGTTCCATGTTTTACTTGTCAACAACTTTGATTGCTCTCATCGATCCTGATTTGTTTATGGTGCTCGCATGAAAATGTCATTTTTCAAATTAGGCCCGATGGGCAATCGCCTGATACATCAGGTCAATCCAAATGGCCTCTAAAACCCGGCGTATTGGTTCACGTTAACGCTATGAAAAATTTACATTCGGGGAATATATCCCCTCAATCGTTCAACACGAGTGAATCGAAAACTTCTTGTATACCGAAAGCAGGTCATAGAACGAAATATAAAAAGAGTAAAAATAAAGTGTACGCGAGATTAGAAAGGTTGAAAGATATGCTAGGGTTTGGAGATCACGAGTCCGTACCCATTGGTTTATACCAGAGTCCAGGTGGAGGTAAATTAAATTGATTTTTTTTTATGTTTAACGTGTCCAAATTTTGCTGATCGTCACAGATGTTTTTAAACGCAAAAATATTGCGAATTGTTTAAGTTTTCTTAATATTACATTTATTTTTCAATTTCATAAGTATCGCTGCACTTTGAAAAACTGTTTAAGAAAAAGGTAAGATAAAAATTCCAATGTTCTACAATAGTTTCACATCATATCAGCATCATACTTGATGAATAATGCAAGGCTTTTATCTTAGAAAACGGTTATCAATCTTTTTAATCTTTGCACTATATTTTTAAAAGCTAATTTTAAGGTGTTGACGTATCGCAAAAACCGACAAAAAGCATTTTCACAGATTTTTTTTACATAAATATAGCGTTAAATGCAAACAAAATAAAAGCCACCAAAAAATATTTTTAGAGACAAAATGTACTGTTTGCTCTTGAAACCGACCTATAAAATTTTATTCAAATCCGTTTAGCTCGAGTTATAATGGAACTGATAGACAGAAAGATACACCAAACAATTCCGATTGCAGTTGAAGATATTATAGTTATAGATTTATTAAAATCCATTAATGAGTAACGTTACGGTATGCATTATGACACGGAAAGTATTACTAAATAGCGAGACTGGTTAGATACAGTTATTTACGTACAAGCTCGGAAAGTGGTACTTTACTGAAAGAATCGGCAGTTTTGGGAGGATCCGTAGGCGAGTCCTGAAAGCATGCGAGTTCAGTAGACACTTTACGGGTATGTTACGTAGTACGTACAATATTTTTTCTGCGTCCGTCACTGACACAAAAATCACTATCGTCATCGTCCATAATTAAACAATAACTTAACAAACTCCAGGTGAAAACTAGCTCGGGGTTATAATGACGCTTGCTTGACAGCGCTAATCGACAAAACAACTCATCACCATGGCAACCACTTGTCGATCGGCCAACTTACCATGGCAACCAGTTACTTTCTGGCCTAGGCCAGTAAAGATGTATTTTCCAGCCTAAAACTTGATCGGAAAGAACTGATTTTCTGGACGCATGCAGAAAAATGTGGTTTATTACAATTGTACAACTTAATTGTTATCCCCTTCAGCATACGAATTTTCCATTGTTAGAAGTAGTACTACAGGTCATCAGGTGCTTTAGTAGCGTGGCCGTTTCCCTTTATCTTATCCACTGTCTGAAAATGGGTGCTTTTCAATGCCGTTTCAACTTTTAAAAAAAGTTAAAGTCGCATGGGGCTGTCCGGCGAGTAAGGTGGATAGTTCAACACTGGGATATCTTATCAGCCAGATACTGATTTACAGACAGTTGTTCTTTCACAGATCGGGTCTCTTGTTTCTCACTCGTTATCTCAGCTTGGCCAAAACCTCAAGGTAATAATGTCGGTTAACTGTCTGGCCCTCTGGTACCCATTCATTAATTACCACGCCATTGTTATCCAAGAAGAAAACAGCAGCGGTAAAGCGGTAAAGCAAATAACTCCTGATGACTTGTAGCTTCTTCCAACAACAACAAAAATCGTATGCAGTGGTGTATAGATAGAAGAGGGAAGTACATATTATGTTGAAGAGTATAACGATTCAGTTGAACAATTGTATTAATAAACCATAGTTTTGCAACTGGTCTCGTTATTTATTAGCCACACCTCGTATAACTAAACAGCTTAAAGTTGCTACACCAAAATAAGGGTACCTTCTATGACTTATATAATTCGCGATTTATGCGTTTTAAATATCAAAATGGACAAATAAATTTGGAACACGCTGTAAATAACTCATTTTATGTTTTTTTTTGTAAGAAATTTGTTTTGCATGTGTTTAGTTGTGACGTTTAAAAAGTTTAACAATTCCCCACCTGTACGGCACGAAGTGGTTGCAGCGTCGAGAAAAAGAAAGAAACCTGGACAAGGTACGAGCAGCTTTTTCGCTTTTGTTTTTATCTTTGCATCTCGTTTTGTGAATACAACTTGTACAATTTTTATTCAAGTAGCACTGAGGTTTATGTCATATGTTTATTTAATATGTGTTTATTTTACAGCACCCAACCAATCTACTATAGGAGATAAGGGAAAGTTAGGGGGTGCTCCGAGCGATGGCTCCACCGACCCCCTTACAAATCCCGACAGAGGATTTTACGAGAATTTACCCTTCCATGGAATGCAGAACCCACCAAATAAAGTAAGTCTTATTTCTCATCCTTTTTTTGTGTTTTTTTTGTTGGTTTTTATTTAGTTTGCATGTGTTTTGCAGCCTGTATCAATAATAGCGCCTTTTATACAAGCAAATACCACAGCTCCGGTTCATAACTACACATCCTCCACCACTTCTTTGACTTTGGCAGAAAAAAAGGATTCAAATCCTATTCCAACCTATAATTCTAAGGCAGTTCAAAGGCATCAATCTTTTCACGGATTCCAGAACACTCAATTTTCGAGTCCACAACACTTTAAACCAAACTTTTTCTTTCCACAAAATTTCACAAATATTAATTTTGACCAAGCCTTTGAAAACAGAGCCATCTCCCAATCTAAACAAAATTTATGTAATCCTTTTGTACCTAACAGCGTTTACAGTCTTCAGAATGTTCCATTGTGTACTACTTCTGGACCTCTGCGCGTTAATCCGTTCGCTTTGTCCATGAATCGTGTACAAAGTTTTGGAAATCTATCTCAGATTAAAAACGAAGGCCAATTGAATTATCCAGCCACACAGATTCGTACAAATCCGTTTTTGGTACCCAATCCTTTTAACACCATTACTGGAAGAGTTATGGGCAGAAAAGAACAAAAAATTGGAGTGACTAATAATCACACAAATTTTCCCGATCCTATACGAAATGAAATACGCACAATCCCCGACGTGAAAAATTATAAATTCCCTACAACTAATGCAGTTGTGCCAAAAGTATTTACCGCTAATGATAAACGTTTTGCTTCGCTTGATCTAAAAAAACACAAATGCTACTCGCCTACTTTTTATTCTTGGAGGTGCAAAAAACATTCCAAAAAGCGTCCAGTAGTTTATGCTGTGCCTAAGAGATCAAAATCGGATGTAACTCCAAAAATTATAAACGAATCATTAAAAAAACAAACTTTTTCTCAGCGTAGTTCACCATTATCCACAAGTCAAAAACAAAATACCTCGTTTCAAACTCTTACGGATAGTATCCAAATTTTGGAACAAAACGCTGACAACAGTGTAGGTTCCAAAAAAAGTACTCCACAGCCTGCCCCTAGATGTAAGAGACACCGCAAAAATTCTTGCCATGTTTATCAAAACATCTCAGAAGCCTTAAGCAGCGACAAAAAAGAAAATTATAATGATAATGACACGGACGCGGTAGAAAGTTCAAATGATAGTTCCGAAAATTGTGCTGAAATTTCTGTCACTGAAGCAATCGTGCACGATAATATTAAATATCACTCAACCCCTGAAGAATCTAAAGAAAATAAGACAGAAAATACATCCAGTAATCCTAATCCTTCATCAAACGATTTTGCCAGGGGTTCGTCTGTGCGTCAAAGCCTTTCAGATAAAGTAAATCCAACTAATATCTCAGATGTAAAAAATGCTTTCCCTAAACCACCAATAGTAGTACCAATAAATAAATTGTCATTAACAAATAATAAAAATTCACCCACTGCCAAAGTTACTCCGAGTCCTAACAGAATCAATACGGGCAATCCTAAGAATATATTTATAAAGCAATGCCCAAAAGAAGTAAGCTCGCAACCAAATCCTCCTGACCTAACACAAAACTGTGTCCCCAAAACTGTCGAAGAAAATCGTGAAGATAATACTGTATCAATCCCCAAAATGCCTATATTGGGCGCTCAGCATAAATGGACACCAACTTTCGCTAACGCTAAGCAGGTGTGTTTTTTTTTTGCTTTTTTTGTGACGCTATAATTACTTAACAATTAAGTACTAATCAAATTAATTTTGCAGAATGCTTTTTATACGTTAACAACGCCGCATTTTAAACATTTAGCCCCAGAAATAACGCATCAGTATTCAGCCACAATCCCTCATCAAAAGCACATTAAACTTATACCCAGAGCACTTTTCCAAGATCAACAGCTAGCCAAGAGTAAATCGTTTTCGTCTAAAGGTAAACAGAAGAAACATTTTCAAATACCGTTACAAAAATGCCACAGTTTTAAATTTCAAACGGCTGAAAGCTACTTTCAACCAATAAAAAATGTACACGAAGAAAATTTATTACGTAATGGTTACATATCCGACGTCGGTCCAGATCAAATGTCTAACTCAAGACACCAAAGCCGAAATCACAAGAGAGAAAAGGATAAATATAAGTCAAAAGGGCCTATTTTTTTAACAAGGCCCAGTGACTACCAAGAAAGTGCCCAGTTTCAAGAGAATATGCACAATTCCGTTCAGCTGCAATATCCACAACCTTTATATGGTAGAAATGTTGCAAACACTGTTAGCAAACCCAATGGCGTCGTATACGCCGATTTAGATATGGGTAAGCCTTCTAATAAAAATAATGTGAGAGAAGAATTTTCTTCATTGACGAAATCACAAAAGGATAAAGCTAAGACTGAATATGCAACATTGACATTTAATGAAGTAGGAAAAGAAATTGACGTTTAACATTTAGTGGATCGACTTTACTAACACAACTAAAACAGGTTTGTTTTTACTAATAATTATTAAAAAGCCTGTTGATCAAAAATTGTAATCGATTTTTGACTAATAACTCTTGCATGAAGGTTTATTTAGTTTAGGGGAAGATGGTATATACTGGGACATGGTATATAGTGGGACAACAGAGATTTTGGCCATCTGTTACCCCGTACTTGAAGTTTGTTTACATCAAAATAGCGGTTAAGCAGTCCCATTATATCCTGTCTACAGTATATGTCGTAAACAATGTCATAGTGACTTGCACATGTGAGGCATGTTTGGTAACTGCGCATTGTTTTTTTGTGGTTATTCAGTTTATGTGCTAAAACTTTTTTATTTATTTAACAACAATTAGAAAATTTGGCGTAGGTGAACCTTACAGTATACTAAATTTATGTACAATGTTAAAACTTAAAATAATCATACAAGTTTTTCATTAAATCGTTGCTTTTAAAAATTGATCACATGGTGCTTTGTGGGACAATGATGATAATCAGGTAAATTTTCTGAAAAAGACTTCCGACTTTAGATTTTCTTTCTCTAAAAACAGAGATAAAGACAGTGTTGAAAAAGAAAATATTCTGTGTAGGTTAAGCGCACCGACTACGTTTGGGGGCACTGAAAAAATACTTTCTTCATACTACGCATGGCGAAAGTAACAAAGAAACATTTCCAATTTTAGTTTGATTTTTCAAAGTACAATGTCTAAATGCCCATGAAAAGTGAAATTTTTTAAAATAAAAAATTAAAATTAAGCTTTTTTTTAATTACTTATGCTTTATTTCATATATATTTTTTGCTGTCCCACAATGTACCACGGGGTGGTTTATGTGGGGACAAGTGGTGTATAGTGGGACAGTCCCTCTATTTGTGTACCTTTATTTTTTTTAAATATTTTTTTGTATATGCAATGATAAACTAAAGCAATATGAATATCTCATATCAATTTGAGGTATGCAAATTAAGCCGTTCAAAAAATACGCAAAATTTAAAAAAAGTGTCCCAGTATATACCACCTTCCCCTATATTGTTGTCGTATTGACGAAAAGCTGCTTAGAGTTATGTAGCGAAAACGAGTTTTAAGCTAGTTGCACACTTGCCTTTATAAATTTTCTCCACAAACACCACTTAAAATGTAGTATGGGAACCCTGCACCCAGGGCCGGATATGCGGGTGTGCAGAGTGTGCAACGCACACGGCCCCGCGTCTAGACCGGCCCCGCGCTAGCCGTTTAGGGTTTGCCGGGCCGGGGGCGAAAATAAAAACCAGGCTGGTGTCAAAAAATGCCTAGCGGGCGGCATCTGTACGCAAACGACAGGCCGGTCCCGCTAGGTAGTTCTTGGTTTGGACAAAATGAGGGCGAGGAGCTTTTTTTTTTGTCACGTCTAGTTTTTTCAGTTTTTTAGTAACATTTTATCAAAATATCCGGCCCCGCATTTATTTTCGCACACGGCCCCCGCAAACCCTAGGATCGGCTCTTCCTGCACCTTTAGTTACTGACTAATGTGTATTAAAACAAATTAAAGTGCTTTCATTTGACGATGTTTAATGCTTCTAAAATATAACGCTATACGAACATGCACTTTTTAATTACATACTGGTTTCTAACGGGTGCACAGAAATATAAACTAAAATATTTTTTTTTTAAACAAAAGGATTATTTTGCAATCACTTGAAAGTAAACAAATAATCGTAAATGTGCTATAATTGCCATAAAGGACAATATTACTGTACCCTAAAACAATCAGTGCTTACATCAAGAAATCTAAAATTGAACTCTCATATTTTAAATATTTTTTTTTGCATCATTCAAAATTTAAAAAAATTAAATTACATGTAACTTTACGCACTCATGATTTTTTTTTTCGATTTAAGGCGAAAAAAACAATCAAAAAGAAAACACAGCTTTTTTGAGTGCCAGGAACAGGGGGGCTAAAATATACTAAATATTTCTTATTTTATAATATGTACTTACATAGGACAAAATTCCATTTACAGTTTGGTTTACAGGCCACTGGCACTAAATTACCCTGCTGGGCCCTTTGTAGGGGAGACCGGGGATGAAAGTAACATTTTTTTGTTTTTATTTAATTTCTCATAGAGTATTACAAATTTTTTACATCCAAATTGGTTTAATGATAGATTGGACATTTGTCTTACTTCCAAGATATTTATTTCGTGTGTTTCGTAAAGCAAATGTGAGAAGAAAAAAATTTCTTTAGTAAGACAGCTGTTACTTCCAACCTCAACGTTGGGGCTAAAAGTAACAATGATTGGGGTAAGTTGTAACGGCAAAATAATTTACACAGCTCATAAGTAGTGGGTAAATATATTAGTATTCATCAATAAAATTAATATTTTATTCAAAAATACACCTTAGTAAAATGAAAAAATTAAAAAAATATCTTTGGTACAATACAAAATGATAAGTGAACAGTATGGCATACCAGGTAAGGGCGGTCCCAAATTATTAAATTTACACTGGATCATAATAACTGTTTGTTTTCTTGGGGAAAAAATCTAACCGCCCTTTAAACTGAGCGTCATTCATTAAATCAGTAAAAGAGGGTCAGGTAGGGTTGGGTTCGTTAAAGCTTTGTTTTTAAATAAGTTATAAAAATTAAGTTAATAGAATAAAAACAATAGCGGCTGGTAGGAAAACCAAAAGTACCAGACCTTACCCATTTATATAGGTTTTATAACTTGAAATGCTTTATTTAAGGAATTATTTAGCTTTACGTACATTTTCATCATTAAACCGATATTATATACCGAGTTTTATAATTTAATAACTTGGGACTGCAGGTACCAGGTTTGCCAAGATTACCAATATTCAAAAATGTGAAACAAGAAAATACAACAAATTGGAAAATCATTCCGACAACTTTTGTATGTTCTCATCTACGAAGAAAACCACCAATTATGTGCTAAGAGCGAACATTTGCAAGTGAAAACATTAATTGGGATTGGTTGTAACACTTTGTTACTTTTGACCCCAAGTGTACCCAAAACAAATTGCAGGGAATCCACAATTAACCACGATTCTAACGTCAAATTGCATTGCATCCACCAATAGCCAATTAAATTTAAAACAAAATAATGTAGGTACTTTTTTGTTCCTCTTTTAGAGATAGCCTAAAAGTCACTCGACGGATGAGACAACGCAGTAACTTTTAGGCGGAAAATAGTGACTCTGGCTGGCAAAAAGTTAACCTCTATGACAGATGAAAACTAGCAACTAGGTAGGGAGGTGGATGTAAATTAACATTACACAAGCGCTTAGAGCGGTATATAACAAAAATTAAAGAAACTATAGGCACTGTTACAACCTACCCGTGTTACTTTTAACCCCGGTCTTTGTATTGTGGTCATAAAGTTTTGTCTAGCGTCAACACGTTGTAAAACAGTAATAACGTATTGTGCTTATTAGTAAATTCATAATCGTTTTGTTTGGGTATGCAGGTCATTACTGTTTTAATTAGTATTTGGAACTATGTTATAAAAAGTTACTTTATAGGTACAAATAAACTAAATACATAGATTTTAGGCATTCGCTGGTAATATAGTAAAGTAGTCAGTAGTTATTTTACTGGTAAACTTTCAGTTAAATTGTTTTAAGAAGTATTTTTACATTTGAAAAAACACGTTTGTAATGATCATTTTAAGTAAACTCTTTGTTTTTTTGTTATTTTTGGCCCCGCATTTATTTTCGCACACAGCCCCGAAAACCCTATGACCGGCTCTGACTATGTACTAAAGGTATTTTCAAAAACTTTTGTTTATAAACTCATGAATATAATGACTTATTCAACATGTTTTCAAAAGGATGAAATTGTCTTTTTAAAGCAAGAAGTCAAAATAATAATGTTTTAAATAAAAGTCTATTTATTGGCTCAAGTTTAAGTCAAAATGCGCTAAATTCGGTTGGTGTATCGTGTGTAAAAATGTTGTAAGAAAAACGTAATATCATTGTTCTATTTTACACCACACTATATGGACTAATTATTATGAAAGTCCATTTTTGGAAAAAAAATTGAGAATCAAATAATTTACATACAATTTAGGGTAATATCTTTATTTGTAAACAATTTACAATTTATATTTTAAAATATCCACATGCTTTGACCAATGGATATTTCGTTAGTAAATGGTATTGCGTAATCATGTATAATTAAAATGGTTTAAGTCCATTTCTCGTAGTTTAATTAAAAACGGGGTAAGCTAAGGAGTAAGACCGTGCCATATTACAATTAAATTCACCATGCAATACGAAAATCTACAAATTTATGAAAACCCCTATAAGCATAATGTAATTTATAAAAATCAATACATATTGAGATTAAGCAATAGTATTTTGTTTACGTTTTTATTTATAAACAAAACCAGACTAAAACAGTGTAATTCAAGTGAAATTAAAATAAAATAACTAAAATTTAATATAATAAAAATATTGGTTTGGTTCATTCTTGAAACAGGCATTGCTTAATAAATGTACATTTATTTATTTATTAAAACATGGGCAAACTTAGTTGACTTATTTGGTACATTTAAATCGACTAAAACGCAAACTCTAAAATATCTCTAAACAAAGAAAAATGGATTTACACAATTTCATATTAAACGGTCCATATGTTTATAACTCTAAAAAACCAATACCACTGAAATACACTTTTTTTACAAAAGGCATAGATTTTCATTTACACTTAACACTTTCACATAAACAAAATTAAATGAGACAAATCAAATTCAGTTTTCGCTACATTTATTTAGTTATAAATTGTTGCTCGAATTTACAATTATTGTAGCTATTCTGTGTGTGTAAAATTTTAAATTCTGTTTTAGCTCAATGGAACAACCGAGAGCGCTAGTGATACGTATATTTTTTAAAATAAGGTAACTCGTTTGTTCTTTGCAAAATAAATCGTTCCTACACAATTGTAAATTGGAGCACAATTACTAAAAACGCGCTTATCTGCTGCAGTTTATTAATAGCTAACCATTTTAAAACTAACCTCAAGATACTAAGGCGCTTCTAATGCACAAAAAGTTTAGATAAGTTTTCTTTTTTACTCTTGATGTGTTTTTTCACACATCATTTAACTAACGCTGTGCTATTTTTCTTCGGCGTCGTTTATATTTAACCAGTACGATAGCTTAGAGCTTATGTATACAGTGATTTAAGTTATTGTTAAAAAAGCTAATGAAAGTGAATGAGACGCTTTATTTTAGAAAATGGAACTGTAATGCATTTTGATTAGTTGCTTTAAAGATAATATGTAATTGTGTAGTGTGTGTTATTAACAATTACGTAGAGTCGTAGAAAATACTTTTATACCAGCAACAGCAACAATACCGAATGGACAGAAAATTGAGCACATATACAATCACGAGTGTAAAATAGTAGTTACTTGGTGGTTGAATGCGCAAAACTTTGAAGCAGGAAGGTTTGATTTACTTTAATTGGATTATACAGTGTGTCTTATATTCGAGGCTCACCATGAGCAACTTTTAAACTGTTATGGGTACTGGATCAGTTAAATACATACTGCAATGATTTTTTTTTATACCAAACATTTTATTTTATTACCGATCTGGGTTAAAGTTGGGTTTCCATGCGTGTAATACGACAGAGTAAGGCGATTGCGTATGAAACAAACCAATCACAGTTACAGTTGAATGTTCACGCCAGCTAAGATTTAAGGGGCTACATACTACTAGCTTAGTCAAAACCATTTTTCAAAAATATCTTTATATTCGATAGTAAAATACTGTCGTTATACTGTACATCTTACCTTAAAAAAAAGGTTAAATTCAAACTCATTTTAGCCCGCTAAAACGGGGGGTACGTCTTATACTTGTGAACAAAACACGCCATTTACAGTACAGGGTGGTCCAAATTCGATGGGATTGCATGGGTATCTCGGTTAATATTTAAGATAGAGAAACGGTTAAATTACCAAAAATGTGCAGTTTTTTGAGACAAACTCAGAACCGTTCCAAAAATATTCTATAATTTCCGGTTTTCGAGTTATCGAATAAAAAGTGTTTTTTTGTCATTTTAATATTGTGTCATATCTCCGTTATTATTGTATATATCAAAAATATTTATTAAGATTATTTTTGGATATTTTTATGTTTAATTTGATTATACTAAAAAAAAAAAGTTTACGCTCGTCGTTAAAAAGTTATGACACAAACTTACCTTTTTTTAAATGGAAACGATAGTTGGCTATGACCTATTTAAATTCCTTATTTTTTTCTCATTCCAAATATATAAGGGTCGATGTATTTATTTTTAATAACACGCAAGTTATGAAGGTTTTTTAGGTTTTTTTTCTAAGAAAATCATAGTAGGCTATGAAAACAAAAACCAAACAAGGTGTAAAACCTTACAAAACTCATGTGGTACAAGTTACCAAGGTTTTTTAATTTGTTGTGGAGATAAACATTGTAAATATTTGAAAATAAGAAAACAACCATATAGTCGGTATCAGCAGTAATGTAGGATATTGTTGTTTATCTTATGTTCAAAAAATTTCGTATTTATCTCAATAACAAATTTAAAAACCTTGGTAACTTATACCACATGAGTTTTATAAGGTTTTACACCTTGTTTATTTTTTGTTTTCACAGCCTACTATGATTTTCTTAGATAAAAAAAAACTAAAAAACCTTCATAACTTGCGTATTATTAAAAATAAATACATCGACTCTTATATATTTAAAATGAGAAAAAAATAAGGAATTTAAATAGGTCATAGCCAACTATCGTTCTCATTTAAAAAAAGGTAAGTTTGTGTCATAACCTTTAAACGGCGAGCGTAAAAAAGTTTTTTTAGGTGTAAACAAATTAATCATAAAAATATCCAAAAATAATCTTCATAAATATTTTTGATGTTTACAACAGTAACGGAGATATGACACATTATTAATATGACAAAAAAACACTTTTTATTCGATAACTCGAAAACCGGAAATTATAGAATATTTTTGAAAACGGTTCTGAGTTTGTCTCAAAAAACTGCACATTTTTGGTAATTTAACCGTTTCTCTATCTTAAATATTAACCGAGATACCCATGCAATCCCATCGAATTTGGACCACCCTGTAGTAGATAAGCGCACGTGCAGCTGTGAGACATTTTGTTGCAAGACGCATTCGCACTCTTGGCAACAGCGCTGCGTGATCGGGTCCCAGCGTTTTTTTTTTCAAAATGTTGTTTCTTAAAACGGTAACCATTATATCTCAAAAACGGATAGACTAATTTGAATGAGATTTGGTACAGTGGATCTTAATACAATTATCTAGTCTTTATCATACCATTTTTCTTTTAAACTTCGTAGTTCATTTTTCCTAAATGAAAGATCAAATTTGTAGTCAAAAATCCGAAATTTACATTCAGATGTCTGCCATTTTGTGAAAAATTGGAAACATGAAAATCGGCTATGTCAAGGTCTAATTTTTAAAAATTTCGTTTAATACGCACAGTCCCAGAGTAACCCTATTGTACAACGTACAACTTGCTTGGAAACGTTTAATCTTGAACTATTTCTCAAACATAATAACAGAGGCCTCGAGAGACTTCGCCGGGCCCGGGGCAAAAATTCACATGGGCCCCAAGTAAATAAATTATTGGAAAATTTAATTTAAAAAAAAAACGAATTGTGAATCGTGATGATTTAATATACCATAATTTAAAAAGTATGTGGACTCCTGGGCCCTTAAATTGCTTCCCGGCCCTGGGTTCAGAGCCCCCTTGCCCCCCCCCTCCCATCGGCCCTGCATAATAATATAAAATATCATACAAAACAGGTAATGTGTTTTATTTAATTACACGTATTGTTTTAAATACATAACCGAAAGAAATATTATTAAATAAATTTTAAATTTTAGCCGTATCAATATTCATATCTATATATTTTACGATTTATTAGTAAACATTTTATATATTTTTCTTTAAAATTAAATAAAAACATTTGTAAACTAGCATTATTATAATATGTGAAAGTTTTCTTTATAATTTGTTATTTTATTATGTCTTATACAAATTAATTGTTTATTTATACCGTTAAAACAGACATCTAATGAAAATCAAATATATGTTTTATTTGTCTGGTTACTAAAAAAATTATTTTGAATCACTTAAAAGCGATGTATTAATAGTAGATATGACAAATAAGATTTGTCGTGGACACCACAATTTACTTTAACTTACATTACTAACAAAAATATGATCTTGTGTTATCGAGCAATAATTTGTTCGATTCCAAAAGTCAAACAAAATCTATCAAATCTTGTATCATTGTCTTAAGGCATAATGCACACTTTTATTTAATTTTTTAAAATTATTTTAAACAGCTCAGGGCATTTTGCTTTTTATGTCTGGTGCAGGGGCGTTGCTGGGGAGTTTGATTTTCTAGCATCAGCAACCAAGTAGAGGTGTTTCAAGATAAACTGAACTGTGACGCAAAAACCAAAACTCGTCTAAAACGTTAATTACTGCGCCACCTAAAAACATACCTACGTCTATTACAACAACAGGGTTATAACATGATAATGTAACGTTTTTCGAAAGATCTACATTTCAACCGCCATCCCTTCTCTTTGCGCATTTCGCGGTTCAGTTTAGCTTTAAAGACCTCTACCTACGTTACAACTATGCTTTAAAAAAAATTATCTCTTAATCCAAACTACAATATATCCGTGTGGTACTGCGTATAATAAATTAAAAATTTAGTTTGAAAACAAAATGTGTATCTTTAAATATGTAAGTAAAAGTTCATTTATTTCGGTCCCTAATTTGATCGATGGTTGTCTGTCTGTGTCTAGCGTCACGCCACTTTTTTTTTTAAATGTTGGTATTCAGTTGACGCAAAAAATTCCTTATCACAAGTAAATCCATTACTCGATCTTCGGACACATTGTTTTTATATTTGTATTTGTATGGTCTGAAAAAGTTTGAAAAAATGTTTGAAATAGTTTTGTTTTGATCAAACATTTCAAGAAGTTCAAAACAGCTGAAGGACAACAAGATATTTCCAAAAGCCTTTTAATAAGCGCAGGTGGACACTTAGCTTTCTTTAGAAAATAACCAACGCATTTATTACGAAATAAAGACTGTAGAAAAAAGTATTTTTCACATTTAATCGGCTGTGATATTTGTTACGAATTCACATTTAAGCGTTATTTTTTTAATGCTGTTTATTTTCCACAGCCCTACAAGCCCGAAAACAGTGATTTGGATTACGCCGATGTAGATTATAGATCTTACGGCCCTATTAATTATAAAGCCGCTTCTGTTTACGCCCTTATGAAGAAAAACAAGCAAAATAGGATGGAAGAAAAGGAAAATGAAGAACTTCTATAGCACGTATATTATATTTTAATTGTTACTATTGTTGTTGCGAAATTTTGTGTTGCTTTTCTTAACTTTTATACTTTGCGGCTAAAACTTTATTTTAAAACCTTCACATGATTTAAAAGCATTAAAAATCTGTCAAGTAAGTCTCCAATCATGAACTAATGGATATTGCTCGACTAATACCCGGTTGCACAAAACTCGATTAAAATTAACGGAGCCGTCAAACATCGTTTTCATACCATCAATGTTACTATGGATGGATACAATGTTTACAGTTCCAATAGCTTTCATCGAGCTTTATTAAACCGGTTACCAGTGTCTTAACAATAAAGGAGAGACTGGAAAACAAATAAAAACCGGCTTCCAACCGCCTATTGGTCTCAAGATAAACCCGTAACCGAACTTACCTTTTACACCTGTCCTATAACCATCCCATAACGAGCAAATTTAATCAAGCAATATTCAAAACAAGCTTTTTGGACTCTAACTTATTTATCGTCAAATTTCACTAAAATAACCGAATTATCAGTTTCGAATTAAATTATTTTAAATACTCGCTAGTCCGATTTTAACCCAGCGAATGTTTTTTCTTTGGTGGTCATTACTTTTTTCGATTAGTCCATTTTTATCCATACCGAATGTAAAGCCTCATTTGTTGTATTACTTTAGGATCCAAACCGACATATTTGAGTCTCCAATCCCCGCACAAAATTTACGTGTTTCATAATTATACTCTATAAACAATATTATAAATAATAAAGTAATATTAAACGAGTGTGCGTTATATAAACAGTTATATAGCTTCTGTATCATTTTCGAATTATTTATTTCGTTCTCTTATCTATTCCATTTAAAATATAAGCAACGGACGCAATTTACCCTTAAAGAGTTTTAATTCGCTTCAAAATGAAACTCGTTTAAACTTTTTTTAACATAACTTTACAGCAATGTTTTTCCGTACATAATTGCGACTTGTTTAAACAAGCTTTCAAATGTATTCCTTTTAAAAGGTATGTTGTCTATGGAAACAAATTAGTAAAATACTTTAATCCTTTGATAATCATACAGCATTTTATATTCTTTTTATGTATGAAACAGCTACTAACATTTTGTTTTACGATAACTAACCAACAAAAAAATAATTAGGATTGCATTTACGACTGCATAAAGCAACACTGATGTCAAAATACAAGTTAATCCCTAAAACTAGGCAATATCAGCCGCAATTATGCTGTTATTTGGCTAGTTCGAGAGTTAACGTGGTTTAATCCTGGGGTTAATCCCAGGTTTAGCGTTTATGCAATCGGGTCCTAAGCAAACGTGAAGATGTATCCGTAAACCCCGATTAACAATTTAATTTGTTTTTTAACGATAAGTCGTAAAGCAGGTAAGTCGCAAAGTGAAGTATTTTTGCTCGTAGGTACAACGCAAAAACTGCATACAAAATCGTTCACAGTTTCAAACAATTGATCGACGCTTGATCGCGAGTTGGCACGACATAACATTAACACCATACAAGAGCTCATGCGTCACTCTTGTTGAGCACAGGTCTTCAAACTACGGCCCGCGTGCCACCTGATTTTGGACGGTCCGCATCACGCGTGCTTGGAATGAAAATGAATTTCGATTTACTTTTTATTCTTACATTTACCTGCGTAATAGGTTATGTGTTCCTTTTGGCCCGCAAAGCCACTTTAAATTGACTGTCAAACCCTTCACCGAAAAAGTTTGCCGACCCCTGCTCTAGAGCAGTGGTTCTAAACATCTCAACGAGTGTTCAGTAAACTTGTCTCGCGTGTTCCACGAAATAACAAAATTTCTAGCAAGAAACCGATCATAATTGTTTGTGGTAGAAGCTAAAATTATTTTATTTTATAGCGATTCTCTAAAAAAAGCTGAGAACTAACTGCTGGTCTAGAAAGTAAAGATACGCGTTTTTGTGGGGTGCGTGGAAATTTTGAAAGTTTTGAAGCCATAAATGTTAATATTTTATACATTGTTACTATCAAAAAATATAAATCTAATTTTAAATTCGTGGTCATAAAGTAAGGCTTGTCTCTGTATTTACTTTTTGAAAACTGGAAACAAATTAATATTTTTCTGAAACTCTTAACTATTAAAGTATCATCTAAGGAGCGTAAATACCATCCAAAAAGACATAAAAGTAAATGCCCAAATTGCTCAAAATATACATACTTGACTTGGGAGGTACATTATGGGTAATATTTTCGGTTCCAGATTTATTAAAAATTAAATTTTCGCCGTAAATCAACTTTAAAATATTCACCAAAAAACATAACTTCCATCACAGCATAATCTGAATTTAGTTTAAGGACAAAAATAGACCCCCACAGAGTAATGTAATTTTATTAAATTTTAAACTAAGTTATCTTGGTTATTCTATAATTTTGTAACTTCTTTTTTTCATAATAAAATGGAGCGATTTTTTCACCAAATAATTAAAAAAATCTGATAAATCGCACTGTGTATATCGATAACCATTATGTCAATCATAAAAAACTATTGTGTAATTTTTTTTGCTGAGTGATAAATATATCAGATCAATATTTTATAAATATGCCACAATTTATCTTCTGATAAGTTTGGAGTATACATTGTAAAAAATAATTAACATCATTACATTTATCACCAAATATCGCCTTTTATGTCGTAACATCTTTTTAAAGACTTTCGTTTAAAAAATTTTCCAAACAACTGCATTTTGTTCAACAAATAACGTTTTCTGAACTCATTATAATATTAAAAATATTGAACATCGATTACGGCGATAATTTAAAACTTGCGATAAGAACAAAAAATATTCAAAATAAAATGTCCTGTGCATTTTGAGCAATTTTGCACATTTATTTAAAATAATCAGTTGCAAATACAATCCTACATGTTAGACCTATGTTAAAATGTTCGACTCAAAATTCAGTATGTTAGTTATAGCATTTGTAAAACAGACATAGGTATCATTCGACATGACTAATACTTAAAAAAAAAACGAGCGACTGCATTGTGAAAACTACACTTAAAATAACTTGCACTTGTATATTATTTTGATTTGCTGTATTGTAATTACGCGGATGGCTATTTTTCTTTTGTTTAAACCTGCAAAATTTCGAAAAATATTCAAGGTTTATTTTGCGCTTTAGCCAAACAATTACGTAATTTTTTTTACACTAAAATGTTCACTAAATAATAAAAACATAAAATAAGTTTTAGCCGCACTGATTTTGTTTGTTCCCATGACTGTATTTAATCCTTCACCAAATGATCTGTAACTTTAACTAATTGATATGAAATAATCTTGTACAGATACTTTACGTAATCCATTGATCTGCATTGTATAAATAACATTTGAATTGTTAATGTTTAGTATTTTCCACATGACCAATTGCAAGTTAAAAGTTGGTCGCATTAATATGTTTATACAAAGTAAATTTAATGAAAATTATGTGTCACACTCGACTTTTATTATTAATATTCGTCCTACACATTATCACAAAGTGATTTTGCTAAACATATCTTGACTAGAATATTCACGAAGTTTTTAACACATCGTTCAATGTATTATATCATTGCTTCTTTTTTTAAATGTAAGTATTAATTTTATAGGCATTTTGAGAATGACAGGCTGCCAAGTGTATTTTTATAACAAACTGTATATTATTATTTTCTATTCTATGCTATTGTGTTAATTTAGTTTTTGTAATGAACGTTTTGTTTCATTTCTAGCTTCAAGCCAAATATTTTGTAAATTATGTAATGTATACGTTTTATTTGTAAGTTTATCATATGCTGTAAATTTTTACTTAAAAAATTACACGAATATTGCAACGTATTTTACCGTTAGTGACGCTCAATTTGCTAATATAAAATGTATGTTTTAGTAGCAATGTTTGTATAATTTATATTAAAATAAAATTTTAGTGTGCCAAAGTTGAACATTAAAAAATTGTGAACTGTGACGTCCATTTGTTATTAAAAACGTTAAATTTGGTGTGGTGCTGCAACTAACAAACTTTGAACTTTTTACCAAATACAATTTGGAGTTATTAGCTAAAATTTGTATAGTGAAAACTTTGGGATATACTCTGTGCTACATCTAATGTAGATATGTAAAAATAAATTATTAGTTAGACTTTTTGTCTGTTTTTGTACAAATTAACCTCACTTGACATGTTTCTATTGTAAGATTAACTCACAATGTATCGTGAACCTTGTTATTTGTTATTTGCATGATGTTACATAGCTTATTTAAAACAATATGTTGTGTTCTTTTTACCCATACTTAATCAATTGCATACCAACAGTTTTTATTTCGAAAGGTAACCTTTTACAAAAAATTACGTGTTTTATATTTATACTATTGGGTACACTTTCATAACTTTTTCCAATAAATAAAATGTTAAGCTACAAAACAAATTTAAATGTTTTAGATTAGGGTTTGGGAAGATTCGGTCTTTTTGGATTCGACGAATCCGAATCGAATCCACGATTATTTTACGAATCCGAATCCGGATCCGAATCCAGTTCTAAAATTAAATGAATTGTAGTGCCATAAAAATTATTGTATGGTGTTTAAAATTCGCGCAAATTTAAAATTACAGGCGATTTACAATATTTGTCAGCGGTTGTCAGTTTTGTCAGTAGCGCATCAATGGGTTTTACTAACACGGTGTTAAGTTAATTCATGTTTATATTAATAATTCAAACGGCCTTCAATCAGTTAAAATGGCACTGTATTTCATTGTTAAAGTATGAAGTAAAATAACAAGTATATTAGTATACAGGGTGTTTCACTTTTCCATGTGACACTATTGCTATCTCCGTAAATAATGAAAATACAAGGTTGATCAAATGGGACAAAAGTTAGCTATTTAGGGGTGTATTTTAAACCAGATCTTGTTTTGTTTAAAAATTCCATGGCTTGCGTAATATAACGAAAAAACCGAAATTGATCAAAATTTTTAAACTTAAATATCTCGGCTATTGTTGCGAATACACAAAAACGCCAAAGGAAAAAAGTTTTGTAGATTTGGTTTGCTATAAGATGGCAACAGTCAGATTTTTTTTTTATGAAATACCGTGCGAGATATTTGACAAAACAACTTTTTTTTAAATGGCAATCGTAGTAGGTGATGACTGATTTAAAGATTATTTTTTTCTCTTTACAATGATATAATATTTTGTATGTCTATTTTCAAAAATAAGCGAAATAACCTAAAAAAATGCAAAATCAAGATAAAAATCAAGGTTATTTTTTTGCTTCAGCTTCAGAGAAGTTCTCTCTAAATTGGTTGACCTTGGTTTAATTTTTATGATTGCTCGATATACTTTTTCTAAATAGTTCGTTCTAATTTTGGCATTTGAAAATAATGCATTTTTTTTAAGTAGTCAAATTTTTCTTGAGACTTTGGTAATATAATGCATTTTACCGTTTCCAATATATGATTAAGCTCTTCTTCCATCGTTAACAACTGAACGTCATCTGCAATATTCCGCAATCACCCTCTGTTGAATGCTCTGTTTCTTCATTTTTGTCTTCTCCGTCAAACAATCGTTTCGTAATATTTGTTGCAAAATTAAGTATTTTCTCTGAAGTTGTGGTAGCATTAATGAGACCTAATCCGAGATTCGTCGAATCTTAGACCGAATGTCGAATCCGAATATTTGCTGTAGGATTCGGCGAATCCGAATCCGGGTACCCGGATCCGAAAAACCCTAGTTTTAGATCTCAATATACTACCAGTAGCTAAATTTCATTAAAAATAATCATAATACAGGTTGCTGCTTAGGGTGTCCCAAATTTGAGTCTCAACATGAAGATATTGTTTAACTCAATAAGTATCGTACCGGTACCGTAAGCCTACGTTTCTCACGTAGATTTACGGTACTTAAGCGTTTACCTCAGGACCAAGTAACTATTACTGTTCCTCTAAGTACATTTCAAGTAATCACTGCCGATTCGATATGTGTTAAGAGATAAAAAGTCGGTTACATTGGCACAAAATTGCGTAATTTGGTGCTGAATTTTACACTGAAACATAATTACCATAGACCATAGTCCACTTAGTAATAAGTTAATAAAATAAAACGAAAAAAATCTGTAGGTATTAGTTGTTTGCTTTTTTTTCTAATAATGTTAAAAAATAAAAACAGTTTCTCTATATGCTATTATATCTAGATTTTATACCGAATGTTTCGTCTATGTTGGATTATCATCAACAAAGCCGATCAATTGAGGCAAGTTTTAAAAACGGCGCCTATTCAAATTTTGGAGAGATTGTCAGTAACGGATGTATCACTGCTAAAAATAGTCTACTTAATAGAGTAACAAACATTTTGGAAAAAATGTACTAAATAGAAAAGAAAATTATTGAATATAACATAAAAATTACAGAACCTAAACAAATCTGTAAAAGTAAATAAATTTTAATATATGTTGCGTAATAAAAATAAGTACTAAATCATTTTTCTAGTCTTTATTGCCAAAAACTGCTTAATTGCATATCTCTAATTTATTGTTTTGGATACCGACTTTTTCATTAAAATTTTTGCTAAATCGCTCTTGGGTTATAGTTTCTTAATAAACTCATAAACTGGAAATGATAAGATATTTTTGAAAACGGTTCTAAGTTTGTCTCAAAAAACTGCACATTTTGGGTAATTTAACCGTTTCTCTATCTAGAATATTAAGCGAGATACCCATGCAATCCCATCGAATTTGGACCACCCTATACATTATACCTTCTTGTTAAATATTTTGTTTTTACTGTCTCATTTTGGCACCTGTTTTAATTGGCCCCTTAGGCGGTCGCCTTGGCCACCATAGCATAGGTGGGAACCGGCCCTCTGATCATCAACTTTGTTATTTGCTATGGCAGCCATATAAGATTTTGGCACAAAGTTAGTTTCAAAAATTTCAATAGAGATTTAACAAATGGGTTCAATTTCAAAAACTAACCATCTAAAATCCTATTTAATGAAATTCCTTAATCATATTTTAGTAATAAATAACCACGATTTAACGCTAATCATGTCTATCAGTAACTAAAGAAAGACTATTTTATTTTATTTATTATTAAGCATTAAAAATATGAAATTGTGCTTTGATGCTTTCTTTAATTATTTTTTAAAAGTAAATACCTACTTCGTCTAATCGTTTTTGTTATACAAGATAAAAAATAAAGCTAATTTAGGTAACAAACAATACCCTAGTTTTAATACAATTCTCATAGTTATGTAAAACAATACGTTCATAGCTTTTGTACAAAAATTTTCATGGTATTTTTTTGCAAAATTTCGCAACTTTGCTTAACTTAACCGACCCCGTAGCTCTAAGATAAGCGAGACTTTGAACTGTCTTATATAACAACTTCATTTACAGACACGAAGAAAAACTTAAATCTTTACAAGTTTTTCCTGATTATTATTTTACTTTACTAAGTAACAAAATGCTTGATTTAAAACATTTATCATGTCTTTAATAACAATATCAATTAACACTCTCACTATACCGTTCACAATAAAATCTAAGCAAAGGTTATTTAATTAAAACATATCACAATGAAGATATCATTGTGTTCACTAGTTGTTTTTATACCTTTCACGGATGTTTTTAATTTAATTTAAGCGTTAAGATTACGCAAATCTTTTGTCGTTACTCTAAAAACAATGCTTATTTGTTTGTTTTGCCTGAAGTTAAACTATACTATTGATTCAAACTTAATCATTATAACATTAACTGCCTCTGTTTCTGAAAAAAATTGCAAATAAGTCTATGATTATTAATTAGTAATAATATTCATTGTAAAAAAGGATAAACAAAGGTTTTATTTATCGTTTTTATACCGAGAAGTAGTTAGTTCTATGACAAATCTAATAAAAATAAACATTTTTAAAAATAAATTCTTGTTTTTTTTTTCTTTACTAAACGGTTCTCCTCTCGGAATATGCCTCTTACTTAGTCATCAAACATAAAACTTTCGAAAGCTGATGTTCCCCATGTAATAACGATGTCATCTAACAAAGAGCTAAAGTCATAAAGCAGAAACTGTTATTCACCATAATGCTCTCATCTGATGATGAAGATGCCACCCAACACTTAAATCATTTAATACTGTGCGAATTTAGTCACTTTAAATTTAAAATGATGTTATGTGATTATCATATCATTTCGGTGGGCACATGACCTTTAGGGACATCATCTCGTATAGCACAGGATGGCAATTATTATCTACCACATTAAATAGGTAAATTTGTTATTATGGTAATTGTGAGCCGAATGACTTAACTAAATTGGGTAAGATAATACCACAGAACATAGATAATACTAAAGGAACGATTTTTAATTTAAAATATTATTGTAAAAGTTGATGATTTGTTTAATCTGAAAGGTCGTGATTTTTATTACACGTCGATTTTGACGGTATTTGTCTGTCAATTTAATTAATTATTAACGTCACATCAAGCAAATATTCTTGTTACATACATCAAAATGAATAATTACCTTAATGGAGAAAGAATTTACATGGTAAAAACCCTACACAGAGAGCTCGGCCTGCGAAGAGTGAGAGATTTGTTTGCTGTTCAACGCAATAACATGTAAAAAATACAAAAAATAGAAAAAATAGTTTATTAAATCTGTGTATTTAAAACGTTTTTAACAATAAAAAGTTTTCATGGTAAAAACTTTTAACAATGGCCATAGTTTGCGAGGACATACAGATTTGTTTACTGTTCAATTTAATAACAGACCTGAACCATCTGACAGTATAATTTAAAAATATTTACAGAAGTTTTAATAAACTGCTCATATCTTAATAATAATAAAATAAAATTATAATAAATATTCAAATAGCCCTGCATTTGTAATTAAACAACACCCCGGTCTATTACAAAAAGAGTTTTTAACATTGGCTAACTGTCTTTCATTGATCAATTCGAATTCTGCAACTATTGCTTTCTTCAGAGAATTAATATTTGGGTGGCGTCTTTTGTAAATTTTACTTTTGATGTTGCCCCCATAGAAAAAGGTCACAAGTGTGAAGTGCTGAGAATTGGCTGGTCAGTTTATGGCACCACCTCTACCAATCCAACGATTTGGAAAGATATCATCCAAACAATTTTCTAACATCTAAGCGAAATGCGTGGGACAGCTATCTTGCTGGAACCTAGTCTTTTGATTTTATCTTGAAAACCCGTTCTTTGTTGTTGTAATTATGATGTATTTAAAAAGAATATTTGCTTGATATGACGTTAATAATTAATTCAATTGACAGACAAATACTGTCAAAACTGACGTTTAATGAAAATCACGGTCTTACAGATTTAAAAATCTTAAGTTTTAGATTTAATCACAACGTTACCAATGTATTGTGGTAGATACTTTTACCATGATAGTCATCAATTTAACGATATTTTTATTTTAATGTTAAATTCCTTGAATTGGGTTATATATCATGTATTCTTGTTACAAACGAATAATTAAGATAAGTAACCTTTAAATTTAAAATGTATTTGTAATATTTAAAAAAAAAATGTTAAAAAAGTTGTACGTTTATACGTTTATAGATATTTTTTAGGCAACTTATCATATATGAGATTGTTTAAACTTTATTACAAATTACAAGCATTGCTTCGAAAGGTAAACTTGTTAAATAAAACATATATTTTATTTTTCTTTAGTACAACAAACTTGGTAGATAAAAATCTTATAATAGCTCGGCAAGTTACGCAAGTAAAACTTTATAAAGCCATTAATTGGGATTTTGTCCAATACTGATTAATATAAAAGTGCTTGGGGTCAGGGCCGGCCCAAGGCATGATGCAAGTGATGCACAGCATCAGGGCGCCCCCTTAAGGGGGCGCCTTACAAGATTATTTCTTTAAATAAAATGTGTGCTGTTTTTAAAATTTTAAAATGTCAACCAAATTTAATGTCAAAATGAATTTTATTTTAAATAAGCTAGTATAAAAATAAATTTTAAACACGTGCCAGTATGGATGAGGCTAAATTTGAACCGCGCGCCAACACAGAACTCGGCTAATCAGAGAGTGGGCAAAGCTCTGTGATTTCAATTTAAATATAAGTGATATGAGAGGACAAGGCTACGATAACGGCGCAAATATGACAGGTAAAAATAAAGGAGTTCAAAAGCATATTCAAAATTTAAATCCCAGGGCTTTCTTTATTCCGTGCCTGCGCATTCGTTGAATTTAGTTGTGAATGATGCCGCAAAAATGAATGTCGAAACAATTAGTTTTTTTTTGGCTTTATTCAAGAACTTTAATTTTTTTTTAGTATCTACTACTAAAAGGTGGGACATTTTAAAAAAGAATTTATCAAAATTAACATTAAAACCTTCATCTGCAACTAGATTGGAATCTAGAGTTGAAGCACTGCGACCATTAAGATAAGAAAATATACGACGCATTAATAGACATTTTTGATAATAATAATGACTACAAAGTCGACATGAGGCACAAAGTTTAGCTAAAAAAATTAAAAATTTTAAATTTATTTGTTCTACTATTTTATAATATGAAGTATTTAACAGATTAAATGTGGTAAGTAAAATGTTACAAGGTGTTGAGCAGCATTTAAAAAGTGCATTAGTTGCATTAGACGAATTAATATGTTTCATAAAGGAATTAAGAATAGATAAAGGTTTTAATGAAATTTTAGAATCTGCAAAAGAACTAGCTACAGTTAGAAATTGCACCAAAATTTATTCCGTCAAAAAATGTACGAAGACGTAATATAAAGAAACAATTTAGTTACGAATCTGCCGATGAAACACCGATTGGTCCTAAAAATAAATTTAAAATATCTTTTTTTCAATGTTATTTTAAATACTACAGTACTGAACTCTTTAGAAGAAAGATTTAGCCAACTTAAAAATCACAATGATAATTTTAATTTTTTTACGATATCAAAGAGATAAAAAAATATGGACAAAGAAATTTTTAGAAAACATTGTAACGATATCGGAAGTATGCTTACGGATGGAACAGACAAGCATTAGAATTATTTGATGAATTAAAGGTTTTTTGGTGACTTTGTAGATCTTAATACTTATTCAGATACAATTGACATATTAAATTTTATTTGTGCCAACAATTTGGAGTGTGTATTTGAAAATGTAACCATTGTTCTACGATTTTTTTATAAATAAATAAAGAAATTATTGATAAATTTGCTAGCATAAAAGCCAGAAAAATAAAATTTTAATATTATGTTTGCTTGTAAATTTTATTTTGTTAAGAATTTAAGAATTTATAATAAGAGTAAATCCGTTTTGTTTTAAGTATACTACTTAGTACCTACTTATGTAGTGTTTTATGTAATTAATTCCACTACATACTCTATAAAGATTTATATTAAATTAAATTATTAATAACAATATTATATTTTTATTATTTTTATTACCCGAAAATTAGCCACTTTTGTCTTTAAATATATATTGGGGGGGGGGGGCTATAAGAGTACTTCGCAGCAGGGCGCCGACTACCCTAGAGCCGTCCCTGCTTGGGGTTTACTACGAAAATCCATCACTGGTTAAGATCTTAATAAATCAATACGTGTTCTGTTCAAATGATGTAGATAGGTGACCCACGTAAAAAACCGAACAACAAAAAAAAGATTACTTTTTAATAGTAACACAACAGGTTTTAATTGTGATTGTTTTATAAATCACCTGCAAATTAGGTACACAAGTTTCTATATTATTACATCATGGAAAATTATTAACCATAAATCAATTTCTGTTATTGTTATTGACGTTAAGTGTAAATGTTTTCTTGTTTTCTTTTAACTTAATTGTGTTTTATTTATATTTACATTGTAATTTAGCGTTTGTTGTTTTATTCGTACAAAATAATGTGATACGAAAAATTACTGGCAACAACTTCATTAAATTAAAGCTACGAATAAAATCTTGATTTGAAATGTGTTAAAATTAGGTACATGTTTAATTAAAAACCAAAACTACAAACGGCAATTTATGTTGCAATCAATAAAATAAATTTGTTTTTGGAAATTTTTCAACAATCATTTTTAAAAATACTTTGTTTTTTAAGGTGAAATAATATTCAGCAAGCTTTAACATTCATTTCAAAGTTGAAACACGTTTTTCTAATCAAATAATTAACTTTTAAATAAGCATGTGAAATCATCAACGAATATAGCAAAGAAATAAAACAAAAACTTGAAAAGACAAAATAAATTTATTTGCAAAACAAAACTTAAGTAATTAAACTGCATGCAGTTAAATATTATTACCATGAGGCACATTTATTTTATCCATGATTCAATTAACAAAACAGGTAACAAATAATGTTATAAATATCAAAAACACAGTTCAATAGCATTTTATTTTGTTGTATACTTAACAATATTAAACTCTGACACCTTATACATGTAACTTCTGTGAAACAATATATCTTATAAAAATAACTTGACGGCAATATTATTTCTACATTACAATGTAAGGCACCTACAAGCTATAGGTATATTTTTGTGCACAGGTTTTAAAATAATTTATAATGCCTATATAAAACATCAAGTTACAAAGTAGGCAGCGAGTTTCAAAGCATAAGCCTTCATTGGTAAGGCAATCGCTCGTTTATGAAATTAAGATTTCATAACTGGGGAAACTGACTTCTTGGCCCCCGAATGGAATATAGCAACAGCCATGGCTTGCTTGAATTTTTCCAATTGTAAGGCATCCGTCTTGGACGGCTCTTCCAACGTATAAGGGTTCTCCATCTTCAGTTTGACCGCCGGTAACGGCGTTTGGTGGAATGTTACCGCCGGAGCAAGGCATCCAAGTGCCACGGAAATCACAAAGAACTTCGTATTGTGGTGCTGGATTTTCAGTACCTCCCCATGGAATGTAGGCAGTTCCGTGACTGGGCACCAATTTTCCGGGAATTAAAGCGCCTTGGTGGTTCGCACGAATGACGTATAGAGGTTCTCCATTATCTTCACCACCAGCAAAAGCACGTGGTGGAACATTTCCACCACTGGCGGCAACCCAACAAACGCTGCAAGCGGTACCGCCGCCGCCATAACCACCTCCAACAGCTTGACTCATGGGTGGCATGTTACCACCACCAAACCCAGCACCAGCACCACCTTGCTCAATAATCCACGATCCATTTGCTCCCCAACCTGTGCAGACACCTACATAACCAATGGGAACGTATTCATCGTCGGTCCAAGTCAAGAATGGTTGAGGTTCACGTTCTCTGCCAACAGAAATGTTGTTGTCGGACCAACGGATCCAAAAACCGCGAAATTCTCCATCATTAAGAATTCCTGGTGTTGGAACTTCCACCTTGTCGGGTTTAGAACGATTCTTGCGAATAATGGATTTCGAATTGCCCCATCCTCCGATGAAGATTTCGTACATGGGGTCGCTCTCAGCCGCTCCTGGAGTTAAGGCGATGTGGGCATCGTTAGCGGCACGTACCCGAAGCTGGCAAAAGCCGGAGGAGTTGGGAAAGAAGTTGTACTCAAGTGCATCAGGAGTTTTTATCTCTGTAAAAAAAATATAAAAATAAATTCCACCGTTTTTCTTGCTAGGCAAAGTAAAATTCAGAAATGTTTGATATCGCGGACCCGATATTGTAACCTTGAAATAAAAATTATAATAAATAGTCGTTAAGCTATAAACATCTGGCGCCAAAAATAGCATAGAAACATGGTTACTATAGACAAATTACTATAGGATTACGTCATTCATGTTTAATTTACAAATACTGTAATCAACAGCAAATTTAAGACATTATTTAAGTGCTGCATTTACCTGTAGCTCGAAACTGAATATTTGCAGAACATTTATCAATTACACATATTTTTAAAGTAATTATTAGAGTCTGGGTAGACAAATTAGCACCTACTAATTTTGTAAATAAATAAACTGCTAAACGAGATCCACAAAAAAAAGTTGTCAAGTCGATTTTACGCAAAAATTTGTGTTGAAATGCCATTTGCCATATACTATTGTTAGAATTGATCTATAACTTTCCTAGTTACTAAACAATTATTGATTGTAATTAAAAGTTAAATTTAAGAAAACACGAAATTTTGCTTTTACTAGTGATTGAATAATATAGTGTAATATAGTGAGATGTATTTTCAAACTTAAATCTGAGAGCTATTAAATTAATATACGTAAATATATCAACCATTTTTCGTTATACCTCAAAATATCCAAGGCAACATGCCAGAAAGTAACAGATTTAATAAATTTTTATAGACGCGTACAATTTTGGCCCAAGGTCTTTTTTGAAGTTCATCCTAATTCAATATATTCACCGAATATGTGAAAACCTAGTTATTAAACACAAACAATCAACATTAAAACAACATGTGCAAATGCTTGATTTGAAAAATATTTAAAAATTATTAACAAACAGATTAGGAAAGGTTTTGGTATTGTTTGTGCGAATTACGTGTTTAAAAACGCTAAATATTACATGAATATGTTAGTTTCTAAAACAAACAAACTGTTCAAAACATGTATGTATGTGTATGTGTATATGCATACATACATAAATACTTTATTTTGCAATTCATTTTAAAAAAGTTTATTTTATACTGCAGCAATGAAGGGAGAAAAATAATTTTATGTTGTTAAATTATGTATGAGCTTATTTACATTAGAAATCAATAAAATAAGTTAGCTTAAAACAATATTTCAACACGATTTGTTATGCATATCACGTGTTAGAGTCAGTGTTAAGCCATCATCATACAAAATTTATTAATTGGACGTGTTGACCAAACAATAAGCAGAGAAAGTCGAAAGTGGGGGAACTATTCAAAACTTTGATTGTCTTGTGATCTCAATGACCTGTAATAGCATAAAAACTAACCCAAACATCTGATTTATTACTGTTTAAATATCGCCACCGGCAAAGCCGTATTATCACTTGCCAAGATTAATTAAAAATTGTTCGAGTAATTTAGAAAAAAGTTTCACAAGATGGGCTTCTTGCCAAGCTTAAATTTTAACATTACTCTTATTCACCCACAGAAAGATTTTACAATGAATCATTAAATTTAATTTAAGTGTGAGATGTTTCCAAAACTAACAGTGACATTTATTTCTAAAGATCCAAAATGAAAATTATCGTTTCTGTTCTAAAAAATAAGGAGAAAAATGTGTTCTGTTTAAAGTGTCAGAAACTAATAATACCAACAATTGTGCGCCAAAAACAATGAAAGATTTCACGCTCTCGAAACAAAATGCACAAGCACCAATTATTCAGTCTAAATATCGGAATAATGATTTCAATTGTTTTCAATAACGGTAACCGCATTACACATTTCTCACACAAAGTAAAAAGCGAATTATCGTTTATAAACGCGTTTAAATGGAGAGTTTGGTTTAAATTTTCGTGCCTGTAATTGTTTTTTTGCTGTGTAATAATTATTCAAATGATTTACTATTTTTTAATAATTGCAAGATAACGTATCGGTTTTATAACGGTAAAATCAATTTAAATGTATGAATGTAATTTTATTCTAGGCTAATGAACATGTTTGCAAATCATTATGTTAATAATTTTTTAAATGTTTCAATTTTGTTGTCCAAACGTGCTATAAAATGCTAAAAATTAGATTTTTTATTGGTTTTTATTTTTTACAATTTGACCAAATTAAAGTGCTGTTTGTTTATTTTAGAAATAATTTATTGCAAAGGTCTGTACTTCAGGTATTTTTTAACATTTCGTTTATACGTGTGTTCCAGATTACATTTTCGGCATGGCGATCTAGCTTATTATAAAAGATACAGGTTTGCTTAACTTAGATGAATCATTCTTTAGTATGAAAGGAGTTACAATCACTTTTTAAAAGTATGAAATTTCTCGTATTCAGAAGTTATAGCAAAAAATATAAAAATATAATTTTTTTTCTCTTCCAACTTTTTCTTCTTAATTATTAAATTAATTTTATTTGTTTTTCCTGAGGTACTATTTTATGTGGAATGTAACTATTATTGTAGATTTTTTATCACTTTTATCACTACTGTCATCAACATTTAATTGCTTATTTATTGTTTTTTTTTTTCATAGATCGCTTGATAAAATTGGTAAAATACAATTTTTCTTTATTTTGTAAGCTATTTATAATAAATAGATGTGGCAAATGGCACCTCATTAAAAAGAGGGATAAAAACATCTAACTATTCCACTGCCAATTTGGTGGCCCAATGGGAAAATAAAATTAGGGGTAATATCTCAAAAATGGTAACTGATTAAAAAAATTGAAAACAGTAGTTTCATTCTCCATAAAAAAAGTACCTTAAGAAAGTACAAATAAAATTGTTCTAATGATAAAATACTAAAGAATGATTCATCTAACTTAAGCAAACCTGTATCTCTTACAATAAGCGTGATCTCCATGCTGGAAATGTTATCTGAGACACCCTGTATACATAAAAGTTTAACAAAGTGTGATAATTTAGTCGAGTTTTGTTAGAAATTGAATTAAAATTGATTCAAAAGAGTACGGTACAAAAATTTTGTTTTTGTCTACATTTATTTACCTATTACAATGCAAGCATTTTGTCACGCTAACACAAATTCAGTGTAGGATTGAATTAGTAGTGCAACGCCCACTATAAATGGGTCAAAATGGTATGGAATTATGCAAGTACGCCGCAAACGGTCAACATTCTTTAGGATTGAATGTTACTAGAAAAACGAAATGCAACACGATCATGTTCAAGATTTAAGTTAAGCAGTAGAGTGTTAAATAACGATGACATGATTTCTATAAATAAACATTTGTATTGCTATGCGGTATGTTCGTCGGCAAGTAGCGAGGCCGGCAATGGGTGTGTCATTGTGCTTTTACGTATCCAGATTCATTCAACGAAATTAACTAAGCACGCAAAGTACACCTATATGTGTCAAACATGCGTTTTCGGCGCTATATCAGATCCCCATAAAAACTCAACTTCATCGATTTTCCTAGCAACACAAAGTAGGCCACGTATTCAACACATTTCCACAAATACATTTTCAGTTAAGAAACTACGCTAATAAATTGCGAAAATACAGCTTGAAAAAGTGCCGGCAAGACGCCGGTAACAAAATAAAAACAATTTTGAAAAGCCCAAAATGCAGAGCTTTGTTTTTCGGAGACTGTTTCACGTCAAACCGAATTTGTTAGTATACAAATTGCAAGTGTTATTTTTCAAAAACAGAAATTTAAATATGTTGCGCGTTTATCGCGATACAGGGGCCTAACTTAACGCGGCTGTAAAAACGTCGCTAAGTTTTTCGCTAACTTAAAAAATATTATTTAACACTTAGTTACTTACCTAAAGGTGCTGCCATTTTTTACGGTTAAATAATCCTCAAGCACAACACAATCTCGGTTCGGAATTCAAACTGGTAGGTCGACAACAGAGAAGGTCTATAAATGCTCCACGTTTGCGCGGTCAACTCATCGCATAGAATTTAGAGAGCTGCTAGCGAGGGGATAGAGGTATGGTATCTTGTCATGGTTAAAAAAAACTGGTGATACTTCTTCGGAAATGGTAGTAAAGAATGACTCACTTCTTCGTATCCACTTATAAAAATAATATTTATGCAATACAGAAATCAAACGGTGTCAATACGTGGCTATTTATAAACCGAACAGCGTGTCTTATAACGGTCATGCGCTTTGTCTACCGGTAAAAAATGTTAGGGCCGCAGCGGTCTGCAAAATATCCCGAAATTTTTGAATTAAAAACAACGTAATTTTCAAAATAAATGGTACAACGTTTAATTTGATTACGTAGCTTAAGTTGTGGATGGAGCTGTATCGCTCGATGAGTTATTGTTATTCGTTATGCTTTGAATGCTAATTGCTGGTTTTGGTACTATGTGGGAAATAAAATCTTCCACGATGGTACTTTTTGTTAAAAATTCGACTGTTGTTTACACTGGCCTTCCAAAATTACATAATGTGAATGTAATAGTTTGTTATTCAAGATAAACTTTGTATGTGACGTGAACCAAACATCGTACTGCACTTCTGTGATCTAACAATAATTGTTTATATTTTATCCAAAATAGAATAAATATTTTCATTAAAACGCCATAACCGACAGCTACATACCCTCTATAATAAACAGTAATACAACTATTTATTACCCACAATATGTTCTTTTTTACCGTATTACAGCACGTGTGGTCTAAAACAATCAAATGCCACTTTTACTTAGTTACTAAAATGAATTTATACAAAATATGTAGGTACCTACATAGAAAGGCAGCCACCAAACCTAATCACAACAAATTGATATTTGACATTAAGTATGTAATTATCAATTATAATGATTGATTCGTTTCCAACTAAACTTATAGAAGGTATTAGAAAATTAAATAAAAGTTGCTTGTCTGTAAACTTTACAGGGCGTGACTCTTAATTCGGATCACTATTAGATTTTGCTTAAAATGAGACATAAAGATTCAGTAAATTAGCAAAAAGTTACATACAGGGTGGACCAAATTCGAATGTTACGGGGTATTTCGGTTACCGTAATAGTTTAGCGAAAATCTGATATTGGTCTCTTGCATTACTTTTTGAGAAAAGCACGCCCATGTAATCAGATGAAATTTTATTATTTTTGAAAATTTACTATAACTTCCTTATTAATTAAAGTAGAACAAAATGTTAATATAAATTTTTTATATGGATTTTTATGCCTAATTTAATTTAATTTAGCGACCTTGACTTTTGAGATATGAAGTAAACTTTTTTTTTTTTTTTAAATAAAAACCCTAGTTGGCCATGACTTTAAAGGGGAAAAAAATGTTTAGCTTTTAAAAAATATATAGTTTTATACATTTGTTGCAAAAATTAACCGATATTTGCTAATTTTGTAAATTTTTTTAAAATGTAAGTTTGCTATAATTTTGTAAACAAGTAATGTTTGCAATTAATAAACAACTAAACGTTATATCCAAGTAAATTTTTCAACTTTTAAACAAATTCGTATATTCTTTCATATTTTATAATTGTTTATTGTGGTATTGTGAGCATGGCTAAATATGAACACTGAAAAGTTTAATATGTTAGAAGTTTACATTGTAAGTGATAAACATGTAGTGGCTACTGCAGTTAGTTATTTTTTAATTGCAAGCATAACTTGTTTACGAAATCATGGCAAACTTTGATAAGGAAAGTTTTACAAAATCAGCCATATCTAGGTTATTTTTTGTAACAAATATATAAAGCTATATATTTTTGAAAAGCAAAAAACAAAAAACGCTATTTCATATAAAGTTTTTGGCCAACTAGGGTTTTTATTTTTTTAAATATAAGTTTACTTCATATCTCAAAACAAAAAAGTCACTAAAAAAAATTTAATTTTGTTTTTAAATTAATCATAAAACTTTATATAATAAACGTATGTAACATTTAGTTCTCTTCTACTAAATAAAGAAGTTATAGTAAATTTTCAAAAATTGCAAATTTCATTTTTGTCTGTAGTGCCAAAATGGAAAGCGATATAAAAAATCTGATTACATAGGCGTTCTTTTCTCAAAAAAAATTGCCCAAGAGACCAATATCAGATTTTCGTTAATTATCACGGTAACCCAGATACCCCGTAAAACATTCGAATTTGGTCCACCCTCTACAGACAAACATTTAAAATACTATTAAAGATTGTACAATACAATTTGCTATCTGAGCATTATCGTATGTTTCGGATTCAACAAAAGTATTGAGGTTGTAACAAAACTTTCGGTTCAACCGGAAACGGACACAAACTTTGAAATTTTGACTAAAACGCCGTACATATTTTTATAATTTTGGATTTCTCTTTGATTTTACTTTAAAAAGTGTGTGAAATTACATGGTCCTAAAGTCGACCGTTTTCGTGAAATTTACATTTTTATTAAAATTTAGAATTTCAACATTTTTCGACATTCAAAAACTTTATACAGGCAGTATGAATTCGTTTAAAAGCTAGATTGACAATAGATTAGTTCACTTTGCTCTAGCAAAAAATTTTAAATATTATACAGGAATATGTATCTTTTTATTTATTTAAACTAAATAAAATTTTAATTTTTAAATATAAAAAAAAGTGTAGTCAATAATTTTTCATGGCTAACTTTATCAAAAATGTATTAGAGTCAGGTTTTTTATTTTCTTTTAGACATCATATTACATCATATAACTTAAATAAAAGGCCTTTTTTCCCTTTTCCAACATACTTATATCTATAAAATTTGAACAATTTACCTAATTAACATCTGAAGTGTTTTAACGAATGACTTATCCATAAGCTACCTTAAAATTAAAATTTATCACGGATGACGGATAGACGTTTTTATTATTTAAAAAAAACACAGCTGTTCCGAGCCAACTCGTTAAAAATGTGGTTTTATCGTCTCAACTTAAATTATACATTTTTTTACAAGTGATTTAAAAGAAAAATGCCATCTATTTAATATATTAATAGCTAATATGACGTCCATTACAAAATCAAAACTTGACTTCCATTTATTTATAACTTAGTGTGTCATGGAAAGCCGATATAATTGGTTTACTTTACGTGTGAAATTTTCCAAATGCAAAAAATTCTAATTTTTATTGTGAAAACTAAAATGATTTTGAACATCTCAAGATTGTTGTAAATGGAACTCTATTATATCTAAATTTTGGGGACCAAATTAAGTGATACGCCCTGTATAAAATGTACGTATAAAATTTAACAATGTAATTAAACAGCATACTGTGTTTTATATTTTTCTTAAATAAATCTGATAAATATATCACAATTACATATTTAGTTCAACTACCATTTTAAAAAGTTGATTTTTAATAGTAGCCCAATTTAGTAGTATGAGAATTAACTTAAATAACAGCTCAATATAATTATTGTAATTATATATAATATTATAAATAATATTGAGTCATGTATGATTAATCAAAAAGATATTTGTTTTCAAGTACTATCTCGTTTATAATTTTTTTTAGAAAACATGAAATGATTGTTTACAGTACGCAATCCATGCATGCAAATAACACACAGAATACGTGCCATTGACATCACCATACTCATTAATATTGACCAAATTTCTATGAAATTATCACATGCCTGTACGTATGTGTTTATGATTGCTACTTCTTCAAATTCTTAAGTATCTTTATAAATAGATTTTTATCGAAAATAAAACAAATTTTAAATTGAATCACAATATAGCGACTTGCATATTTAATAATTAATTAATTAAATTTTTCTATATCTTCTAGTTTTAAAATATAGGTACTGTCTAAAATAATTTTTTTAATTTCAAAAATCTTGTTTAGCGAAATATTTATGTGCAGGATGAACCACTTAACCAACTGTAGGAATTTTGTGTAAAAAAGATTCGGTCGAAGTAGCAACAATTTATATATAATAGAGCCAATATAATTACGATATTGAGAAGTTTTGATAAGCATAATTAGCTTGATAGAAGGTAAAAAATATCTTACATTTTAATTAATATTTTGCCTAATTAAAATCAACAGTAGATTGTTATTTTAAACAATGTTTTAAAAATTACACGTTCTTCCAGTTGTTTTGATAACATTTGTTTTGATGCGAATTAAAAATGTTTTGTTAGGATGAATATGCTTTTTACTATTAGTGTTTAGCATTTTTTTTATATTCCAAAGTGTTCTGTTGAACCAAATAGATCGAAACCCAGGGCTTCACTCGATATTTCATAGACGCACAAACCATTTGAAATGAACACAGTCCATTGCGTGACCTTTTAATATCAATACAGCTTTCAAAATAATTCTTCCATGTAAACTTTTTCATTTGTCCTCTATAATCCAAAACGCCGACAAGAAATTTTACCGTTGCCGGAAAGAATTTTGTTGAATCTAAATTAAATGCGAGAAATTGCTACATTCCACAGTGCATACAGTTCAACGTGTTTCTATAATTTCGTGCCGGATTTTGTAGAGCTGGTGGTGACCAAATTACATCGTTTAGTCACTGCAATTTATTTAAATTGGATAAATTTGTGTAAGAACAATTTAAAACACTTTCAATTAACAATTTTTACGTCTTAAAAAGTTGATAATGACTAAGTTAAAAAAATATTTCAACATAAATACGAGTGATAAAAATTGCCTAACGTAATCATATTTGATATTAATTTCACACATCAACAAAGTTACAATCATTTTGCAGCAATATCTGGCAAAGTTGAATACAAGTTTACAATCCATTAAATATTTGAACATGGTGGTAATATACAGGGTAGGCCTAAAGTATGGAAACGCTACTATAACGGCGTAAATATAAGTTTGATGCTTAATTCAGTACTTACAAAATAATGGTTTGTTATCAAAAAAATAAAACACAATACGACAAGTTATGTACTCAGAGGCGGATTAAAGTCGTTTGAGGCCCCGGGCGCAGAAGAAAATATTGGGCCCCTTATAAAAAACAGAGACAGGGAAAATAAAAATACATGTAAACCTTATTTTTAAATAAATAAAGTTGGGGTTTGCGGGGCCCTTCAGAAGTTGGGGCCCAGGGCGCGCGCCCGGTGCGACCCCGTTAAATCCGCCTCTGTATGTACTGTCAATTACTACAGCGATCGTGTTTTGTTTAGTCAAATACAACGATTTTGTAAAAAATTATAAATAACTTTGAAACTCATTTTCCTCAAAAAATTTCTGATTTAACACTAAGCAAAATGTATACGACTAAAAAGATTTAAAAAAATCTGCATCAATTAAAGTACAAAAAATATATGTAGGCTGCCATTTAAAATACATGACGTTCGCCTATTGGCCGAAAACAAATTTAACTACGTCAAAATGAAGCTGACAATTTGCCATACACATTTTATACAAAACATTTTTTCATAAAACTTATTTACACCGTTACAGCAGCGTTTCCATACTTTTGGCCTACCCTGTATATACATACCTATACACAAAAATAAATATTATATTGGGCTAAAGAAACTAACACTTGAGCATTTATAGGCAAGCCGGACAGTTTAAAAAAATCAACCTACTTTGGTATTTTAATAGTAAAAAACAAATTTTACCTGAGTAAGTAAAATTTTCCATTTGCAAGGTAAATTGGGGTTATCTTAAGAGCATGTAAGTACACTGACTGACATAAAGAGGTCCGTCCCAAAGCAAAAACATCGCAAAGCAACTTCCTTTAACTAGATTAATTTAGCTATTTTATAAATATGGCATATCTCATAATGAAAATGTACATGCTTTAAAATGTTGAATGTGTTGGTTTTTTATAAAAAAAAATAATAATTTTGAGGTGTTTGAAATAGTAAATATAGTTAAAGGCACTTACAGTTTAAATAATTAAAGAAATAATTTTGATGTAGGTACTCCTGTATATTAAAATACAATTTTGTGTGAAGTACCTAGGACGTCTCGATTTGAAATAAATAATATTTATTGTTTATTCTGTGAACTATCAATATGGAGAAAAAAACAGACCTATAAAAGTTGTATTACGAAAAAGTGCACAAGTTTTTTGTAAATTATGTCTCATGTTACTAGTATTGATCTTTCGACTAGAAAATTAAAAAATTATTTAAATATCATTCAAAATTGTTTAAAGCCTATTTTAATTTCCAAAAATGGTACAATATTTATGCAAAACTTGTGGGCACCATTTCTAGGAAAGTTTTTCTATGCAATTTTAAATAATGATATGCACTTATCTTCTGCATAATTCTAATTTTGTTATAAAATTGCAATTAAATTTTAAATTATTAAGAATACTGCTATTAGGTTCATTACTAAACAACTAAAAATAATTTACATGAGATATTTCGTACTTTGAGTCATAAATTAACATGAATAATGTTTTAAAATAACATTTATTGTAATACCTTTCACGTCATTAAATGATAAATAATATTCTATGGAATCTGTTACATTATAAAAAAGTATGGAACGTTCTATTAATTACGTAGGTGCAGTTCCGATTGCTAGATCCGCTACTCCCACTTAATAGTTGTTCCTGACTCCTGCATAAAACACTACATCTGATCAACTGTTTTAGGAATGTTGGAATATTCCAGATGACCTTCGAGATACAATCGATATGTTTTACAACTTATTGTCGCCAAGTTTTTTTTTGCCTTTGTCGGGAACCTGTTACCTAACAACTTGCGCAAAGGGTTGGTGAAATTAAGTGAGCTATAAAAAAATTTATTCAGCATGAACACGATGTAATCGTGACCGGAAGTTACTACAACGCGAATTTGCCACGTAATTGTTACCTGATTCGGGGTCCCAACGGACTCGTTCAGCAGGAAACGGTTATGCGGGAATGCACAAGGCGGTTTGCCGGCGCTTGCAAATTTTATGGTAACTACAAAGTACAAACTACAGCATCTACTAGTGGGCTTTAATAAGTGTTACTTAACGCCAGTGGTGTTACTTAAACTTGGAAAGTGGGTTTAGAAATGTTGTTAAATTAAATTTTTCTATAAAGAACCTGACATTATTCATTCGTGCTTACTATGTGTGCTTAATTTTAAATTTGTGATACTTAAAAGATTTGATAATTTGAAAAACCGCTACTGTTTTGCTTAAGATTGTTAAAACAAATGTAACGTTATAATTTTATACTTAATTTTAAATAAATATGGCATACACAAAGTTAATAATCGACTGCTGTTAATCGGCAAAATTTGTGTCAATTTTCCTTACATTTCGTATTCATTTGATACTGTCGCTTTTTGCCTAATAAACAAATTTGTAGCGCTTTTATTTCTAAAAAAAATAACATGAAACATTATACTTCGTTTTCATATGAGTTTAAATGGTTCCATTTACATCATCACTCTGTAAAACAAAACCTCTATTACGACAATAGAAGGATTGCTATAAGGCTGGGCGCTGACGTGCAATGATCAGTTGTGCAACAGTTTGGTCGCGGGAGTCACTGCAAAGCGTTTAAGCCCATGTTTTGTAGGCGCGACTTGTTACACGCGACAATATAAATACATAGAAAATCTAGCCGCGCGCGATACAACGCGACCTGTCGCGCGTGACAAGTTGCACCAGTGGATTATGGACTTTGACAACGCACTCACATGCAACTGGCGTACAACTGGATATTTCGGCAACTGAACAGTTTGTGTCTTATGTCTTGACACAAACTGAACGGTTGCGCGACTTCGTTCAACTGTTTTGTGTCGTATAGGTTTAAATTTCGTCATCCTTATCACCGCAAGAGCACAGGTAGCTAACTCGGAGAAATCCATGTTGAAACCAAACAATTTAGTTGTTTGTGTGCTTGCATCAATGTGCTCCTGATTTAATTTTGCATATATGAACGCGGTTTAGTCATTCGCGGATCAAACCGTTGCAGAACTGATAACACAAAAACTTGACGCGAGACACCCTTTTTATCTCTATAAGGTCAGTCAAAAATAATAAAATATGGATACTACTCTAACAATTTCCCACTTTTCGCAAACATTCAGTGAATTTCAAACTACAATATTGCATGCGATTTTTGAAACAACTGTGATGGTTATTGACATGTTGCCCTTGACACCTGAATTTTCTCACCTGCTTCTACACGCCATTGTGTGTGTGTGTGTGTGTGCCACATGTTTATGTAATTATTTCTTTTGCTGTATACATACACGCATTTAGATTTAAATGTTAACCCAACAAATTAATTTTAAAACGATTAAAGATGTAATGTTTACCTAGTATACGTATACTACGTTACTACATACACATAATACCTAAAATCAAGCGTATAATACTGAGCTGATTACGCTTAAAACAATAATTAAAGTGACTCATCCACGAGGGTCATTATTTTCCTTCAAATTATAGAATAAAAGTGCGTAAAGTTATTACGCAAGAATGAATTTATTCCAAGGTCGCTACGCAGTTGTAATTTTGGATAGTCTGTATTATAACGTACTCATTATTAGAAACAAAATTTACGCACCGTGCACGAAACAATAACAGTTTTTTTTTAAGTAAATTGTTTCGATCAGAAGGCTTTTGAGAGAGCTAAAAAATGTTCCTTAAAAATAATGAATTTACAGTGCTTAAAGATTTTTTTGACCGCGTGCGTTCGACTTACTATTCAGAACCAAAAAAAGGTGATGTGTACTGTAATTCAAAATAAAATAACTCACCTTGAAAAACTTTATGTTTGAAGGTAGGCCATAAAACCTTAAACTAGAAAAAAAATTGCCTTTGAGCTTAACTAGATTATAATATTTGTTATCATTTGTGTTAAACACATTATAACATGCAAGGTTATTGTTTTATAAATACAGTGCTGCGCAAAAGTATAGGAACAGACAATCGGACCGTTATCGTAATTTTCGGATTCAATGAAAATATTGAGGTTGTAATACGATTTAACCAAAAACGAACCCAAACTTTGAAATTTTAAATAAAATACCTTGTATTATTTTTTAGATTCCTCTTGAAATTTAATTTTTAAAAAGTAAGTACTAAATTTTATGCGATACAGCACTTTCAAAAATTTTTAACATTTTAGTTCTTTGAAAAGGCAGAATTTCGTTTGAAATTTAGATTGAAATAAACTAATTAACACTTTGCACTAGCCCCATTTTAAAAATATTATAAAGGCGTTGTTAAGCTTGTTCAATCTTGTGAAACTTCAAACATCGATAACTCATTTTTCTTAAATACTGTAACACCTGCACAGTTAAATAATAATAAGTTATTGTATTAATCACAAGATACAAAGGATTTGTTGTAAATACGTGCTTAACGTATTATTCCCAAACGTTTACTATTAATTTATTTGCATTTTTGATCAACAAAGGAAGTAAAGTATAAATGAAACATTGTTATTTTAGTGTATAAGCAAAAATAGTAAGCATAGTAGACGATCGCTGAAATATTATCATAAATAGAAAACGTTGAGTAGGCTTAAACGAAACATATCAACTAACGGCGGTATCGAATGCTGTGATGACAGATTTGTAATAATCATAACATTGACCTTAAGATCTGAGTGATCAATAGAAGCTGTGTCAATGTGTTTTGTTGCGTATGGTTAGTAATTATGCAAGTCTAATTATTTAAGGGCTACTGGGAATTCAAGAAGACATGAATACTCTGTTAATTAATTAAAGTAATTTTGGATTACTATGAATAATACCTATACACGAATACACGTGTTATAGTCGATATATCAGAAATGATGATTTTGCAGGTTTAGGGTGGGAGAAAATCGCGAGTCAGGAATATTTAAAGTTAATTTAGGAGGGGATTCATTTAATAGAAAAGTATTTGATGAATTTAGAGCCCCACCTAAGGCATAAACTAAATATCCTACATGATTTGCCAAGTCCAATTTGTAGGCGTATTTACCCGCAATTCACCCCGCAAAAGCATATAAAAGGAAATGCTGGACCCAAAACTGGGTTCTTAAAACCGAAACACTACCCAAACCAATTGTTATCCAACTGGTATTCTGTCTGAGTCTTTGGGCGAGTTATCGCTGTCAGAGCTACTCCAGATATCAGTCCTCCTGGTGAGCCTGTTTGGGAGCTCCTTGGCGAGTATTCGCTTTGAGGGTGTTCCGGCGGCTTACCTCCTATTTCCTTCCTGGTTCTGTCAGAGAAGTCTAACTTGGGCGAAAGATCGCTGTCAGGTATGACCCGCAGGACCATCATTCCCACAAACTTACACACAAACATCGATACACTCAACTTCAACCATACTACGTCGCATTTTCAACAATATCTGAATGATAATCTGTTCAAAGTATGAAATATATAAATGGTAACAAGAATTCACAATAAATACCATTTGATACGTAACGTGTGTTGTTTTATTTTCTTTCCACACCCCAAACAGCTGATCTAAACTTGGAGTTCTACGAAAAACGACGTGAAGGAGTCCTCCACAAAGAATTGACGATCACGAGCCTAAATATCAAATAAGCCGCTTACCATAGATAAAAAACCAGATCTAAGGTAATAAGCATCTAATTACTCCTATACTACCAGTGGGTATGTTACAATACAACACCCAATATTTTTTTACATAGTCTTATAGTAAATTTAATATCCTTCAAAAACATTCGCTATATAAGGCTAAAAGAAGTGATTTTTGTATAAAACTAGTTAGTACTTTGCCAAAAATGTTTACCGGTAATTTTAAACCAACAGAAAATCTAAAAAAACAGCTTCTTAAATTATTTTAATCTAATTTGAAAATTGCTTTCCTATTAAATAATTAACAATTAAATCGAAGTTGCCAGCTTCGTTGGCAATTATTTGTAATTGTAGTAAATTACTAATAAGTAATTATTTCAATAGGTTTGTCAGACTTTTATAATTAACAAAAAATCGACATAATAATTATAGCAATTACATATTTGTACTCGTCTTGCTGTATGTTCGTTAATTCGTCTTTATTATCTGTACTTCTCGTTCTAGTGTTGTCGTTGTCATTTTGACAAGATAGCAGTTGACGCAAAAACGACTCAATTGAGTTTAATTAACCCGTAATCGATAAGGTAGGGTTTGTCAAACCTCATGAAAATTAAGAATTGTATGTTGATCTTTCATTGACTTTTCTATAAGTTTCCCAATTCCCAAGTGTAAAAACATTCAATAAAGTGTCCTCACGAGTTATTTCAATTTGGGCTTCACCACATTTAATCTTACCTGGCGATTTTTGATAAAATTTCACAATATATAAACAATTTCTTCACATCGAGTGACTGTTTAATACATGGTTAAAAGTTAAAAGTTTCCTAAAACATTTTTTGCGCTTGCTATATAACTTCAATTACTTTAATTATTGTAACAAATTCAAACTTTTAAACATTTACGTAGACTTAATTTTTTGGTACTTGTCTGCTTGGTGAGAGCCAGTAGTGTCTATTGTCACGTTTTGCCAACCATCCGCTGTCGTATTATACTGCCTTCATTTTTTTCCTTATTTTTAAAAAAAGCCCCAACCTTTAACCTGACCCTCTTTCACTGATCAAATAAATGACGGTCAGGTTTAAGGTCGTTTAAGGTTTTTTTTTCCAAGAAAACAAACTGTATTTGAGCCGTTCATAGGCCAAATCGATTAACTCCACTTTTTGAATCTTTTTAGATTTTAGTGTCAAAGCACTTGATGCTTAACTTTTTATATTTAAAATAACTTTGCTTAAAAATTAGGTTTAATTCCACTAAATAACAAAAAAACATTTGGCCGTCAAATTTTTTTTTTTTTCAAAGTACCAATTAGGTATGTTTGGGAAATACTATTTTATGTATTTTATACTTTGTTGGATAAAAGATACGCCTGTAATAATATATCCTACAATGGTTATTTGAATTTAAATTTAAAAAGGAGTTTCAAAAAAAGGCTGTTCACTATTATATCAATTTTCTCTACTTTTTGTTTTGTAGAGTTAATCGATTTGGCAACTGAGCGGTTCATTTGTGAACCGCTGACAATAGACACTACTGGCTCTCACCGAACACAGAAGTACCATTTTTTTTAAAATAATTTATCAACTGACATTTATTTATTGTTCTATTCATAACAAAATTGTTTTAAAAAATTAAGATAATTTAGGGTTTGTTACAACAGTATTTTTTATTACAAGTACCCCCAAAACATGTAGTTTTAATTGGGATATATCTTCGAGGGCGTATTGAAAAGTAAGGTCTCCAACGATGCCATTTCCGAACGCGAGTTGCTAGGCAAAATTTGACAACAGCGCTGCATTCCTTGGTTCCCCCACCCCAGTGTAAAACCATCCGCGAGACCTTGGGATGCTCAGCCGCTGCGTAGCACTCGTTTAGGAGGGAGCTCCCGCTTAGCTCGCCCGCCAGGTGCAAACTGCGCTCAGTGCTCAGTCATTCGATTTTTGAATGCAAAAAATATCTCTCCGATAGACATTCATCGCCAGTTAGTGGAAGTGTACAGTGCGAATTGTATGGACATAAAAAACGTGCGGAAGTGGTGCGGGAGTTTTCTGAGGGCTGGGAAAACGTCCACGATGAGCAGCGGTCGAGGCGGCCGAGTTTGCCGGAATCAACGGCGGCTCGAATCGACGAGATGGTGCGCAATAACCGGAGAATAACCCTTCATGAGATAAGGAAAGGTCGTAGCCACACTCTTCATTAAGACCTTCCCTTATCTCATGAAGGGTTATTCTCTATTCTCCGGTTATTGCGCACCATCTCGTCGGTTCGAGCCGCCGTTGATTCCGGCAAACTCGGCCGCCTCGACCGCTGCTCATCGTGGACGTTTTTCCGGCCCTCAGAAAACTCCCGGCACCACTTCCGCACGTTTTTTATGTCCATACGGTTCGCACCGTACACTTCCACTAACTGGCGATGAATGTCTATCGGAGACAGTGTTGCCAGATTTTATTTTTTCATGTCGCCAATTCGATCACTACATGTCGCCAAAATAAATTAAAAATCGCCCAAATTGTAAATGCAGCGCTGTCGCTATACCGTGAGCAAAAAACCAATTTTGCTGTATGACATCTTTCTTTTGAATAATGCATAGAGAAAAAGGTCTCCAACTACAAATGAAATTTAAAAAAACCAAATAGATTTTTATTTCTAGTTTTTTTTTTCATTCCAATTCGAAAAATCGCCCAAATTGCGATTTGCGATTTTCTAGAAAAACTTGTCGCTTTGATGTATTAAAACTCGCCCAATTTGTGATAAGTAGCCCAATCTGGCAGCACTGATCGGAGAGACCTTTTTTGCATTCAAAAATCGAATGACTGAGCGCAGTTTGCACCTGGCGGGCGAGCTAAGCGGGAGCTCCTTCCTAAACGAGTGCTACGCAGCGGCTGAGCGTCCCAAGGTCTCGCGGATGGTTTTACACTGTGGTGGGGGAACCAAGGAATGCAGCGCTGTTGTCAAATTTTGCCTAGCAACTCGCGTTCGGAAATGGCATCGTTGGAGACCTTACTTTTCAATACGCCCTCGTAACTCCATCTTATTACTAGTTATTTGTTCAGCCAATAAAGTTTTCAATTCACTTAATAAAAATCAATAGTTTTTTTTTCCAACAATAAATTACATTTTATGAAACGCCCCCCTTTTAGTAAATGTCGGTTTATTATTAAATCGATACATTTCTACCACTATATTTCACAAATAATAGTCATTAGTGTTAAACACAAAAACGTATGTAATTTATTTGCAAAAAATATGTTAAAATGTTAAATGATTATTGAGCAGTAAACTATTGACTTCCGCTCTTTCATTTAGTTTTTATGCAAGATAGAAACTGAATGAAAACGGAAACAAAATAACGATATTATTCGGAATTTTTTAAAGAACGGAAACGGAAACGAAATTAAAAATATTTATTTCCGGTTTTCCTTAATATTCTCCAATCTATTGTATCTATTGATAAAAAAAAGGCGGTAGTCGAAGTTGGTTTTAAAAAATACCGATTTGAAAGTCGTATATTAATTAACCTACTATGTATATTAATAATTCTTGACAATGGGAGTAATATATACTGAATTAAATAACATAAAAGACGCATATTAGCGTCGTTGTGTTGACAGTTGAAAAATATTTCAGGTAATGATCTACATTTTATAGTACACAGTACAGGGTGGGCAAATTTCGATGTTTTAATAGGGAATTTCGAAAACTATAAGAGGTATCAAAAAACGGACCGCGCATCCTCGATCTCTTTTTTCGACAAAAAGTTAATGGTGAAAACTAAAATTGGTTATCGTCTTTTGTTTTCGAGTTATCGCCGATATATAAGGATTGATGTATTTATTTTCAATAATACGCAAGTTAAGAAGGTTTTTTAGTTTGTTTTTTTTAAACAAAATTATAGTAGGCTGTAAACTAAAACAAAACAAGACCTTTTAAAACTCATTTGGTACAAGTTACGAAGGTTTTGTAATTTGTTGTTGTGATAAACATTACAAATATTTGAACATAAGATAAACTACAATAAACTACATCAGTGTTTCCCAAAGTGTGGTACGCGTACCACTGGGGGTACGGGAAAAGTTTGGTAGGGGTGCGCGCTGCACCGAGCTTTGGCAGCACCTGGTGTAGTATTTGTATTTTATTATGAATAAATTTGAATTTTTCGTTTATTATTTTTATTTTTTTTAACGAGGGGTACTCAGTGTTATGAAAATTATAGAAGGGGTACACAGATGTTGAAAGTTTGGGAAACACTGAACTACATTACTGCAGATTCCTTATCTATATACATATATAAAAAAAATTATATATTTATAATGTTTATCACAACAACAAACTACAAAACCTTCGTAACTTGTACCAAATGAGTTTTAGAAGGTTTTACACCTTGTTTTGTTTTTGTTTTCACAGCCTATTATAATTTTGTTTAAAAATAAACTAAAAATACCTTCGTAACTTGCGTATTATTAAAAATAAATACATCAACCCTTATATATTTGGAATGACAAAAAAATAAGGAATTTATATGTGATAGGTGATAGCCAACTATGGGTTCTATTTAAAAAAATACAACTTTATGTCACAACTCGTATTTCGAAATCTTTTTTAAAAAATTGTCTACGCCACTGCATTCTTATCAAAAAAGTGCCTGTAGAACGTCAAAATTATTTTTGTTTATCTTCATAAACAAGCGAAATATAGTCATAAAACGAATAGACGTAAAATCGAGTTATCGGCGATAACTGGAAAACAAAAGACGATAACCAATTTTAGGTTTCACCATTAACTTTTTGTCGAAAAAAGAGATCGAGGATGCGCGGTCCGTTTTTTGATACCTCTTATAGTTACTGAAATTCCTTATTAAAACATCAAAATTTGCCCACCCTGTACACACACTACAAAACATATACATACAAAATTCGGTTTAACTTATAGCAGTATTTCGCTTAACATTGTTAAAAATTAGTGTCTGCATGGTAAATATTACGTTTTGTAACTATAACATTTAAACAAATTATGCAGGTCTATGAATAATCCTTGTTTCATTTGATTATTGTAAATGTTGCCAACTGTTCCGTATCTGTACCTAAAATAAAGAGAGAAATATATTTTCATCTTGCTTTATTGGCTTCCGTAAAATATTCTTTATCATTTTATTTCATTTCATCCGTCTTGCAAAACGATTCGCGGACGAAAAATACATTAAAACGGCAAAAAACAAAAGTAAAGCGACATGGGAAGTTATAGGCAACTATATGGGAAAAAGGCAAAAAGAAGACAACTTTATCAACAATGTCAAAAATACAGGCGACAACCCATTAGACATACTAAACAATGTAAATGAACTATTTATAAATATGTGCCCCGACAATACAGATGGGTCAATTTCTGAAACCAGCCACTTCAAACATAATAATATGTCTATCTATTTACGTCCTACTTCTTACGAGGAAATCTATAAAACTATAATGTCACTTATAATAATAATAATAATAATCTTTATTTGTTCTGAATATCCCAAAAAAGGTGTAGAACTTGTCACAATAATAATTTACGTACATTACAAATAACATACATAGTTAATAAAAAAGAAGAAAAAAACACAGAAAAATGATATTTAAATATAACATTTTACAAAGTCAGCATCATTTAAATATTCGCTTACTCCATAGTAAGCTTTAGAAATCAGAACTTTTCTTAATTTCTTCTTCAATTCGCGGGTGGGAAGATTTATTATACTCTCAGGTGATGTGTTAAATTTGTTATATATAGCAATAATTGTGGAGGCTACATTTTTTTGAAGATAGGTATATTTGAAACAATCGGGTTTTAGGTTTTTTTTATGTCGCGTATTGGCTGCATGATTTCTTATATTCTCTTCGAACAGATCTACATTATTTTTTACGAACATGATGGCTTCGAGGATAAATAGACCGTAAAAGGTTAATATTTCGTTGTCACGAAAAGTTTCTTTGCAGTGATCTCGGTAGTTCAGGCCAAATATATTTCTTATACATCGCTTTTGTATAATGAAGAGGCGTTCTGAGTCACTAGCGTTACCCCAAAAAATTACAGCATAGCGTAACCTAGATTCGACATATGCATGATATGCAGTTTTGGCCGCGTTTGCATTGACCAATTTTTTTAGGTTTTTTAGTGCAAAAGGGTACCGTGACAGGCTTTGTGACAGGCGTTCGATATGGTATGACCAGTCCAGTCTAGAGTCAATACATAAACCAAGAAAAGATATTTTATTAACAACATTTATACTTGTGGAATTATTTTGAAATTTTAAGTCGGAGGTTATTTTACTTTGTGAAAATTTTATAACTTGCGTTTTATTGACGTTTAAGGTTAGATTATTTAACGTAAACCAATGTTGGAGTTGCCCTAAACAGTCAAAGAGTTTTTGTTCAGAGTTTTTGGAATCTGAGTCACTAATAATGGCAGATGTGTCATCGGCAAATTGTATAAGGGAAGTTTTGACAAAATCTGGAAGATCATTTGTGTACAGTATGTATAAGAGGGGGCCCAAGATTAATCCTTGCGGGACTCCTTTTTTGATTTTCTTTTTGTTGGATTTTAGAAATCTACCTGACGTGTCTTTTCCGGCAACGTATTGGTTTCTTTCCGAAAGATAAGATGTTATAAGATTATGGGCGGTCCCTCGTATACCATAGTGTTCTAATTTCGTTAGCAGTATCTCGTGGTCAACACTATCAAAAGCTTTTGAGGGATCAACACACATGACCATGGTGTGTTTGTCTTTGTTGAGGGATTGAAGTACATTTCGGATTGCCATGTAAATAGCACGGGTAGTTGTCTTGCCTTTTCTGAAACCATTTTGAGCGTTGTTTATTATGCCATAGTGGTCTAAGTAATTTTCAATTCTGTTGTAGATTATTTTTTCAAATATCTTACTGATGTTTGTGAGTATGGCTATGGGCCTATAGTTTCCTATGTCACTTACATCCCCTTTTTTGTAGATAGGTTTGATTTTTGCACATTTTAGTTTGTTTGGAAATATGCCATTTTTTAAAGAAAGGTTTATGATGTGATTCAAAGGTCCAGATATTAGGTCGGCAGTATGTTTTAAGAGGTTTGTTGGTATTTCATCCTCTCCTGTTGATTTTGTGTCCCCTGGGCACCATACCAGTTTAACATTATTCCTGCTTCCTAGCATGTTGAGTGCTTGTATGCAGTTCAGAACAAGTCCTGAGTTTACTTCTGACGAACCAAGAGCTTTTAACGCTGCTTGGCTGTCGGACATTATGAAGATTCTTTTGTTATCAAAATCTCTTTCTAATAATGTTTCTGCACATAAGTGCACAGCATACACCTCAGCTTGAAATATGGTTGCACACTGTCCAAGGCTTACAGATTTGCCTTGTCTCAGTTGTGCTGCTCCCCATATTCCGCAGCCTGTTCCATTTTGCGTTTTTGACCCGTCCGTATTAGACCAGGCCATTAAGCTCTATTTCATGGCGCTCCCATTGGTCCCGTGTTGGAATTGTGATTCCAAAGGTTTTCTCAATGGCTAGCGTCCTGTTTATTCTATCCGAGATCATATTTAATGTCGGATGCGTGTCGATCTCGTTGAGAATAGCTAAGTGCCCTTCTCTACGTCTCCCCTCTTTGGAGGTGATTTTTAGTCGGTACCCCCCTCTTAGTGCTTGTGATTTGACCACAAGGTAAAGAGGAGGTAAGTTCAGCAACACTTCCATTGCCGCCGTAGGCGTTGTTGTCATCGCCCCGGTAATACTTAGGCAAGCCAGTCGCTGTAGCTTGTCTAATTTATTTCTGCAGTCTTTTATCTGTGTTCTAGTCCACCAGATCAGACTTGCATAAGTTACGATGGGTATGACCATCTTGGTGTATATCCAATATATCATCCTAGGTGTTAAACCCCAGTTTTTCCCAAGCATCCTTCTGCAGGTCCATAGAGCTACAGTGGCTTTTTTGGTAGTTTTTTCTACGTGTAGTTTGAAGTTAAGTTTGCTATCTAGAATCACTCCTAAATATTTAACCTCTCCTACTGTTTCCAGTGGTTCTTCAAACAGGTATACTGTTTTAGTCCCACACGGTTTTGTTTTCCTAGTAAAGTGTACTAGTGAGGTTTTAGACGGATTTACCGTTAGACCCTCACCTGTGCACCACCTTTCGACAATTCGTAAGGCGCCTTGCATCATGTCTGATACTACGCCTCCGAACTTGCCTGTTGTTAGTATGGCTATGTCATCGGCATAGCCAACTGCAAAGTGCCCTGCTTTTTCCAGTCTCCACAGGAGCTCGTCTGCCACTAAGCACCACAAAAGGGGAGATAGAACCCCCCCCTGTGGGCACCCTCGGACAGCCCTAACTCCTGCAGTCTGTCCAAATGCAGAGGCATAAATATTTCTGTGTTTAAGCATTTCGGAAATCCATTTACAAATTGTAGAATGTATTCCTCTGCTTTCCACTGCATTTCGTATTGATCTCGGGGAGGCATTATCAAACGCCCCCTCGATATCTAGAAAAACTCCAAGTGTGATCTCTTTGTTCTTTAGACCACTCTCGATCTTGCTAGCTATTTCATGTATGGCCAGCTCGCAAGATTTTCCTGACTGATAGGCATATTGGTGTCGATTAAGGGGTGAACCCCCAAGAACCTCGTCCCTTATGTGCCTTTCTATAAGTCTCTCCAATAGTTTTAGGAGGAAGGATGTCAGACTTATTGGTCTGAAAGCTTTGGGCTGGGCGTATGACTCTCGTCCCTGCTTTGGAATGAAAACCACCTTTACGTCTCTCCAAGCTCTAGGTACATATGCGAGGGCTAAGCTAGCCCTAAGCATTTTACAAAGGTTGGAGGCCAGCAAGTCTAGCCCTTGCTGTAATAACACAGGTATAATTCCATCTTTCCCTGGTGATTTGAATGGGAGAAATTTATTGACTGCCCATCTTACTTTTGTTTGATTTATTACCTTTTTGGCTATTTGCCAGCCCTCTCGGTTTGCCCTGTTGAGGTTGTGGCATATATTTTCGCCTCTTTCAGATCTTTCGTTCAGGGTGTAAGAACCTGGGAAGTGCGTATGGAGCAAAAGCTCCAAAGTCTCCTTCCCAGTTTCTGTATAGGCCCCGTCTGATTTTTAAGCGAACCGATGTTTCCTTCGGTCCCTTTCATGAGGACTTTTTGGAGTCTAGCTGTTTCAGGTATGTGGTATGCTAAGGTAAACAAAAACAGCGTTATAAAGTATGGTAAAACTCTTTACTGAATGTAATTGTCGTAAATTCTGTAAATATGTTTTTTAATTTGATTATTTAGATTATAGCGTTACACTCTTTACCCAGTTTTATACACGCCACTGGTAAAAATGTTACTCATCGAAGCCATCTATGTTGCAACAATAATTGTTAACTATTTGCAATTCTATATGGTAGTTTACCCACTAATCACATAATCACATGACTATAACAAAATATATAAGCTATGCGGCCTTGTTCGTAGACAATCACACGTCACACGTCATATTGGTCCAGACTATCCTGCAACGTAATCAACGAAATGAATTAATGACTTTTGATGTATGAATCATATAACAGCAACGAAGAATTACAAGTCAGCAATAGCTCCATAGATAAGAAATGATCTAACTTGACCTTTCATTATAATTTTAAAAATAAAAGCATTTAACGTGATAAAGGTCCTATTAATATTCATTAGTGTAAACTGTGTTATACTAATGATAAATGTGGTATTTTCTGTATAACATTTGAGTCACTTAACCCATTTTTTCCCGAATTATTTTTTTAGGAAAAATTTATTAACACTTGGTCAAATTTAATTGAGAATAACATAAAAAAACAGGTTTTATTAATTTTTTGAATGTTGCTATTTTTGAAATTGTTTATTTTATGTGTTACAAATATGGAACACTGGGAAAATTCGAGGTGTAAAATTTAAATAACCATCTTTTTCGAAAAAATTTTTTATTGTGAAAGAAAATCAAAAGAATGTAAATTTTACAAAATAATTATAATTTAACTAAATTTACTTCACATTTTTCACATGATCTTGTAGAAGTTTTTGCCGGAATCATCCAATGATTTGCACAATCATATCCAACAGCGTCAGATACTCTGCTGGATATTTCCTTTGACGATTTTGGTCTTCCTCCTCCAGTCGCAGCAAATCTATTTAATATGGCACTATGCCTTCATCTATGCTCAGGTGTTCAGGAAAGTGGGCATATTTGATGAATCGATCATTTAATAAATTAGTTAAAGGCCGTACTTTGCTAAATTTGTCATATGTCTTATGTCGTAAGATAACAATGACAATATTTTTTTATATCTTCAAAGCGATTTCGACTCATTGCTTTTGCAACAGTTGGATTGTTGAACTTCATTATCAAAAAATAGTTCGAAACAGTCTACTGAATCAGATGGTATATTTTGTGGTTGCTTCAGAGAAACAAAAGGTAAAAATATTTGCTGTAGATCATATGATCTTGACCAAATTCTATTTTAATTTTTTTTGTAACTCGGAGAGTGGAATATTATCATCTTCATTGTCTCTTATTTCTCCTAAATGAGCAGTTTCTATTTTAGTCTGAATGATAGCTACTGGTTCAGCTTCTAGTTGACGTCCACTGAGATGATTTATGTCTCCTTCTTCATTTTTATCATCACTATCTTCTTCGCTGTCTCTGCCATCTTTAGGAGGTGTGATAAATACATCTACATTCTCTACTTCCTTCCAAAAATGTTCATCTTCTATACTTTCTAAAAGTTCAGTTGTAGTAACAGGTCTATAAAAAATTACCATTTTAGTGCAATTATTTTCCCGGTGTTCCATTTATGGAACATTTTTTTATTTATAAATTTTAAAAAAAAGCACAAACAATGTTAAGCAAATTAGTATGTACAAATGTTATATAATAATAAAAGATTACTTTTCAATAGAAACACGTTCAAATAAGTTATATTAGCGTAATAAAAATCTTGCCTTTCATTTGACATGTTTTGCAGCCAAGTGAACTAAAACTTGGCGCGCTTTTTTTACACAAACAAGTTTGCACTGACAAAATTATATTGTAACATATTTCCCCAGACGTCTTCTCTGATGAATCATACCATAAACAGAGCATTATTTTTGTAAATACAGGCAATAAAGATCACTAATTCAAATGTTCCAATATTGGAACACTGGGAAAAAATGGGTTAATGGCTTATGGTAGTAAAAATTACTAATAACAATCGAATTTTGAAAAATCAATGAATTAGGGTAATGTTTCTCAGTTAAAATTAACAAAACAAATTTTCAATATCTGCAATTAAAAACAAAAAACAACCGGTCTCCAAAAAGCAGATGGAATACTATAATTGAGTTACCATGCCCCGTTCTGCATTTAACGAGATACATTGTACATTCCATCAATTTGTCCGCAGTCCAACCGTAAACATAAAATGTCCTGCTTTTTATTTCACAAGAAACTTCTTTAATCCGTGCGTATAACATACAACTTAATACGTAACTACCCATAATGTTATACAGGGTGTCCCAGATTACATTTCCAGAATGTGGATCTCGCTTAGTACTGGTTTGTTTAAATTAGATAAATTATTCCTTAGTATGAAAGGACCAACAATTAATTTTTAAAAGTACAAAATTTCTCGTGCTTCAGATGTTAGAATAGCAAAAAATATAAAAATGTCGAATTTATTTTTCATCTCATAACTTTTTGTCTTAATCATTAAATCAATTTTATTTGTGAATTTTTGAGATATTTCCAAAGCCCACTAGTTTACTGCTATTAAATATTGTATTTATATTCGTAAATTATCAAGAAAACCGCAAGAACTCGTAAAACGCTGATTTTAGACATAATTGACCTTTAATAGTTTTTGAAGATAATAATTACATTATCAATAAAAAAATGTAAAAATATATAGGATGTTTAATTTTAAAAAACTGACTCATTCGTGTTTGAAGTTTGACTAAATGGACCGGGCATAAAGAACACACTGGTGTATTATTTTAAACTTTTAACTAAACAACCATTGTGACACTATTGTCCTACAAAGTTTCAAAGTTAAGTTGTGTTTTTAGACTCGGTCTGTCAGTATTTTTAAAAAAACTTAAATAACTCAAAAACGACTGATTTTAGGTACGTAAAACCTGCACTATAAGACTATAACTATAAAATATACTGGGGGTTCTATTTAAAAAAACAAAGTGACGTATAGGTACGTAAAAACAAAACATTGTGTATAGTTGCAAATAATTTAAGGTTATGCAGTAAATGACCACAAACAACTTTTATTTGAAACTTTTTTTTGTAAAGTTGACACAAGTCGAGATATTGATTCGTTACTTTACATTTTGTACACACTGTTTATTGTCTCCTTACCAATTCAACCAATCATTCCCTTCCCACGAGCTTAAATAAATTCTAAATTTTGAAATTAATAGCTGTAGTTGTTATATCCTTGGTAAAAGAAAAATAATAAGCTGCCACTTGTTAAAATTTGTTTATACCGGGTGTAACTGAAATCAGGCTCACTCCCTTTTTTTCTTTAGTTTTGAATTTAGACAAATGAAATTTTAGACATGTAACATTTGCAAAAAACTGGATTATTTGAACACGGGTACACTTTTGTTTCATTTCCGGTTTCGCCGTAAATGACCATAACTTTGTTATTTTAAATGGAAAACCCTGTATATTTTTACATTTTTGGAAAGAGGAAACGATTTTGGATACAAATGTACGATTTTGGTTAATTTTTATAACCTCAAATATTTTTTTGACAAAAATTAAATTTTTTATTAAGTGTGCCGTGACCCGCATAAATTAAGCATAAATTAAATTTTATTTTGTCAACAAGTGTCCAAAAAACGGTTTTGTAAAAAAACACAAAAAAAGCATTTGTTTTGTTGCCATTTGGCATAAACAAACTATGATTATTAGGATATCTTACCAAAATCTTACAATAATTTGAAATTTTTAATGCCTGCTCCTAATAAAAATACCAAGTGATTGGTATTGTTGAATTCGCCAGAAAATACTCTATTTAAATAACCGCATGCGCCACCATCGTTCCATTTAAAAAAATTGATTTTTTATCAAAAAACCAATTTCGCAACCTTCTGGGTCTATTAAAGCAGCCCAAATGGCAATTAAAATTTACAAAACCGTTTTTCTGACACTTTTTGACATAATAAAATTCAATTTATGCGGGTCACGGCACACTTAATAAAAAATTTAATTTTTGTCAAAAAATTATTTGAGGTTATAAAAATTAACCAAAATGGTACAGTTGTATCCAAAATCGTTTCCTCTTTCCAAAAATGTAAAAATATACAGGGTGTTCCATTTAAAATAATAAAGTTATGGCCATTTCCGGCGAAACCGGAAGTGAAACAAAAGTGTACCTATGTTCAAATAATCCAGTTTTTTGCAAATGTTACATGTCTAAAATATCATTTGTCTAAATTCAAAACTAAAGAAAAAAAAGGGGGTGAGCCTGATTTCAGTTACACCCAGTATATAAATAACAATAAAATACAAACAATGTTCATTATATTACTGAATATTCCGTTTTGTTTAAGACAATTTGGAAGTTATATGTGCACTTACAGTTTTGTGGGCGTGCTTATGTGTAGGTAATACTTATTGAAAAACAAAACACACTCAAAACAAATGAGTAATTTATGCTTGTAAGAGACCGGCGTAGCTGTCATATGAACGCTGTGTTCACTTGTAAGCGTTTGTGCGTAAAAGTATTGATGAAGGTTGTAATTGTAACCATTACACATTTATGGCCTACATTCTACATATAATTTATCCTATGCATTTGAAAAACAGAAAACCTTAACCAACCTTTAACTTGACCCTTTATTATTGACCAAGCGAACGAGGATGAGATTAAAAGGTCGGCGAAAGTTTTTTTTAATTGTAATTTTTAATGGATTGCAATATTGCAAAAACCTTTATGATGAGTTTTAGGCCCAAACGCTTACATGTGAACGTAGCGTTTAAACACGAGAACATAGCGTTCGTATGACAGCCATGCCGGTCTCTTACAAGCATAAATTACGGTTTGGGGGAAATTGCTCGAATACAATTGCTCGAAGGTAAATTGCTCGAATACAATTGCTCGAAATACAATTGCTCGATTGGGAAATTACTCGAAAGGTAAATTGCTCGAATGACAATTGCTCGAAAGACAAATTGCTCGAAAAAATTAAAAAATATTACATTTTTATAAATACAAAATAATTAAATGTACCATAAAAGTTGTTTACATTTTTGCTTACACTTAGAAAAATGTATTTAAATTTATTTACAAATACATACAGGGTGCGCCATTAGTGCGATAAAGTCAATTATTGCCCTTAATGTCAACTTAATAAAAAAAAGTTTTCAATGAAACTTATAGTATTTCTACACGTGTATGTTTTAAAATTAGTTTCAAGTATACAGGGGGTTTCATAAAAGTGGGGCGTCACTAAAGGTATTTTTTTTAAACTGAACACCCAGTATATTTTTGCATAATCGAATTCAGCAAGAAAATCTCCATATGACAGTATTTTGTTTTTTTAATTTTTTTGCGACGTTGCCAATTTATCTTAAAAAAACTTTGAATTTCCAGAAAAACAGGGTACAATACTTGTCAAGAGCACAACGTTATGAATAATAATTGGCAAATGATATTTTGCACATACAAAGTCAAAAGGTGTAGTCATAGTCTAAATACATCAAAATTAATTTATATTATACAGGGGGTTTCTTATAGATGTGCCAACTTCCCAATTTTCAAACATCAATAACTTTATTTTTTCAAATGGAACACCCTGTATATTATTACGTCATTTTGTTGCATTTTTGTTTTTTCTTCAACTTTTCTTAATACTTACCTATACCTAAAATGAATATTTTCTGAGATATTTACATTTTACTAATTCTTATAAGCGTTGTGTAGGAATTTCCTAGTTTTCTCGGAGTAGGCCTCGACTTTGACAATAGAAACAATAATTTCTGTAGTAACAAATGTCAGAGTTAATTGCTGTCAATTGTTAAAACATAAATAAATGAGTATAACATATGCAATATGAATTTTCCAAAATTTGGATATCGCCCACCCCTACCTATAGGTACTACATAACTGTTCATTCTGACTATATTGTTGTTATCTTATGTTCAACTATTCATAATGCTTATCTCAACAACAAATAAGAAACCTTCGTAACATGTAGCAAATGAGTTTTGTAAGGTTTTACACCTTGTTTTTTTTTTTGTTTTCACAGCCTATGTTAATTAAAAAAAAAAAAAAACTTTTGTAACTTGCGCATTATTAAAAATAACAACATCCCCTTTGAAATAAGAAAAACAGAAGTAAATGTTATGTACATTTTATTGACAAATAAAATATTTTGTATTTATAACAATGCAATAGTTTTACATTTTTTCGAGCAATTTGTCTTTCGAGCAATTGTCATTCGAGCAATTTACCTTTCGAGCAATTTCCCTTTCGAGTAATTGTATTTCGAGCAATTGTATTCGAGCAATTTACCTTCGAGCAATTGTATTCGAGCAATTTACCGCCACCCATAAATTACCAACAAATGTGTATTTTGTACATCGAATAAATTAATTGCAATATTTAAAATTTTAAAAACTAAGTACACAATATTAAGTAAACAAATCACTTTTTATTTTGCTGAAATCTAAGAACAAAATCATTTACTTTTATTCTAGTTACAATTTTTTGACCATAAATATAATGGGTCCGACTTGCCTCGAGTACTGTACTAGTAATTTTCACACGTTTAACGGTATTAATATTTAATCTTTTTTCATAAGGAACCCAGGGAACAACAGCTCTATCTTGAGAAAGGACGGGTACTAAACTTTTATTTGCAGGTCCACATGTCCTTGTGTTTAAGGGAAGTTCTAAGTCCGGTGAACAAATGCAGTTTTGTAAGCGTCTTTTCCCATCTTCTCTGGTTTTTGGAATTTCTACTTTTAAAGGAGAATAAAGTAAAAGTGCCGATTGTGCAGAAGGTTTCGATGGACATGGAGAATAAACAACCTTTGTAGAGGCAAATGTTTGAGAATTACGCCTAGAAGAAGCTGTTTGGGTCATTTGACTGCAACAAGGCAAACAACTGCATCCCGCTAAATTACTTGTAGATGAAGACATTTTTGACTTAGAAGACTTATAAATACATTCTACGGGTGATTTCTCTCTTTGAGATGTCTTTGAGCCTGACTTAGAACTTCCATGTTTGCATTTACATTTCTTTTTTGTTGAATTGCCAACCTGAGTACCACGCATAGCAGTTCTTGGTGGTCTTATAGTATACTTTAAAATAATATTTTTGATTTTTGGCATACTCGAATAAGAAATAGGAGACGTTGCTCTATCTTGCGGTCCTTGTACAGATTCTTGATCACAAAAGCACTCACCCGATTCCTCTGGAACAAATTTTTTTTTTATCAATGCACTTTAACACAGTTGCTCCTTACCTTGCGGCTGATACTTCGCCAACAGTTCTAAACGTTTAGATGCTTTTTCTATGTTAGACATCACTTTTTTAGCTTTTTTATGGACGTCTTTGAATTTGGGTGCATCTAAGCGTTTTAAACTGTTTTCACTTACCTAAAAACAATAATATTCACAAGGATGTTACATTTATATTCAATAAAAGGCGGTACTTCCAACATTACAAAAATATAAAAGCCTGATGCAAAAGTAATATTGTACTTTTAAATAATGTTTGTTGGTCAGGTATTTTTTACATTCTTGCTAAGATACCTTATAATAATATCTAACGGTAGATTTGCAGAAGATTAAGTAAGTTCTAAAATGCATGTTATTTTTGATGTTTATAAATGTCACTGTTAAAAAACTTGGCGAAATAAGCTCTTTCTTAAGTTATATTTAACACTTTCATTATTTTAAAAAAATTCCAATTCTTTACTGATCAAGGATTAAAAATAAAAGAAAGTCTAAGGAAATCAATTCTTAAGTGTAATAAAAATTTACCATATGCATCCCACAAGGTATGCCTTCTCTAATTTTTGCATAAATCAAATGGGGATCTTGTAAGTAAACGTTAAGAGATACAAATGTGATTAAATGGGTCAAAATAATCTATGATTTAAGGGCAGCTATTCTATGAAAAACAAATTAAAAAATAGGTAGTTTTTGTGCTATTGATAAAAAAGAAAACACATTAGGTTCAAATCTGCGCAAAAAGTGCTTCAATAATGTGGAAAACTATTGTGGTTTCAAATAAGCAAGTTATAAGCAAAAATCAAAAACCTGATGTGTTTTGTTTTTTATTAATAGCGCAAAAACTATACATTTTTTCAAAATTATTTTTCATGAAATAGTTGCTCTTAAATAAATCATAAATTATTTTGACCCATTTAACCAACTTTGTATCTCTTCCCGTTTAGGAGATCCCCGTACCGTTTATTGTAACTGGGACACCCTTTATACATATAAAGGGACATGTAAAAAATTTTTTGGTAAAAACGTTTTATTTGGGTCCTAAACATTCGATTTATACAAAAATTAGCAAAGGCATAGCTCGTGGGTCACCCTGTATTTAAACTTTATGTTTAAACATTTAGAATATGGTGATCTTGGAAAGTGTTAGACAAAGAAAGATGGTTAATTGACAAACAAAAGTGTTTTTATGCGCTTAGTAATAAGCGTACAATGAAAACGTCCATATTGTAACCATAAATGTCTTTTGCATTGATGCACCTACCTTCATTAACGAGTGGTGTTTCTGGAAATGCAATACATAAAACTGTGTATTTATAGCTGAAATTCCATTTTCGGTTTAATTGGAAATCACCTTAAGTTTTTTTTCTTTTAATAAAACGCCCCTTAGGTATATTAAACTTGGGTTCAAAAATATCAAGCCACCTCGCATATAGCGGATGCCTTTGTTCTAAGGCCCTAAACTTGAGAGAGAGAGAAAATGAATTTCCGATTATTTGGTATCATTTTAAAGGCAATGAAATAACCTTTTGAATAGTACATGTTTCGTTTTTTATTTCTTAGTAGTACTTTTAAAAAACGTCTTTAAATTCAAAAGTGCAACGTGGCTCGATATTTTTCTACCAGAGTATATTTAAATTTTTTTAAAGAAAATATAATATTTTAATGCAGCTGCACCGTTTTGGTTAATTTTTAAAACCTCCAATAATTTTTTAACCAAAATTTATTTATTCATTAATGAAGCCGTGACCCGCATAAATTAAATTTTGTCATGTCAACAAGTGTCTGAAAAACGGTTTTGTAAATTGTTAAATTCGCCAAAAAAATACTACTAGGTCACAGCACACTAGGGTTTCTCATATTTGACATTTTTGCTTAAAAAATTAGGTCAATATTTTGAAAAAAAATAACCTAGAAACGGAAGAAGCGGTTTATTACTTAAAAACAACTCCAAGTCATATACAGGGTTCTCTTTTTTCGCGGGCCACTATGGAAATCTCGTAAACGGTAAGAGTTACGACTTCGGTTAAATTGGGGCAAAGTTGTATATTCAGGTGCTTAATAATTTGACGCAAACAGAACTTATCTAGCCCTTTTAGTTTTTGAGATATAGGGAAAAGAGTAAAAAAGTGGATTTTTGTTTTTTGCTCGTAACTTTTTCATTTGATGTCAAATTTCATTTTTGTAAAAACACTTTCATGGCCACTTTTTGCAAGGAATCAAATTCCCCAATTATATTTTCCGTGCGACGTTTCGTTTTTTTAAAACCATCATCAGGTCAATTTTTTCTTATGGACTGATTTTAACGCCAATTTGTAGAGAATTTTATTCTGAATTCGACAATGTATAACAGTTGGCACTTTCTTGAAACAATTGTTGTTAAAAACGGCAAAAACAAATATTTTATTTAAAACAAATCCTAATCGGCATGGTAAATAATTGTCTTTGTCCCTTTTTCCTTGGAAACGGGTAAGTAAACCGCATGAAACTACTAATTAAAAAAATCGTTATTAATAAATATGTTAGGAATGCATTAACATTGTTCACTTATTAACAAATATTTTTAGAATATTTTCTTCGGTTAAGTAATACATTTCTCTAAAATGTGTATTTAATCCTTATTTGGCATACAATTATTTGTAACAAAAAATAACGAGTTATGTCTTTTATCTGCGTTAATGACTTCTAATAAGCAAAAAGCGCAAACAGATTTCTAGACATTTTTTGTAAACTATGAACACTTATATTATTTGATTACGAAAATTTTGTTACAAATAATTGTATGTCAAATAAGGGATTAAATACACATTTTAGAGACATTTATTACTTAACCGAAGAAAATATTCTAAAAATATTTGTTAATAAGTGAACAATGTTAATGCATTCCTAACATATTTATTAATAACACATTTGGCTCCATGATTATTATAAATAAATAATAAGATAATATTGGTGAGAGAAACATACTTTCAGAAATATTACCGTACTATTGCAATATCGTTTGTATGACACAAAAATATACTTTTTACAATGAATTTTTGTAAAATGATTAAAGAAAACAAAATTGATCTATGCTTCGGTCTTATTCAAAATTTATTAAAAGGAAGTCTTGCCGCATAAAATGCTTCTCAGTTTCTATTGGTATGGGTGGAATTGTTTTGAGAGCATTCAGCAGAAAAGAGACATCATTTTCATCAATTAAATTTTATTTATAAGCTATACGTATTTTACTTCGCATTACCAGGATACAAAAAAAAAAGGGTAAACGTATTTCGATCATTGAACAAATTTTTATTACATAAACTTTGTCATGGAGACTGGGCTTCTTCACGCATACAATGGGTGTACATAATTTGTTATTCCAAAGCAGAAAACTATTTTGAAATAAGAATAAAGTTTTTTCATAATATAATGTTGGCTAAGATATTTATAATAAATTCTGACATTGTTGAAATTATCATAGTAAAAATTTTAACACAAAATAAACGAAAATAACAGTTTTTAAATATCCCGGGGTCCCGGGAGAGAAACCCTACAGCACACCTATTAAAAAAATATATTTTGGTTTAAAAAATATTTTAAGTAATAAAAATTAACCAAAATGGTGCAGTTTTGTAAAAAAATGTATTATCTTTCAACAAATACATAAATATAAAGGGTGTTCCATTTTTAAAAAAAAGTTTGGCTGATTTCCGGTTAAACTGTAGGTATATGGAATCTAAAGTAAAAATTCACAGTTTTATGTATTTTATTTCTGGAAAACACCACTCCAAATTTAATAAAAGTAGGTGCAATAATGCTAAAGATATTTGGGGTATACCAAATTCCAGTAACACTCGATATGTTTTTATTTCACAGTATACTAATAAATAGAGTTAAATATATATTGAAAATTACAAACCCATATATAAAGGAAAAAACTACTTTTTAATTACATTAAATCAACCAGTTACGCAATTTTTCCATTTATCTCAAATTTTAAATTATGTTTTAACAATTAAATGCCACTACTTTATTGTCTGACAAAGTGCACACAACATTTTCTTTACCAAGTTTTTTTTACGAACAATCCATTTAAGATTTTTTAAAATTGCTAATTTAAATTTTTATCTGTATCTAGTATGACATGGATTTTTTCATAGGTAAAATAAAAGTTTCGCAGGGTAGTAAGCTATAGCTTTCTACAATTGAACCATTTCGTCTAATTTAACTGACCTTGTATCTCTTATGCCTCGTCCAGACGTATGTAATATGTAATGTAATGTAATGCGAATTGTTTGGACGATACAGGAGCACGATGCGAATCCTGTTGTTTTTGTTTTACATGTAACGCTCGCAGTGACGTAAAACGACGAATTTGCCTTACATTACATTACATATTACATACGTCTGGACGCACGCTTACATCTCACCTATTAAATGCACTCTGTTTATTATATCAGATAAATAGTTTAAAATATTGAGGATAAAAAAGAACACTATTAATTCCAAAAATATACAACATACTTTTTGCATCAACCCCATAAAAATTATCACTTAGATTTGATAGTTAACCTTTTACCTGTTTTGATATTCTGTCTAAATACTCTTGGGTTTCAATGTTCTTGGTCAAAATCTCAAGCATTTCCCATGCAGGTTTATAAATTAAAATAGATCGCTCGTTATTCACACAAAACCCTAACGTCTGTATAACACTTTCATAAGTTACAAAAAATTGTTTACCTTTCTCCTGTTTAATTATATATGAAAAGGTGTCTAACAATGAACTGCAACAAAATTTTAATCATTTTTTTTACTGTGATTACATGAAGTTTTTTTTTATTACTGAATTTCACCTTACACTATTAAACTTTCTCCTGGTGGATAGGTAATTAAGGGAACTATGCTAATTAGTCCCAATAACATCTTTTGGCATTCTTCTCGGTCTGTTAAGAATTCGCAACTTTTTGGATATGAGGCTAATTGCGCAATACATCCGGCAAGCGAATAAATATATTGATAATCGACTGAATCCTCAAGTAAGGAATCAAAAGTGTAGGTTCTTATAAAACAGTAACTACATCCATTGACAATTTTAGCGAAGTCGACCAGTTCGACACCCTTAAACACAAAATTATTTCAGAACAAATTAATGCAAAATATAGTGTGAGTGTGTGTATGTGTATGCTATGATATCCCACGTAAATTCAGTTACTTAGTAATCTTTTTTTTTTTTCATTTACTCATACTTCGTTTGTAACAAATGAGCACTAACAGCACATTACCTTAATAGGAATAACCTGAAAAAGCAAATTGGCCCTGAAAGATATTAAAAAGCTGCCTTAAATTGCAACTAACCAGAAAAATGTATTTCACTTAAAAATGTTAACGCTCGAAAAAAAAAAAGTCTAATAAACTGGAACCCCCTTCCTAAAAGCTTGCAATTTAAAGCACTTATTAAAGTTTAATTGGACTTTTGAGATTGTAGTATTATTTATAAATTGTTTATAAAGTCTATTTTTAATTTAAAAATTGTGCATTTGAAAATTAATAACAATCAAATAAAAGAATTAAAAATTAGAAATAAAAATAAAAATACAGGTTTACAATAAGATTTCAGTATCCATAATTTTATATGATAGTAAAAGTTGGGCAACCCTTAAATAAGGTGGACATTTTTTGACCAACTGGGAACACATTCTTACCAGAAAAAAACTGTTAAAAGAATCAAATACTCTGTAAAAATATTTCAACACCATTTTAAATTGTGAAGGCAAACTATAATTTCCTTTTCACTTTTAGCACAGTTTGTTGTTTAAGATTTAGTTAAAATACTAGGCGTATAGTCTATTCGGCCAGTGATGAGATCTATCGGATTAACTGACTGGTGTATAAATGTAAGTACGTAAGCGGTATGTTTCGTGTTTATGTGCTTAGAACTCGATGACACAGAAAAAGACAGAATGCATGTATGTATTTCGTTGCCGCCTTACTGCGCTAATCCGATAGACCTCACCACTGGCCGAACGGACTATATGTCAAAAGCAGGGCATGAAACCGGTTTTTTAAACCGGTTTAAAAAACCGGTTAACCTTTATTTTTTGTCCAAAATTGTGATTTTTAACCGAAACCGAAACCGTTATTTTTAAAGGCAAAAAAAACGGTAACCTTTAACCAAAATAATAAAAAACCGGTTTTTTAAACATCTCGTTTTAATAAAAATTATTTTGAAAAAATACAAAATCTGTATTAAATGTGATTAGTTTACCAAAAGTAATTACTGAATGCTTGATTGTACATATATTATAAAATTATAAATAGATAATATCTTTTTATACTTTGCATTCCAAATCTGAATAATGTTAAAAACCGGTTAAATTAACCGGTATTTTCAAAACCGGTTTTTTACGGAAAAAACCGGTTTTTCAACAAAAACCGTTATAAAAATAAAGTTCTTGAATTCGGTTTACCGTTAACCAAAATTTTTTTCGGTTTCTAGCCCTGGTCAAAAGTAAGGGCAGATCGCTAATTAGGGGTAGGCGATATCGAAAAAAAGTCTTCTCGCCCTTATTTTGGTCCCCATATCGCGATATATCGGAATATCGATATATCGCCCACCCCTATCGCTAATAACTCGTGATAAATAACAAGGAGGAAAATCGTGCATGCTCCATAGCTTCAACTGGTTTATTGTCTGCTATCGCCATCTTTGTCATCAGGCACCGCTTCGGTGCTGCTTGGTGCTTGCCTTCGCGTGATAAGTGATTAGAATATAATAGGCGCGTTCGGGACGCTACTTCCAGAGCAGAGCGGAATGGAGTGTCGTAGAGTAAGAGCGTAGTCACGTGGTCTCCAGAGGGGATATCTCGAGCGTTCGGGGCGTTTTGGTGCTGATGCGCAAATTGACAGTCTCGCCATTTTCGAAGTTCAATACGTAATTCGATTTCTACACGCGAAATAATGCAGTACTGCTGAAATTAACCACAAATTGGATGAAGTTTATGGACATTCGGTGATGAGTGACAGAAAGGTAAAGAAATGGTGTCGTGAGTTTGGGGAAGGCCATAGGTACAAACGTTCATGATGAAAAAAGGAGTGGAATGTGCAGTATTGAAAAGATTCGGCAATTCAAGTGGTAACTTTTTTATCACCCTTCTTGAAGCTCGGAGCCCATACCAATGCACTTCCATGTCTTTCTACACCGTAAAGGGTAGGTATCTGCATACTAGCGCTTCGAGGAGACGGATAAGTTAAAAAAAGCGGTAGTGAACTGGCTGAATACCCAGGCGGCAGATTTTTATGCAAAAACTTATTCCTCCTTATAAAAAGTGTTTGGAAAGCAATGGTGGATTATGTAAAAAATTGAACTTAATATATACAAATATATAAACGGCATAATATTTCCTTTCTATAAGTTTGCGTTTTCTTTATGACAAACCAATCCTTACTTTTGACATGCGCCTCGTATATTCATTTTAAATAAAGTATAGATTTTCTAAACAGTATGTAAAACGATAAGGACAAAGATAAAATTATAATTTTCTCGTTTTTTTCTTTCTATTGTTCCAAAAAAAAACGCTGTCTCCAACTTCATAGCTTGCTAGAAAATATTACATTGTCCTAATAATTAACAAAATTGCAATATGTCGGAAAATATCTATGTTAGGTATAAGACAAGCTTAAATTATTGAAAGACAATTAAATTGTTTACGAGTGTGTAGGGTGCTGTATTTAAGAAAAACGAGTTATCGGTGTTTAAAGTTTCACAAGTTTGACCAAGTGTAAGAAACACCCTGTATAACATTTTTTAAAGGATGAAGCTATTTATACATACAGTATGTTAAGTAATTGACTATTTATACATACTTTTTTTTTAAATAATTGAGATAAACCAATGAAACTAAGAAATAGTTTTTCTTTAAAAAAACCTTACCTAACCTTTAACCTAATGAAAAAAAAATGTAAATAAAAAGTTGGGCCTTAGAAATAAGTTTATTGTATGTATAAATAGCCAATTAGTCATACTATGTATAAATAGTCACATTCTTTTTTAAATATAGCTAGTACAAAGTGAATTTATTGCCAATCTAAATCTCAAACGAACCTCTTTATGGGTTTTTAAATGTTGAACATTTTTGAAAGTGCTGTAGCGCTCAAAATGTTCATGAAAATGCACTTTTCAAGAAAACGCTTATCTTTGAACTCGTGTAAACTGATAAGGAATCCAAATACATAAAAATATACATTTAAATTTTCAAGTTTGAGTTCGTTCACAAAAACACACATAATTTTAGGACACCCTGTGGTTATCTTCTATTGAAGTATGTATGTGATTCAAAATACTAAAAAATGTAATCCTATCTTTCATTTTTGGAAAATAAAATTTTAACAGGAACAACCGTCTTATACTCAAAAATAATTTGTTTTAGGGTCAATTTGTATTTACAAAAATTACCAAGTACTCTTAAAGTATTTTGCAATTGGTTAAACTTACATTTTCTAAAAAAAAATCAACTACATTCTGGTATTTCATAATTTTGCAAAGTAAGTCAGCCAAAACTTTTCCTTGTGTAGAACAGTAACTGCTATGCAGAGACAGTTCACGATTTTTTTGGAAAAATGTCTCTTGCAATTCTGCTAAACTGTTTTGCTGAAGATTCCACTCCCGTCTCACCACTTCCATCTTACTTTTATACAAAACAGAATCTTGTTTACGACTGAACATCCTTCGCTCGATTTCTTAAAAGTTTAAATTAAATTATGAACATCTGACTCTAATATGATGCAAGTTGTACCTTCTTTCGAAAGCATGCTAACAATATCCTGTTTAGATGTTTTTAATCCCCCAATAAGACTCATTAATATGTACCTCGCTTCTGTCAATTCATTTAAATAAACTTTTCTTAAAGATTCCCTACTGGTCTGCAATCTGTGTATTATTCTTTTTATTGAATTTATTCCATCCTATAAAATAAAAAATGTTAATAGACTATTGTTCGCAATTAAGACATACTGACGATAAGCGCTGCAGTTGTTAAAGGTTCCAGCTGGGTGTCACCCTCCATAATTAAAAGAATTTAAATGTTTTTACTGAACCTGAAATTTCGTCATTGTCATATTGCCTTGTCAAAATTTAGTTCCTGTCAAAAAGAATGTCCAACAGTATGTCAAACATTTCATCTGTACTGTTTATTGCTATTTAATCAAGCTAATTATAATACTTGTAAAACACGTACAGATTTCTTTTAAGGCATAGTTTCACAACTGTTCTAAACTATGAAATTTTGTAGATAATGTTTATTCTCTATTGCAGTTATTTATTATTAATATTGAAAACACAAAATGTAAACAACTTGGCAAAAATTTATTGGATCATTAAAAACAGAATGAACAGTTTCATAAATATTTTACAGAACTAAAATTTTTTTATGAATAAAATAGTTAAAGCAAAAACCTAAAAGCCAGTATTTAAGATTTTTCAATTTTTATAAGCAGTTAATTTTGAAAATTTATTTTTGATGTCAATCAGCATGAAATCTAGAAAGTTTTCCAAACTTAAACCCATGTTTTATCTCTTATAATAAGAGAAATTCATATCTGAAGAAAGTCATTTAGATCATTCACAATGGAGGGGCTGAAGAGATAAACGTAACCAACATTTTTATTATGGTCGGGGTTAACAATTCACATCACTAGTAAAAATTAAAGTAAAAGAATCATTTTATATAAAACTGTTAATTACATTTTTATAATATCTATATATATTGAAATTTTATTCTTCGCTCTATCTGGTTTACAGATTCATCAATGACTTTATTTTTCAAAGCCTACTATATTAATTCTATAAAATATTGTATATTTAAAAAAGTTATAACTTATTCGACAGCGAACATCCCTAATGTTTTTTTTTAAATTAAGTTTAAAAAAAAAAATAAGACATTCCATTTAAAAAAATTGACTTAATCATGTTCTAAATTTAGCTAAACAGATAGAACAAAACAAACACCCAGTGTTTTATTTTAAAAGTTTAACTATTTAGACTATAATAAAGAGTATTATTTTTCAAACTTTTAAAATATCCTACACTGGCAGTGTTAAATCGTTAAATATTAATATTTTGTTAAATATCTGTATCCATACACATTTTCAAAAAAAAAAACGTTTATAACAAAAACAATTAATTTTAGCTACAAGAACCTTGTACAATTTCAAAAGATAGTTTGGTTTGGAATCTAAAAATTAAAAAAGATACCAGGTGTTGTATTTAAAATAAAAAGTTACATATTGGTGTGCAAAAACAAAACACTGGGTATAACTGAAAATAGTTTTCGGTTATGTAACTTATGATCTTTAACAATTTTTGTTGTCAAATTTTTTTTCTATTTTGCATAATAAACCAGATATGAAGGAAGTAAGCAGTAAGTGTACACCTTCTATATTAGCTCATAAGCTAGGTACTAGCTTGGGCTGCTATAGCATGTATAATATACCACACACCCCCACTTCATGCCTACTTGCCGCTTCATATACAGGGTGCGCCATTAGTGCGATAAAGTCCATTATTGCCCTTAATGTCAACTTAATAAAAAAAAGTTTTTAATGAAACTTATAGTATTTCTACACGTGCATGTTTTAAAATTAGTTTCAAGTATACAGGGGGTTTCATAAAAGTGGGGCGTCACTAAAGGTATTTTTTTAAAATTGAACACCCAGTATATTTTTGCATAATCGAATTCAGCAAGAAAATCTCCATATGACAGTATTTTGTTTTTTTCATTTTTTTGCGACGTTGCCAATTTATCTTAAAAAATCTTTGAATTTCCAGAAAAACAGGGTACAATACTTGTCAAGAGCACAACGTTATGAATAATAATTGGCAAATGATATTTTGCACATACAAAGTCAAAAGGTGTAGTCATAGTCTAAATACATCAAAATTAATTTATATTATACAGAGGGTTTCTTATAGATGTGCCAACTTCCCAATTTTCAAACATCAATAACTTTATTTTTTCAAATGGAACACCCTGTATATTATTACGTCATTTTGTTGCATTTTTGTTTTTCTTCAACTTTTCCTAATATTTACCTATACCTAAAAATGAATATTTTTTGAGATATTTACATTTTACTTATTCTTATTAGCGTTGTGTAATTTCCTAGTTTTCTCGGAGTAGGCCCCCGACTTTGACAATAGAAACAATAATTTCTGTAGTAACAAATGTCAGAGTTAATTGCTGTCAATTGTTAAAACATAAATAAATGAGTATAACATATTTAATAGGAATTTTCCAAAAAAAGAATTGATTGATGCGGTCTATGTTCAGGGTGGCGTATTTTCGATGCCCATACAGAGGGGGGTATCTCGGTTATTATCAGAGATAGAAAAAAACTAAGTACGTTAGTCTCGATTTCTTTTTTCGAGAGGAATTTATTGTCGTAAACAGATTTTTAATCTTTTTTAATTTTCGAAATATAGTTTTTTTTTTTAATCTCTGATAATTACCGAAATACCCCCTTTGTATGGCCATCGAAAGTACGCCACCCTGAACATAGACCGTATCAATGAATTCTTTTTTGGAAAATTCATATTGCATATGTTATACTCATTTATTTATGTTTTTAACAATTGACAGCAATTAACTCTGACATTTGTTACTACAGAAATTATTGTTTCTATTGTCAAAGTCGGGGCCTACTCCGAGAAAACTAGGAAATTCCTACACAACGCTAATAAGAATAAGTAAAATGTAAATATCTCAGAAAATATTCATTTTAGGTATAGGTATACAGCGGCGTGCGGTCCATGGATGCGTCGGATGCGGCGCATCCCCTAAAATTCACGTCAAGAATATTTTTTTTCCGTATCATATTTGAATTTCGTGTAGCTTTATTTCGCTTTGATTTTATTTTTTGTTACGTCATAATTTTATTTATTATATACGATGTTTTGTCTGCTCGAAAATTTGCGTTATATAATCTACATCCAGCGAGCGGCTGACTAAATGTGTGCGATGCACAGCGCTAACGATAGTGAGCCCGACTGAGGGATACGTTTCTGATTGTGGATTCGAAATTTGCGTTCTTGGCGCATGCGCACTGCGATGCAGTCCCTAGTCTATTGCCCGCATCGTTGCTTTACTTAACAGCTACGGGAAGCGGTTACTCTCATGGTTCCTCTGTGTGGGGCAACTGTTATATGGTAGGGCAGCCGCACTCGATTGATATTACCGCACGCTACAAAATAATCATTTTCGTTGTAAATTGATTTTTGTTTACCTTCTTTAAATCAAGCTTCTTCTATTTAAATAAGCTTAACTCTATTTTTAGTGCACTGTTTCGCTACTTAGAATTTTGATTATTATTTAATACGACCCATAATATGGATGAAACTGTGGTTAATAATAATTGCAATTTTTGATTGAAAATTTAAAGAATATGAAAAGAATTTTCCGGATTTTCTATTACAATCACTTCAACCAACTAGAAAATACTTTGATTTTATGAAGTTAAAAAGTCAATTAGTTTACTTGTACTCGACTTCCGACTTTCATTTAAAATCTATAAATTGCATAAAAGAATTAATTGTGAAAGATGAGCTAAAAGATGTTTTGACAGAAGTATTTAAATTAATACAATTTGCACTATACCTTCCACGAGCGCATCGGCTGAACGATCGTTTTCGACAATGAAAAGAATAAAAACATTCACCAGAAGCAGCCAAAATGACGATAGACTGTCTGCTCTCGCTTTAATATCAATTGAAAAAAAATTGTTGCTAAATATGAAAAATGAAAAAAGATTGCATGATGTTGCTATAGACGAATTTTGTAAAAAAGGTCGTAGAATAAAATTAATTTAAAAAAAAATAAATTGTTCGTTTTTTTGGACAGCATCCCCTGGTTGAAAAGTCACCGCACGCCACTGATAGGTAAGTATTAAGAAAAGTTGAAGAAAAACAAAAATGCAACAAAATGACGTAATAATATACAGGGTGTTCCATTTGAAAAAATAAAGTTATTGATGTTTGAAAATTGGAAAGTTGGCACATCTATAAGAAACCCCCTGTATAATATAAATTAATTTTGATGTATTTAGACTATGACTACACCTTTTGACTTTGTATGTGCAAAATATCATTTGCCAATTATTATTCATAACGTTGTGCTCTTGACAAGTATTGTACCCTGTTTTTCTGGAAATTCAAAGATTTTTTAAGATAAATTGGCAACGTCGCAAAAAAATGAAAAAAACAAAATACTGTCATATGGAGATTTTCTTGCTGAATTCGATTATGCAAAAATATACTGGGTGTTCAATTTAAAAAAAATACTTTTAGTGACGCCCCACTTTTATGAAACCCCCTGTATACTTGAAACTAATTTTAAAACATGCACGTGTAGAAATACTATACGTTTCATTAAAAACTTTTTTTTATTAAGTTGACATTAAGGGCAATAATGGACTTTATCGCACTAATGGCGCACCCTGTATGTATGTTATGATAGCAGTTTCGCATATTAATTTCATAAAACAGCCATTCTTACAAAATGAAAACTATCAAATGTAACTGCAGTACAAACGACAAAATAACGATTTCAAAGAACACATAATTTCATTTTAATCTGGATGACCCGCCCCTGAAGTCATTCAAGTGAAGGTGAAGGGCTCGATTAAGCTATTTATTTGATCGTGTTTATTATTATTATTTATTACAGAATATGTCCAAGATATAAACTTAAAAAATACAATTGTTTAATTGTTTTAGTTTGGGATAATATACAGGGTGTGTAAAAATTGGTGGAAGCGCTACACGTGACGATGTTCTTCGTAAAATTTTAAGTCGAAAATTTTTATACAAAAATGTTGTACCATGCTTGCTGTGTCTGCAAGAGGTCCTCAAAAGTTTTGACATTTAGTCCTTTAATAAGCGTTATTATTTAATACTTGCAAATGAAAAAACTGCAATTTGGAATAAAAATAAATTTCGAATAGTATTTTTTCCTAGATATTGTGTTCTTCCTTTCAAAAATTGGTGTTGAAAATATGTAAATCACTGATTTGAATGAAAATAATATATATGGCAACATTGTCATTAGCTGTCATCTCTCTTTTTCTCGTAATTATTTCTAGTTTGTGTTTGGACATTTTTTTATCAGCAATTTTTACTTAAGGTGCGCTTTCACGTGAGAGTTACTATCGAGAGTTACTCTCGATAGTTACTCTCAGGGGGTTGTCCACTTGATAGTTGATACAGCCGTATTTACTCTCGATAGCACTCGCCGAGAGCGCTCTCGCGAGAACTCTCAGGTCCGTGTACACGGCAATTGTGGAGAGTAAATATTCAAAAAAATTTAAAAACCGCTTTTGCTCGTAGCTCAGCCGTTTTTAGAGTTATTGACTTGAAATTTGAACGTGAGCGGCGCATAGGCAATGTGAATCTACGATTAAAAAATTAGCTAAATCCGTCGGACGGTTTTCGAGTTTTGGCGATTTTCATTTTTAAAAAATTGTAAAAACCTTCCCACCGCATGTCCAGGTACAGAACGTCGCTGGCTAACACGTGACTTAGTCGGTCGCGTGAGTTCGTTACTAACATCGTGCCGGGCCCCCGCATGGGGCCACAGCTAAAAGACAAACAGTTTCTTAATCTGTAAGAATCGGGCTCGCTGATGGTCTAAGAATCAACTTTCTACGACAAATAATAACAAAGTTATGAACGTTTAAAAATGGCACATTTTTCCCATTTAAATACATGTAAATTCGAGCGGGAACAAAAGTGTTAGATTTCCTTTCCGTGTGGACTCGATCGAATGGCTCGAATAAAGTGTTGCATATCAAATTAAACGTCGTTTTTTTCTTTATACGATGGTTTTTTTAAATTCAAAATTGGACAATTATTTACCGAGCAATGGGCGATTTCCTCAGGGTTTGCTAGTTGACACGGCAACGAATGAATTTTGCCCGAAGTTTTTATCAAGTTTTTTGTTTGGTGCGAAGCCAATTCGGCATTTCAAATTGAGAGTTTATCGGTAACCGTAAAGCAATCTTTTCTCTCTTCAAAAATGTAAAGATACTTAAAATCGGCCCACGGGTTATCAAGTAATGAACGATTTCGTGAAAAGAGGCAATTTCACCTCAAAATGAATTTTTTTCGACAAAATTGCACAAAAGTTGTACGCGTTTTGCGGAGCCATTTCGAAATTTATTAAAGCGCATTTTTCGTGAATAGTAAAACGAACCTTGCTCTCTTCGAATATGTGAAGATACTCGAATTCGGTTCAGTGGTTCTCGAATTATGAATAATTTCGTGAGATGATGCGATCGTCACGGCAAAGTAATTCTTTTAACGCCCGCTCGGCAAATTTGCAACGGTCAAACCTTCTCTAATTTAATTTTTTTTTATAACGGGTTGTATCCTTTTAGATTCACCAATTTTTTCCCTCAAAAAATATATAATATAATCTCACTTTCGAGCTAAATTTGAACCTTGAAATTATGAAAAAGCCATTCAAAAAATTATTTTGAGTTGATTTACTAATGCAATAAGTAAAACTTGTATTCTTAGCTTATAATTTATATAATTATCAAACAAAATTGAAATAAAATTTTTATAGTAATATACATATATACAGGGCGAGTCACGACGGACGCCACGGGGTTTTATGGCCAAACGGTAGGTAGTAGGTACCTATATATTCTCCAACTTCTGTCGCTGTTAGATTATGTGAAGTCAATAGGGGCTACATTTCAAAAATATTTTCAAACATACAGGGTGCTCAAAAAAGAGTGGCATAACAAAGTTATACTTTTTCTACACCCAGTATATTTTTACATTAATAATCCGAAGAGAAATTGTAAATATCTCAAACGGTATCCGAGAAAATTAGAAAAAAAAAACGGAATATACAATTTTTGTCTATCAAGTCCTTTGGTGTATAAAAAATTTCAAATGTATAAAAACATCTTCTCTAATTGGTTTTTGTTTTTATAAGTTTGTATGTTATTGTTAACTAAGTTTTTGTCCAACGTACAAAAATTTGTGTGCGAGGGTTGTCTACAGCAGTGGTTCTTAACGTTTTAGTAGTCGCGGCCCCCTAAATATCCGATGGTTTGAGTAAAATAAGGAGCAAAAAATTGTTTTTTTAAATATTTCAATATTTTAAAAAGTAAAAACGTTTTATACATTTTTCCCAGACCCTCTTAAAATCCTTCACGTCCCCCAGGGGGCCGCGGCACCCCGGTTTAGAATCGCTGGTCTATAGACTTCCTATTCAATGAATAAAAAATTCAAAGCATATCGCGTTTTTCTTAGTTATTAAAGTTAATTTTTACGAATTTATTAATGTGACAAGTAATAGACTTTTAAAACTTTTAGCTTGTTGTTTGGTTGCCATGTAAAAGAATAAACTACAATTGGGCTAATTGATTTATAGTGGTTATTGTTTAAAACGTATTTTTTGAAATTTGACAATGAAAGATAAAGTAAAATACCATGTGTGATACATCAATAGATTCAGAAAAATAAATGCTATTTGATTATGTAAATAGCAAACATTGCTTTAAAAAAAAAGAGTTTTCATGAAACAAAAACGATTCGACCTAAAAACATTGTCAAATGTAAAGCAATACTCTAGCGAGCTATTATAATACGCGAGATCTCCATGTTTAAACTCGAATTTCAAACATCCTCTACATCAAACTCGCGCGCCGCGGGCCGCATACGATCCGCAACGAACATTTTTGCGGCCCGGTCAATATATCGGCACACAATAAAATATAATAAAATAACAAACCGAGGCAGAATAAAAATAAGATAGGTAGAATTTGCTAAACGTTTTTTTGATTATACTCTTTTTTTTGCTATTATTAAACAAAACAAAATTTTTTTTTTGCGGCCCATTTAAAGTTAAACCTTGTTTGTATGGCCCAAGTTAGCCATTGAGTTTGACAGCCCTGCTCTACATAGCGGGCCGTGACATTAAAAAGGTTGAAAAAAAAACAATGTATGTAGGTAGTCATAGATAAATAATATAAATACTAGTAAAGATGTCGCACAACAGAAATGTCGCTGCAGCGGTATTAATTTTAGCTATTAATAAAAAAAAAAAGTTAAGTAAAAGAAAGTGCTGGATAAGGCCGTGGCTTGACAAGAGAAATGTTTTTGGTGCTGGTCAGACACTAGCACGTGAATTGCAAATTGAAGACGGGCAGCAATTCAGGAATTTTTGTAGATTAACGAGCTGTCAAGTAGAATTCATATTGGAATCTGTGGGACCAATAATTTTCAAAAAAGATACAAACATGCGAAATGCAATATCAGTGCATGATCGGTTAATGGTTACTTTAAGATTTTTTGCATCAGGTAAGTTTACTTAGTACCTAGTAACTTTGTTTTTCACTTCCAAAAATTAATTTTTTATAGCTTTACAATTTTTGTTCAGGTGATTCGTATAATAGCCTTCAGTATCTTTTTCGCATACCTGTTTGTACGATAGGCAAAATAGTAAAAGAAGTAGCTCCCGCTATTTACAACGCCCTTAAAGATAAATATTTACAAGTAAGTTAACAATTTTCATATAAAACAATAACTTTTATTTAAATTAACAAAAATGAATACATTACTAAATGTTTGCTATTAACAATTTTCATATAAAACAATAACTTTTATTAATTTAAATTAACAAAAATGAATACATTACTAAATGTTTGCTATTAACAATTTTCATATAAAACAATAACTTTTATTTAAATTAACAAAAATGAATACATTACTAAATGTTTGCTATCAACAATTTTTAAACATTATTTAGGAGCACAGATATTGGAAAAAACCACAACTTATTAGTTAGTAAAATATTTATTCTTAGATCTTGGGTAAACAGTATAAAGTGGTATTAAACATTTATATCAAACAAGAATAATGCAATGTATTCAACAAACACTTAACGGAAGAATATTGAAAAAGAATGACAATGCTGAAAGCAGATTGTACATACAGTAGAACTTCGATTATCCGCACCTCGGTTATCCGAATTTTTGATTATCCGAATAATATAAATTATATACACGAATAATAACACGTTTGCAATGAAACTCTCATTGAAGAAGAACAGAACGGATTTCGAAATGGCCACTCTTGCGTGGACGTTGTGTTTACAATTCAGCAAAGGATAGAAAAACGAGAAATTTCCAAAGGAAAAACTAAAATTATGACTTTCAATAGCGAAGAGATAGTAAGACTCAAGATATGCATTGAAAACATACTGAAAGCAGGTTAAACAATTCAAATATTTAGAATGTAAAGTAACATATCCTAACTACGACGTAAGAAACTAGAACTAGAAACATTCTGCAGAATGTGCAGAAAAAAAAAGAACATTTGGAAAACCTTGTAGAACGAATACCCAACTGCAATTCTGCAAAACCATTTAAAAAATTTTTATTAACAAGCATCTGTTGATGGAGGAACCGATGAATTGCATTCTTCTTCATCTACGGCACGAACTATGGCCTTTCTAATGTCATTTTTTAATTTTCTTCTGATATTATCGGACCGCAGAGTACGTAGTTCCAACGCAACATACTCTCCGAATAAATCATTCTCGTCAGGCACTTTGGCTAGTACTTGAAGAGCAGCTTTTATTGCTTTGTCAGCATCGTCTTCGCGTTTTCGTTTCTTCGAAGAATTTGGTACAAAAATTTCATGAATGTCCTCAGATTGAATCGCCTCGGTTTCATTTGGCGTCGACGTTTCAATGCCATCTTCAGCAGGCTCTTCAAAATTCGAAGATGTCTCTGCCTAAAATTTATATCAAAATTAAAATATAATAAAGACTACAATAATTACAGTTATTAATTATCGTAAATAAGTATAGTAATTGTTGATAGTACAAATTGATTATTATTCTCATAATTTTTTTAGTTTCCACAGAATACAGATGAATGGCTTAAGATAGCAGCAGATTTTGAAAGACGGTGGAATTTCCCTCATTGTCTTGGTGCCCTTGACGGAAAACATGTAGTAATGCAAGCTCCTGATAATAGTGGAAGCCTTTTTTACAACTACAAAGGGACGCACAGTATTGTATTGTTGGGAGTTGTAGATGCAAACTACAAATTTATTTACATAGACGTGGGTTGTAATGGTCGAATTTCTGATGGAGGTGTATTTTCCAATAGCAGTTTGTACAATAAATTAGAACAAAAAACTATACCTATACCAGGCCCTGGACCGCTTCCTGGAAGAAATATGCCTGTACCATACTGTTTTGTTGCTGATGATGCATTTGCTATGAAATCATACCTTTTAAAACCGTATCCCTTTCGTGATCAACCAGCACCCAATCGAATTTTCAATTATCGCCTGTCAAGAGCTCGTAGAATCGTCGAAAACAGTTTCGGAATTTTAGCAAACAAATTTCGAGTACTCAGAAGACCTATGCTCTTGAAGCCAGATAGAGTTAAAGACATTGTGTTGTCAATATGTGCCCTTCATAATTTTCTATTAAATGAAAATGAGTCTGCTTATTTAGGAAATGAGATGATTGATTCAGAAGATGCGGTAAGCCGAGATATGGTACCTGGGCTTTGGCGTGATGACGGTAACCCAGGGAATTCATTTTTTTCATTGGAACGCAGCAATATAAATAATTATACAGCTTCACAAAAGGACGTGAGAGATGAATTCAAAAATTATTTTATGACAACTGAGGGTGAAGTAAATTGGCAGTACAGACAAATCGCTACCTGATGACGATCATTGGCAATAAAAAGTTAATTAAAACTTTGAGGAACTACAACAATTAAAATATCCAAAAGTTTGTAAAATAAACAATTAAACTCTTTTTGTAATGTTACAAATAAATTCTAATGATTATAGTTACTACGTGTTTTACTGAATTAGTAAGAAAATGCTTCATTTAAATAACCGCACTAGTCCCAAAAACAAACAAAAAAACGATTTCGCAACCTTAAAGTTAATTAAAACCACCTAAATGACAGTTAAAAATTACAAAAAAAGTTTTTCGGAAAATTGTTTCATCACAAAATTAAAATTATGCGTGCGACAGGTCTTACCAAATTAGATTGCGTTGAACAGGCAGTCAATCCTGGAACCACAAACTTCAACGCATCGAAATAGGGCCAAATACTTTCATAATTTTCACATGTCCCGCTCCCGCTTTTTTTAGTTTTAATTTTTTTCAGTTCTTGAGACACCTTAAATGAATTAGATAATCTTATTAGTATTTTATTTTGGTACTGATTATTCTCATTACTAATAATCATAGTACAGTGAAAGTCAGTTATAACAAGTTTGTAGGGGTCGTGTCCCATGGTATATCCGAATCCCCGTTATAATTGGCTTTTACTGTACATAGATGTTAATTTTCATGGAAAAGATTTTATATCATATAATAATATAATGTGTGTTTAATGTACAGGGTTGGCCAAATTCGAAAAAGGTCATTTATTTTTCAAAGCAATGTATGTAATAGAATTTATTTTCCTTACAATTAGTAAAATGCCGTTTGTCTCAACTCTCTTTAATTTTCTTAAAAAGGTTATGAATATAAAAAAATATAAGTATAATATTATTTTAAGAACGCTGTGATTGTTCGTATGTCATAAACACGCGCATGAAATGTCATTTTGACAGACGCAATTTACGTAATGTTTAATTTTTTTATACACACAAATACAAAAACATATACGGTGATATACACAATATAGTTATGGTCATTTGGTGACCACACCAGTTAATTCTGATATTGTAAACATGGCTAAATTTTAATGCTGAAAGTTTACATTGTAAGTGGTAAAATCATTGATGCTGCTGCTGTTTATAAAACGCCTATATAACATTTACTTCTATTTTTGTAAATAAAGAAGTTATACCGAAATTTGAAAAATGAAAAAATTCTATTTTTCGTCTTTAGTGACAAAATGAAAAGTGATATAAAAAGTCTGATAGCACAGGCGTGTTTATTTCAAAAAGATAACTCAAGAGATTGATATCAGATTTTCGCTTATTATTATGGTAATCCCGTAAAATATTCGAATTTAGTTCACGGTGTACATAATTTAATTTCATTTTCTTACCTGATTTCTTAAATTGTGCAATTTTCTTCGCACTTCTTCGCCGGAACACGAAAATTTTACACCTATTTCCTGCAAAACTTGGTGTTTTTTCACCCTATTGCGGAAATTTACGCTATTCACATCCCACAAGATTTCGTGACTTTCGTAAACATGAATTAACTCTTTAATTTCGTCCGCGGACCAAGTTTTCGTCATTTTGAATACCTATTTATGAACAACTCTCGAGAGCGACTCTCAGAACTCTCAAGTCGATTGTGTTCGGCGCGCTACTCTCGGAGAGTGTCGACAGCGCGTGTACACGTGAGAGCTACTTGATCTCGGAGAGTAGCTCTCAGCTTTTCGCGAGTTACTCTCAGGGGCTTGTATCCTTGGCGACGCTACTCTCGAGAGTACTTTACTCTCAGGTGTACACGCACCATTAGGTATTTACAATTTTTGTAGGAACTGAAAGCCTTAAGTTCGTAAACATAGCTGCAAACTTTTTGGTATCGTCTAACACAAACTAGAAATAATTACGAGAAAAAGAGAGATGACAGCTAATGACAATGTTGCCATATATATTATTTTCATTCAAATCAGTGATTTACATATTTTCAACACCAATTTTTGAAAGGAAAACACAATATCTAGGAAAAAATACTATTCGAAATTTATTTTTATTCCAAATTGCAGTTTTTTCATTTGCAAGTATTAAATAATAACGCTTATTAAAGGACTAAATGTCAAAACTTTTGAGGACCTCTTGCAGACACAGCAAGCATGGTACAACATTTTCGTATTAAGATTTTCGACTTAAAACTTTACAAAGAACATCGCCACGTGTAGCGCTTCCGCCAATTTTTACACACCCTATATATGTTTTAAATTATCATTTAAATTCTTTAATTCAAATCTCTGTTCAAGTAACATGCAATCTACATCTATTTGACAATGAATTAGTAAAATAAATATTGAACTGATAACTCATAAATTAAGTAAAAAAAATTTTTCAAATTCAATACAAACATTTCTTTGTGCACCCTAAATATCTATTTGATAAAAATGTTGTTCAATTTGTTTCCGAAACGTTAATGTTGGATAAAATAAATAAAATTGTTTTTCCAGTTTTTTTTTTAATTTAAGCCTACACGTAATAAATAAAACATGTTTAAAACCATAGCTTTTTTATTAACAACTTATGTACAATTAAAGAAAACATTTAAATTTTACCAGTAAATCGATAATATTTTTTATAATTATCATAACTTATCTTAAATATTTCTGTCGATGCTACACTTAGAACTCTCATCAGGTATGAAATAGCATACTCATCACACAGGGACAAAAGGCTGTAGATGCAGTTTTGTAAATGAATCTAAAAAAAAAAAATTATTTACTTGTTTAGAGTTCTCTGCACTATGTTGAAATTAAATTACAAAGTGAATAAAAAAATACTAAAGTAGTGTCGTTTTTATTAGTCAGGTTACTTGAATTCAAGTCGCTTGAAATCAAGTAATTTGACTACAAGTTTATTTTCATATTTTGTTTCTTGAAGCCAGTAGATATTTAAAATGACGTTAAGGCAGTTGGTGCGTCCTGGAATTGTTTTAACATCAACCGAAATTTTGAACAATTTATTGGTAATTTTGAACAATAACATAAAAAATAAAACGGTCAATTTGGATAAAGAAATGGATTAGCATAAGGAATCGGCTTGGTGCATCTGGAACTCTGGTAAAAGAGTTGGTTTTAAAAGATAAAGATGCATATCAAAATTACCTAAGAATGTCTGTAGAGAAATTTGATGATTTACCTAGCATGATTTAACACAAAATACAAAAAAAGTCGACATGGTTTAGAGTTAGAGAATTAATATCAGCGAGGACTAAACCATTACGTGTTTAATTTCACAGTAAGTTTTTTTCATTAAATCTCCCCGTACAAGTTTATCTCACTGTTTTTCATCTTCCACGTTCCACAAACCATCATATATCTCATAAATTTGCAAATCTTTACAACGTTAAACTTACTCATTTTAGTGACGTGTCAACTGACTTTAAAAATAGCGCTCAGTAGTGTCAAATCTGTATAACAAAACAGTGGCATGATTCAAGTTGTCAGTGAAAAGTTGAAAGGCTCTACTTTATTTCAAACTTGAAAGGAACTTGAAAGTCGATTTACATTGTCACGTGCTTTTAAGTTACTTGAATTCAAGTTATGTTCCCATTAGTTACTTGAATTCAAGTCGTTTGAATTCAAGTAACTTGAAAGCACTTGACCAATGGAACCTGATAATTAGATAATTATTTGACTTGAAAGCCTTGTTTGCATTATTCAAGTAACTTGAAAGCACTTTACCACTGTGAACCTGTTTTTTAGTTGACTTGAAAAGATGGTTCAAGTCAACAAAAAAACAGGTTCTCATTGGTAAAGTGCTTTTAAGTTACTTGAATTCAAACAACTTGAATAATGTGAACTAGGCTGAAGCTGACTTTCAAGTTTCAAGTAGAGCAGAGAGCCTTTAAGCTTTTCTCTGACAGCTGGAAGAATGCAACTGTTTTATCATACAAATTTGACACAACTGAGTGACGGTAACGTTTATGAAAAGTCAATTGAAATGTTAATAATGAGTAAAAATAATGTGTAAAAAGTTAGTAAAGTCCTTATAATATACAGGGTGTCACACAAAAAACGCCGCAAGCTGTAACTCCGTTGTGTAGTCCGATTTTGATGAACAAAAAACTAAATGAAATGGCTCCTCAAATACTATAAACTGAATTGGATTTCAGTTTTTTTCAAGTTTAACTTAAATGTCAAACGATAGTCAATTTTTTTTTTCCAAATGGCGCCATCTATTTGTTTTTACTAAATCTGGTAGACATGTTTGTTCTGAATTCAATGATGTAATCATGAGTTAATTTTAGTGCTAAACTAATAAGAAATCAAAAATAAAAGTTTAACAGAAATAGATTAGGTTTCACAAAATTTTCAAGCTGCCGTGGAAAACAAAAAAATCTTAATCAACAAATGTCATTTAAACGTCAGTGTGGTATTTAAATGACATTTGTTGATTAAGATTTTTTTGTTTTCCACGGCATGCTTGAAAATTTTTTTGAAACCTAACCTATTTAGTTAAACTTTTATTTTTTATTTCTTATTAGTTTAGCACTAAAATTAACTTATGATTACATCATTGAATTCAGAAAAAAAAAATGTCTACCAGATTTAGTAAAAAAAAATAGATGGTGCCATTTGGAAAAAAAAATTGACTATCGTTTGACATTTAAGTTGAACTTGAAAAAAATTGAAATCCAATTCAGTTTATAGTATTTGAGGAGCCATTTCATTTAGGTTTTTGTTCACCAAAATTGGACTACAAACAACGGAGTTACAGCTTGCGGCGTTTTTTGTGTGACACCCTGTATATGAAAGTTATGATGTTTTGTAGAACATTATGAAAGATAGAAATGTTGTGAAAAGAACACTACCTGCTTAGGCACGCCATTTTAAACATCCACTCAATAAATTTGTCGAAATATGAACATAAACTTGAAGTCAAGTAACTTGACTAATAAGAATGAGGTTTAACCTAAAACACCTTACCTTGACACTTGGATAGAGAGTAATTTGTTCGTACTGATTTATAATATCTGCAATCAAATACGGAGATATTCTTGCCATGTGCTTTCCGCACGTAATCAATTGTTTGGTCACTTTTTGTAAATGGTGCGCACAATTTGCCATATCCTGCATCTCACTAATTTTTAGTTTGAGGTCTGAATTACTTTGCTGACATAATTGTTTCAACAAAGTTCTGTACTGTTGTAAATAAGATGGCAAGCGATCAACTACCAATGACTTCCGATGCTTTAAAATAGCTTCCATCAAAGTTATAACTAGAGTGAAGTTGCTAAGAAAATTAGAATTGTCTTTTAAAATAGTTGAAACAGTGACAAAAAATAAATCAACCATTGTAGATGTAAGTAATAGCTGCAAAAGAAAAATGAATCAGATAGAGCTAACCAAATCGTTGTTGATAACTTACCTGGGTTGTATTAATGATTGTAGTTTCAAAATGTATAATAGCGCCATATAGATTACTATTATCACTATTTTTACAGTCCACTAAATAAAAAACTACTTTTTGCAAAAGTTTTACAAGGACTTCTTGCCACAATTTCGTTTTAGCTGGATTAAAATTGCTACCCACAATAGCATTCCATATTTCGAGATATTTAGCAAATTCATCAAATTTATTTTCCTTTAAAGCACTCATCTGAAATTATGAGACAAAATAATGTAAACATTTTTTTCTCAAAGTTATTAGTAAAGAAGTTTTAAACATGGCATGCAGTATAAAATGGCAATATTCATTTGTTGAAATAGTGATTAGATTACGACAAAGTTATATTTTAATAAGTACCATTGGCATTGACTAAAACAATTACTAATTTAAAAAATATATACAGGGTGATTGAAATTGGAGTTTAAGCATGGGGATCTCGCTTATTATAATAGCTAGAGTATAGGTTTAAATTTGACAAAGTTGCTAAATTTGGTGCTTATTAGTCATCCAAAGAGAAATTGGAAATATCTCAAACGGTATCCGAGAAAATTAGGAAAAACTGGAAAATACGATTTTTGAAAATCGTCTATAACTCCTTTGGAGTATGAAATATTTCAAATGTGTAAAAACATTGCCCAAGCAACTTTTTAAGCCAAATCGGATAGTGGCCACAAATTTTTCCTAGATCAATTCGTTTTTGTTTTATGACAACCAACTTTGTTTTTTCTTATGGGCGCAATTTTTGCTATTTACATAATCAAATAGCATTTATTTTTCTGAATTCATCGAAGTATCACACATGGTATTATACTTTTTTATTCATTGTCAAATTTTAAAAAAGGGTTTTAAACGGTAACCATTATAAATCAGTTAGGCCGGTCATTGTAGTTTATGTTGTTTCCATGACAACCAATCAACAAACTAAAAGTTTTGAAGCCTATTACTTGTCAGATTAATAAATTTGTAAAAATGAACTTTAATAACGAAGAAAAACGCGATATGCAATGCAATGACCGGCCAACCTGATTTATAGTTGTTATTGTTAAAAACTTATTTTTTCAAATTTGACAATTAATAAAGAAGTTATACCATGTGTGATACATAAATGAATTAAGAAAAATAAATGCCATTTGATTATGTAAATAGCAAAAATTGCCGCCATAAGAAAAAACAAAGTTGGTTGTCATATAACAAAAACGAATCGATCTAGGAAAAATTTGTGACTACCATCCGATTCGGCTTAAAAAGTTGCTTCGGTAATGTTTTTACACATTTGAAATATTTCATACTCCAAAGGAGTTATAGACGATTTAAAAAAATCGTATTTCCCAGTTTTTCCTAATTTTCTCAGATACCGTTTAAGATACTTCCAACTTCTCTTCAGATTATTATTGAGCACAAAATTTAGCAGCTTTGCCAAATTTAAACCTATACTCTAGCTATTATAATAAGCGAGATCCCCATGCTTAAACTCGAATTTCAATCACCCTGTATTACAGTGTGTCGTGTGTCCCAGTTATCTTGAACAGCATGGGGATCTCGTAATCAGTAAGAGATACAGAGTTGGTTAAATGGGTCAAATTGATTTATGAAAAAGTATTAATAATCCTTGCGCTATTTATAAAAAAACAAAAAATGATGTTTTTAATTTCTGCTTATTTGAAATTTGTTAATAAATTTTATCTATCTTCATTTGTTTTTGTTATTCCAACATCAACTTTCTTATTTTAAATACGGGTTTAAGTTGGTTGTTACACCATTAAAAAGATATTTTTTTCTCTTTTCATTAATGTATGGGTTGGTACCTTTATCTTTAAAAATAAACAAGTTATTCCAATATTATTGTATTTATAAAGTTTCATCAAAGTGGTTATTGAAAGAGAAAACAAAACATTTCATAAATGAGCCAGCTGTACTTAATTTAGCACCAAAAAATTAAATCTAAAAAAATGAAAAATATTTTTTTACATTTCATAGTAATTTATGATTTTTCACTTACTGTTACTATTAAATCTAATTATAACATGCGTTCAAGGTGCAGCCCGCTCTCTATGGACAAAACAAATTTGTAGATAATGTTTTCCCAAGCATATTACATTTTATTTAACCGTTTCGCTGCGGCACTTGTTTGAAAAGTTCGTGCCTTGAGTGCGGCGTTTTTCGGGTCTTACGGAGTTTGTGGGTTATGCTAACATATTTTGCCGGCTCCCGCACATGGAACACGAAAAATAAATGCTGATTAATCTGGTTCCCGCAGCGAAAGGGTCAATAAAATGTTCTTAAAACCAGAGATGGAATAACGTTTTAAATCGTTACGTTATTGTATAACGTTATTTATTATTTGTTTTCGTTACATAACGTTATAAATAACGTTAAAAAAATGAATTGTTATGTTATATAACGTTATATAACGTTACATAAATTATAATATACAGGGTGTTTCTTAAATAATGCGAAAAAATTCGGGAGGTGATTCCTTATCGAAAATAAATTGAGGTCTTTTATATAACAATTTTTTCTTAGACGTCTCCTTTCGGAGTTACACCCCCCTAAAGGGGATCGGTAAAATTAGGTTTTTATTTTATTTCTTAAACTAAGATAAATGTAGGAGAATGATATTTGGTAGATGTTTTGTACTTATTAAAAGAATTCCCTTAGTAATATTTTCAATCATCTTCCACCTTCATAGGGGGCTGATGAGTGCGACCCCTGTTGGTTTTTTAATCAGAACTTTTTGGTGAGTTGAAATTTTGCAATTTAAATTTTTTTTTGTTAGTTTGATTTATTTAGAACCTTTTTTATTCTTTAGTTGTTCTCGTAAATCCTACAATTTTGAGTAAAAAATTAAATGAGTGAATTTGATGTTTATGTTCATATAGGGTAGAATGGCCGGGCGTTTTAGAGTTCTCGCCGCGTCAACGTCAAAATGAATTACACCCGTCACTTCTATCCAATATGAACATAAACAGACCATGGTAACCACCAAAATGAATTGTTTTATATTGGAATATTTGATGGTTCATGTTCATTCATATAATTTTTTACTCAAAAACTGTAGGTTTAACGAGAACAGTTAAAGAATAAAAAAAACTTCTAAATAAATCAAGTTTTCAAAAAAAAAAAAATGCTCGATTTCAACCCACCAAAACGTCCTGATAAAAAAAACCAACAGGGGTCGCACTTTTCAGCCCCCTGTGAAGGTGGGAGATGATTAAAAATATTACTATGGGAAACCTTTTAATAAGTATAAAACATCTACCGAATATCATTCTCCCACATTTATCCAAATTTGAGGAATAAAATAAAAACCTAATTTTACCGATCCCCTTTAGGAGGGTGTAACTCCGAAAGGAAACCCTAAAGGAAAAAAATATATATGAAAGACCCCTCTTAATTTTCGATAAGGAATCACCTTCCGATTTTTTTCGCATTATTTAAGAAATATACTGTATAAAAATAATTTTTATTTGTAACTCTGAAATTATTTATGGGATCTGTAAATTTAAATTTAAAAAATAGTACAAAATTACGTTGAGATATTTTATTTTAATTTTAATTTCTAAAATACAAACAAAATATAATATCTTCTAAAAATAAAAAGATCGCCATATAAAAATTTAATTTATAGAGAATAACGATACAAAATAACTTTTAACGAAACGTTATCGGTTATTATAACGTTATATAACGTTATAAAAATATCGTTACGTTATTGTAGAAAAAATTATAATTGAATCGTTATTATAACGTTATCGGGTATCGTTATGTTACGTTTTCCATCCCTGCTTAAAACAGTCAATCTTAAAAAAAGAAGTAGAAAACAATTGATGAATTAAGATAAGCTATTTAAAGGTCAGTTCATCAAATAAAAAAAAAAGATGCTTAAGAAAACATTATTATCTACAAAGCGCAGATCTCCAATTTGTATTAGATTTGATAGTAATAAGTAAAAAATCACAAATTGTTATAAAATGTAAAAAATGTCTTAAATTACCTTGTATTGAATTAAGTAGGTACTGGTAGCTAGCTTATTTATATAATGCTTTGTTTTTGTTTTCAATGGCCATTTTGATTAAACTTAATAAACACAATAATATTGTAATAGCGTACTTATTTAAAGATAAACCTAACAACAACTCATACATCAATGAGACAAGAAAAAAAATCTCTATTCAATGGTTTCACAGCCAACTACAACCCGAATTTAAAATAAGAAAGTCGGTGTTAAAATAACAAAAACAAATGAAGATAGGTAAAGTTTAATAACAAATTTCAAATCTACGCAAAAAAGTGTCCTGATAATGTCGAAAAACCTTTTAAGTGTTTTCAATCAAGCAAAGTTATCAACAAAATTAAAAAACGTCATTTTTTATGTTATGTAGCAAAAGCACAAAAACAATTACTTTTTTATAGAATAGTTGCTCTTAAATCATAGATCATTGATAAATGGGACACCCTGTACATGGATTGTTTATTTAAGCAATTATAATGGCTTATTTAAAAAGTCTGCAACAATTGGAAAAGTTTATTATTATCGATTTCTCAGAAAATTTTATTCTTCATAAAAGTTGGTGCTTATCCTTAAACTAATTTCAAGACAAAGTTCAATAAAAATTTACGACGCTAGAATTTAGTGATTTTAGAAAAATATTTTAAGAGTTACAAAAACAAAATTAAAAGGAAAAAGTTGTTTAATATTCAAAAATTTGACTTAATGTGAAATTTTTAGTTAAATTTCCAAAACTTATTTTTATAGTTATTTTAATATTCAAAAAGTCTGCAATAAATGGAAAATCTGCAATTACTAAAATCTAGTGTCATTTGAATTTTTTTTAGAACTTTTTTTCATCTCAAAACAACTTTAGGCAATGCACCAACTTTGATCAAGAATAAAGTGTTAATCACACTGAAACCAAAATGTACACCATAATAATTATTACAATGGTTTTATTTTACTTACTGTGACTTCAAATAGGTTATTAGATATTTTTGTAAATTCGTCATTAGGAATGTGTTCGAAAACCAAAACAACCAGTCTAGAATATTCTTCACTCTCTTTGTCACTAATATTATGTAACTGACATACGGTCCACGCTTTCAATACAAAATCATCTTCCACCATTTTCAGTTTTAATTTATTTCTCATAACAGTCACAAAAAGTATTAAAACTCCTTGGCAGACTTCGTTTTCGATGAGACAAGTTTGTGCCTAAAAAAAACGATAGTTACAGAAGAAAAACAATTGTTATTATAACTTACTGCAGACTCAATATAAGCTGGTAAAAATAATAAGAGTTTATTTAAGTGTTCTTCTTCTGAATCCTTTGCCAAATAATGCTTAAGCAGTAAGGCATACGCTTCAATTACTACGTTGCTTTTAGCAGGTTGATCTTCTGTCAACATATTTAAGAGTTTATCGCAAATTGCATTTAGATAAACAACTAAACTTTTATAGTCACCCATCTTGGATTTTTTAAACTAAAACACATTAAAAGTTAAATTAAATCAAATAACTTTTAAGATGTGTCTAGGGTTGCTTCTTGTTTCAGACTGACCCAACTATTTGGGAATGTTAATATGGATAACAAATTTGTTTCTTAAGCACAGAATTTTGCTGGAAATTAACAAAAAAGATTTTTAAGAGCAATGTGCGTTTGTGATACTTTTACATGAATAATGCTATGGTTTTCACTCTCCTGTGGATACAGGGTGTTTCACTTTTCGATGTGACACTATTGCTATCTACGTCAATGATGAAAATACAAAGTTGGTTAATTGGGACAAAAGTTAACTATTAAGCAGAGTATTTTAAACAAGTTTTTGTTTTGTTTAAACATTCCATGGTTTGTGATATAACGGAAAAGCCAAAATCGACCAAAATTTTAAACTCCAATATTCCGGCTGTCGTTGCTAATTCACAAAAATTTTAAAAAAAGTTTTTAGATTTTATTTGCCATTAAATAATGATAGTTAAATTTCTATTCATAAATTACTATGCGATATTTAATAAAACTACTTTTTTTTTATGGCAGTCTTAGTGGGTGCGATGACTAAGATATAAAAATTATTGTTTTCTCTCGACAATTATACAATATTTTACATGTTTATTTACAAAAATGAGTGAAATAACTAAAAAATCAACATTGCCATGAAAAATACAATAACCACTTACATTGTTATTTTCGACCTTTGCTAGTTTATCTGAGTCTATCCTGACACTCTTTGGACGGTGACGTTTAAACGAATATAAAGCGAAATTAGGAAATTAAAAACATCATATTTATTGTTATTATATGAATGAATTTTATGCCTTTTACTACATTAGCAAAGTGTTTTTTTTTTAAATTTACATATATTAATTTACATTATTTCTAGTTAACAGTTATTTGTTTTATTTTATAATGACAAAACTTCCAACTTAGATAAAAAATAAAACACTTTTTAAATTTAAAATGTTTCATCAAAGGTGTTCAAACAAACAAAAAGGGTCAAAGGTCACGTGTTATTCCGCTCGTGCTCATGCGGAGACTGCTATAGGAGGGTTGACCCCCTCTTCAGTCGTTAGAAGTACAAGGATAATGGGTAGGGATGTGGATAGTCAAGGATGGGCAAAGGATAGGTGGAAGTACTGCCACAGCATTTGCCTTAACCATAGAGGAAACCACCTGAAACCTCTACAATGACAGTCGGCCCTGGGAATCGAACCCAGGACCTCCCGATTACCAGTTAGGTTGTTTTACCAACCAGCCACCAAACTTGGTGGGTGTTGAAACTACAAATCCATGCAAAGGCGAAATCTACATAACATTTCTCTGCTACATTTTGACAAAAGCTCTAAAGAAACATCTTAAAGTGCACTTTTTATTCTCTTGCAGCTCTTGGATGTTTTGAGGCACTTTAACATTAAAATGGTTATTTTAATTTCACATTACATTTGTTTTAATGTCACCGTATAAAGAGTATAAAGAGTGACAGGATAGGCTAGCAAGGGTCGAAATAAAACAATGGAAGTCGGTTATTGTTTTTTCCATGGCAACTTTGATTTTTATATTAGATTACGCAATTTTTTAATTATTTTGCTTATTTTTGTAAATAAACATATAAAATATTTTATAATTGTCAAGAGAAAAATAATCTTTATTGCTAAGTCAACACCTACCAAGACTGCAAAAAAAAAAGTTTTATTAAATATCTGGCATGGTAGTTTATGAATAAAAATTTGACTATAACCATTTTAAAGCAAACAAAATCTAACAATTTTTTTTTGCATTTTTGTGTACTTATTAGCAAAGAGCCGAGATATTTGAGTCCCCATTATACACCGCCAAAAATTAGGTGCATATTCTTGAGTGAAAGTGATGATCATTTGTCAAATATTTTGTTATCCGAAAATGCTTCTTTTCGAAGTTAGAGACCTCCAAAGTTGCAAGACAAAAAAATCAAAAAATCGATTACGTCCTAGCCGTTTAAGCTAGAGCTATCAAACTTGGCCGAAATGTGTAAGTGTTTCCCATTGACTTTGTGGGATAATTAGAAAGAAAACACGTAATTGGAAGTATGATTTACAGGCAGATCATCCGCTTACCATCTTCAGAATTTTGTTCTCTGGGATAAAATAGAAAACGTCATTCGTCCATAAGAAAGTACGACTTAAGAGGAAAAAATTAGTCCCTCTTTGTTTTTTGCTGTAAACGTAGCCGTTTTCGAGAAAATTAGCGCTAAAGATGCATCAACAAACTCTGTTTATACACCTCAAATATTTTTTTTTACTAAACTCAGTTGGCTAATGTCATGCTTGACTTAAGGCTTGTTCATAACCTAACCTTTTTTTAAAAATGTCAGACACAAACTTGTATACTCTAAACCACGGTCTACTACACAGGTTGGGAAACTCCCATATAAAACCGACTGATGCCGGTAACTAGTTCCGTAAATTATCCCACAGAGGCGATAAGTCTAAGAACCATTCGCCATAAATGATCACTAGATGGCGATACGTCTAAGAACCGGTTCGTGCACAAGATTTTGACATAATCAGCGAGATTTATAAGCTTTCGCTTAAAAAATTTGAATTTAATCAATCAGATGATGTATATAAAAATGTTTTAATTGAATTTTTAAGTCAGGTTTGTTTAAAATAGGTTCTTAAACTTAATCGCCATCTAACGGATTTTTATGGCGAATGGTTCTTAGACTTATCGCCGTCTAGCGGAAATTTATGTCGAAAAGTTCCAGATTTTTTGACAGGCTTCCTAACCTGTGTAGTAGACCGTGCTCTAAACGAATTAGCCGACATTCACTTAGTTTATTATGAACAAGCCTTAAGTCAAGCATGACATTAGCCAACTGAGTTTAGTAAAAAAAAATATTTGAGGTGTATAAACAGAGTTTGTTGATGCATCTTTAGCGCTAATTTTCTCGAAAACGGCTACGTTTACAGCAAAAAACAAAGAGGGACTAATTTTTTCCTCTTAAGTCGTACTTTCTTATGGACGAATGACGTTTTCTATTTTATCCCAGAGAACAAAATTCTGAAGATGGTAAGCGGATGACCTGCCTGTAAATCATACTTCCAATTACGTGTTTTCTTTCTTATTATCCCACAAAGTCAATGGGAAACACCTACACATTTCGGCCAAGTTTGATAGCTCTAGCTTAAACGACTAGGACGTAATCAATTTTTTGATTTTTTTTTCTTGCAACTTTGGAGGTCTCTAACTTTGAAAGGAAGCATTTTCGGATAGCAAAATATTTGACAAATGGTCATCAGTTTCACTCAGGAATATGCACCTACTTTTTGGCGGTGTATAATGGGGACACCCTGTATTACGCAAGACATTGAATTTTTAAAACAAAACAATAACTTGTTTAAAATACACTCCTGAATAGCAAAATTTTGTTCCAGTTAACCAGTCTTGTATTTTTATTATTTACAGAGATAGCAATAATGTTATACAGAAAAGTGAAACACTTGTTATAATAAAGAGAAATTTAAAATCACTTTTTTTTTCCAAAGTATAAACGATTAAGACCACAACTTATGAAAAGAAGGGAGTCTTAAAACTGATTTTGCAAAAAATACTTTAAAAAAGAGATTAGTGGTTTTTAATTAAGCTTATTATTATTAATAAATGAATCACTTAAATAATCAAACAATTTATCAAATGAAAACTTGACCTTTTAAATAGATAAGTTACAATTCCGGAGCGATCTTAGTGGGACATCCTGTATACAAATGCACATGATTATTATTCACGAACGACAATATTGTTAAGGGTGGCAACCCTAGATGATGTTTACAATACAGAGAAATTGAGCTTATGCAGCTCAATTTTCCTCCAAAATTTATAATTCGTGAAGAAACTTACTTTATTAATACTTTTTAGAAGTTGCAAAACACATTTCAGATATTTTTCATTGTTGAGATTATTTACAAGGCTATCAATGACTAACGTAAAATCTTCAAGCTTTGCTTCCTTTTTCAAGATATTGTCCATTATATTTATAAAAATATTTGCATAATTTTCAGTACAACATAAAACTGCTTTAAATATAGCGCATAAAGTTGTATGACTGACAACATAACAATTATGTTGAGACAATCCTAAAAAAAAAACAACGATGCCACGAAAATATTTAAAAAATATGTCTATGCTCACCTGTTAAAATGCGTTCACATTTGTTTAACACATCATCATTAATTATATAATTTTGTTTGAGATCTATCAGTACAGTTAATATGTAAGTGAATACTATCGTCTGTATATTTGGTGCTGTGTAAATTACAGGAATAGTGCAAATCACGTCTAAGTATTGCAGCAACTTCTCTTCGTTAACTTGCAACTCCTTGACGCTTTTATTTTTTTGCATAACTTTAATAAACCGTACAACTTCACTGCTGAAAATCTCTAATACATTGGTTGTCGTTTCCTGTCCATTGTTTTGTAAGAAATCATTTTCTTGAATATTGGCAAACAATGTAGTGCACAACATCTTTTTAACGTTTGTCTCATTATGTTTTCGTTTTACTTTAAACATACGATTAATTTTTGAAAGTGTAACAAATAAAACACAAAGTCTTAACTTCATGTTGTCAAGACTGTTAACTTTACACATAAAATCTAAATTTTTTTGGTCTATGGCATCTTTCAACAAATGTTCTGCTAAAGTAACAATATAAGAAATTTCCATTCTCGGTATAATTTCGTTTATAACGAAAGGTTCTATGGAAAGTTCTTCCCAAATATCGTCCAAAGAAAAAGAATAGCTTTTAACTGTTGAAGCAAAAACTTCCTCACTCACATCATCTTCAAACAACAACATGGCTTTCACTTTCTGAAGAAATAATTTTTGCTAAAATAATACAAGTCAATGCAATTTTAATTAACATAAATGGTCGACAAATTACCATAATTTTTTTGCACGGTTTTTCTCCGAAATTGTTTATCCTTTCTGAAAACAAACACCATTGTTCTCTGGTAAGATACGGATGTAAATACGTAATATTGCAAGCAGAGTAATCGCTATCTATAACTTTTTTTATAACAACTTCATTGTTAATCGAATAGTGGCTGATGGTTATGTATAATTCACCCCATATGTAACATATATTTAAATACGCCCTCATCAGCAAGATATTCTAAAAACAACAGAAAACAACTGACTAAATATTGTATTGAAATTGTATTGTATGAAAATTATGTTTTCGTAGACAAAACTGTATGAATGGATATTTAGTTACTTATTAAGTATAAAAGAACAGCTTAACAAATTGACAATGAACATGGTTTAATTGATAACATTTTTGCACTGTGGGGTTTTAACTGTCTATGCTCAAGAGGATTTGATCATAGTTTTTAAGTTTTTAAAAATGAAATTGCAAAACTTTTAAAATTTTGCTGTTTTATCATAAACTTTATAAAAGTAATCATAATAACACATAAAATTGTAATGATTTAACGCAGGGGTCGGCAACCTTTTTTGGATAGCGGGCCAAATTAAATAATCATATTTTCAGGCGGGCCCCAAATACCAACCGACTCTGACAAATGGCGTTCGTAAGGTGCTTTTTTACCGGGATACCAACATAAACTTGGTTATTTTATTTTCGGTCTGAAGTATGCGGGCATCAATCATTTTCGATCACCAAATATACACCAACACTAAATGAAACATAAAATAACGCTGGACTATAGCGTTAAAATAAAAATATATAACAGAATTGAAAACAAAATTTTATTATGCATTTGATGTTTTAACTATTAAATATTGTTTTAAATATAGTACCTACAGTGTTTCTTAAATATTGCGAAAAAAAGTGGAACGTGATTCCTTATCAAAAATTAAAGGGGGACTTTTATATTACATTTTTTCCTTAGACGTCTCCTTTCGGAGTTACATCCCCTAATGGAGAGCGGTAAAATTAGGATTCTATTTTATTTCTCAAATTTGGATTAACGTAGAAGAATGATATTTGGTAAATGTTTTTTGTACTTATTGAATGGTTTCCCATAGTAATATTTTCAATCATATCCCACCTCCACAGGGGGCTGAAAAGTGCGACCCCTGTTGGTTTTTGAATCAGAACTTTTTGGTGAGTTGAAATTTTGCAATTTTAAATAATTTTTTTGATAGCTTGATTCATTTAGAAACTTTTTTTTAAAGTTTTTCCTGAAAAGCCTACAGGTTTTGAGTAAACAATAAAATAAGTAAACATGCACCATTACATATTCCAATATAAAACGATTCATTTTGGTGGTTACCTTGGTTTGTTTATTTTATTGCAAAATTTCAACCCACCAAAAAGTTCTGATTTAAAAATCAACAGGGGTCGCACTTTTCAGCCCCCTGTGAAGGTGGGAGATGATTGAAAATATTACTTTGGGAAACCTTTCAATAAGGACAAAACATCTAGGTAACAAATATCATTCTCCTACATTTATTCAAATTTGAGAAATAAAATGAAAACCTAATTTTACCGCTCCCCTTTAGGGGGGTGTAACTCCGAAAGGAGACGTTCAAGGAAACATTTTTATACAAAATCCTTTCTTAGTTTTCGATAAGGAATTACCTCCTGCATTTTTTCGCAATATTTAAGAAACATGCTGTATATTTAGGTTTTACTTGGTGGGCCAGATCAAGACACATGGCGGGCCGCGGGTTGCCGACGCCTGATTTAACGAAATAATTTGAATTTAAACAAATACTGTATGACGTGATAAATAATTCAGAACACAATTGTGCACAGAATTTTAGGCATCATTTTCTTTATAAAGCATCAATGTTCTAATGAACTTTACTACTTAAATAACAGTAATATAGTAATAATTGTGTATCTTAAAAACTAAAAGAGCTAGATAAGTTTTGTTTGCGTCAAATTATTAAGCACCTGAATATACAACTTTGCCCCAATTTAACCGAAGTCGTATACGAGATCCCCATAGTGGCCCTCGAAAAACGAGAACCCTGTATATTTCCAAGTAAATGCCTATTTTAAATAAACTTAGCAATTTTCATTAAACTTTAAAACATAACAAGCATAGGTAAAATATATTTTTACTAATAAACTTAACAATTATCCTTTACCTTTAAAGCAGACAAGAAATAAACATAAATAATTAAATATGGCAGGCAAAAAATTTAAATAAAGTTAAGTAAATACTAATTGTTAGTATAAACTATAAACATAAAAAATTATGAAACAAAATATTTTTGCTAAACACGTGGCAGTAAAATTTGTTTTAAAATAAAAAGTATAAAAAATTAATTTCAGTGTTCTGTAACATTAAGTCTCGTCTCGAGTCTCGAACTAAATGTCCCGGGACTCGAGACTAAGAAAGTCCCGGGAATTCCCGGGACTTACGTCTCGGGAAATTCCCGGGACAGAATCCCTAGTGTGAACCCACACTTTAAGTCCACTGCTTTATACAATTTTAATGTATAAAATAATGAAGGAGTCCAAAAAAAATACAAAAAAAAGCCTACTGGGGATGAAATAAAGTGAAACCAATATCTTTGCCAGAACTAGCCTTTGCAGATGATGTGGTGCTATTAGCTATAAACAAAAAGGACTTTCAACATAATCTGGGGTATGGACAGATACTTTAAGAAGATAAAATATGAGAATCAATATTAACAAAATAAACACTAGGATTATAATGAAGAATGCTAGACCAGAGGTTCCCAATCTTTTTAAGATATTGTACCGGTTTGTAGTAGTACCAGTAAGTAAATATTTTTGGAAAAACGAGCCCAAAAAAAATTTCCTGAATTCTCAAGTGATGACTTTTTTTGTCGCTTGTCTCTCTAAAATATTTTGTCGAGCAAAAAAAAGGACTAGTCCTACAATAAAACTTTCCTAAATTCCCAACTGATGACTTTTTTTAGGTAAATATTTTGGAAACAGAATGCAATGCTTTATGTACAGTTGTAATAAAAACAATTTAATTCGCAAATACTTTTATTACACTAAATATAAATGCATTTGTATCATATACAGGGTGTTTCTTAAATATTGCGAAAAAATGCAGGTCGTGATTCCTTATCGAAAATTAAGGGGGTTCTTTCATTTAATTTTTTTTCCTTAGTAGACGTCTCCTTTCTGTGTTACACCCCCCTTTATTTTATTTCTCAAATTTGGATAAATGTAGAAGAATGATATTTAGTATTTGTTTTATACTTAGTAAAAGGTTTCCCATAGTAATATTTTCAATCATCTGCCAACTTCACCGGGGGCTGAAAAGTGCGACCCCTGTTGGGTTTTTTGTCAGAACTTTTTGGTGGGTTACAATTTTGCAATTTTAGGTAGGTTTTACGAGAACAACTAAAGAACAGAAAAAGTTTCCAAGTAAATCAGTCTTCAAAAAAAAAAAATTAATTGCAAAATTTCAACCCACCAAAAAGTTCTGATAAAAAAACCAACAGGGGTCGCACTTTTCAGCCCCCTGTGAAGGTGGGAGATATTTAAAAGTATTACTATAGTAAACCTTTTAATAAGTATAAAACATCTACTAAATATAATTTTCCTACATTTGTTCTAATTTGAGAAATAAAATAAAAACCCAATTTTACGCTCCCCTCTAGGGGGGTGTAACTCGAAAAGGAGACGTCTAAGGAAAAAAATTTATATAAAACACCCCCCTTCATTTTTGGATAAGGAATCACCAGCTGAATTTTTTCGTAATATTTAAGAAACACCCTGTATAGATATAATAATAATTCTAATTATTGTAATTAATGTGAGGGTTGCGCCTGTTTACTTTTAATCGGTGTAGAAATATCTAGTTCAATTTTGGTCAGTTTAAGGCGAACATCAGACTCAATATTAAGCAATGATTGGTTATTTTATTTTTGGTCTGAAATTAGCTTGCATCAATCATTTTCGATCACCCGACATAAACCGATAATTATTTTAAATGTACATATGTGTCTACAAATCTGTCACTACTTCTACTTCTTTTACACACATGTGTTAATTATGTGATAACAAAGATGCTATAAAAAAAAATTTAAAAAATAATTATTTCATTTGCTTATCGCGTACTGGTAGCTTGACATTCGCGTACCGGGACCGGTACGCGTACCACAGGTTGGGAACGCCTGTGCTAGACCAAAAAAGGATAGAGCAAGTATTAAATTATAGATATTTAGGATTTAGGGACAATAATTGCATAAAACGGTAAATTGGAAAAAGAGCTGAATAACAGAAACGCTGCAGCAACTATATTTAATCACATCTCTAATATATGCTTGACAAGTAAGAAGGTCTCAAAAGAAACTAACCAGGGAAGGTCACAATACGTTGTTGCTAGAATTTGATTAAGGCTGTGTTTATTGCATCAAGGACATCAAAACTAAATGTTTTCCAGAGTTATATGTGCCACTGGCCATATCCTTTTGAAAAATAGGGGAAAAATTGAATATTAAACGTAATTTTTGCGATCGCGTTGGCCATGAAACCGTCAGAGACAAAATCTAAATTTTTCTATTTACCAATGCGCGCATCCTTTGCAAGTAAAATGGTGCAGTTTTAAAAAAAATCTTTAACGGTTCCGGAGAAAAACGCGAAAAACTGTTTTCCCTATGTTAAACGCCTATGCAAGTCGCATAGATATAGTTATACAGGGTGGTCCAAATTCGATGGGATTGCATGGGTATCTCGGTTAATATTTAAGATAGAGAAACGGTTAAATTACCAAAAATGTGCAATTTTTTGAGACAAGCTCAGAACCGTTTTCAAAAATATTCTATCATATCCGGTTTTCGAGTTATTGAATAAAAAGGTTTTTTTTGTCATATTAATAATTTGTCATATCTCCATTATTGTTGTAAATATTGAAAATATTTATGGAGATTATTTTTAGATATTTTTATGCTTAATTTGATTACACTAAAAAAAAAATTTACAATGTTTATCTCAACAACAAATTAGAAAACCTTGGTAACTTGTACCATATGAGTTTTATAAGGTTTTATGGTGCCTGTCCACGTGAGAGTAAACTACTCTCGATAGCAGCGTCGCCAAGGATACAGCCCCTGAGAGTAACTCGCGATTGGCTGTATCCTTGGCGACGCTGCTATCGAGAGTAGTTTACTCTCACGTGAACACGCACCTTTACACCTTGTTTTTTTTTTTTTGTTTTCACAGCCTACTACAGTGATGGCGAACCTTTTCTGGCCGGCGTGTCAAAAATTAAAAATTCAGGTAATGCTATGTGAGAGGTGTGTCACCTACATATATCGTATTTTTCCGTGTATAAGACGCCCCTGTTTATAAGACGATCCCTAATTTTTCGAACCCAAAATTGAGATTTTTAATATATACCTAAGACGTCCCCGTGTACAAAACGACTCCTAATTTTTGGTTGAAAAAATATCAATATATTAAAGTCGAAAACAAAGTTTCGCAGGAGTATGTTGATGAAAAAATTGTCAGTATAGCCTTTGGCAACTCTTTTCAGAGCGTCAAAAGTTTCCGGGATGGAATTCCACACTTTCAGGATTTTGTTGTCAGAATTATTATTCCCGGATCCATGCAAGCGGTCTCGTGCAAGTGCTTCCAAATCGGATCTAAAATCAATAAACTTTTGCTTCCAAATATAGCTCGATTGGAATTTTGCTAATTGCATTTCCAAGTCATTTAAATCTAACCAATTGAACATATCTAACTTCAGATTTGTAAAAATAACTTCATCTGGATATTTCATAAAATTTATTGTTCCTTCTATTTTTCTGAACTGCACAAATGCATGACCAACGACACAGTGTATGCTTGTACTTCCCTTGTGGAGGATACCGAAACGAACAGCGAACAGCAAAGTAGCGCCTTCTATAAAAACTTTCATAACCTAAATGAATTATTTTTTAAATAGTGATTTGTGAAAAAAAACAATTGAACGAAATATGCCTTGCGTGTCACCCAAAAAGGGGCAGGGTGTCACTGTTGACCCGCGTGTCATAGGTTCGCCATCACTGGCCTACTATGATTTTCTTAGAAAAGAAAACTAAAAAACCTTCGTAACTTGTGTATTATTAAAAATAAATACCTCAACCCTTATATATTTGGAATGAGAAAAAAATAAGGAATTTAAATAGGTCATAGCCATTTATCGTTCCTATTTAAAAAAATGTAATTTTGTGTCATAACTTTTTAACGGCGAGCGTAAAAAAAATTGTTTTGGTATAATCATTTTAAACATAAAAATATCTAAAAATAGTCTTGATAAATATTTTCGATATTTACAACAATAACGGAGATATGACACATTATTAATATGACAAAAAAACACTTTTACTTCAATAACTCGAAAACCGGAAATGATAGAATATTTTTGAAAACGGTTCTGAGTTTGTCTCAAAAATCTGCACATTTTTGGTAATTTAACCGTTTCTCTATCTTAAATATTAACCGAGATACCCATACAATCCCATCGAATTTGGACCACCCTGTACACTATACAGATATACCATAACTCTGGAAAACATTTAGTTTTGATATCCTTGATGCAATAAACAGCCTTAAAATTCTAGCGACAACGTATCGTGGCCCTCCCTTGTAAGATGTGAGTATTTAATGCAGGGTGCGTACCAATTCTTACCTACAATTCAGAAACTTGGGCACTAATAAGAAAGCAAAAGCAAAGGATACAGACGCAGATGAGATTTTGGAGAATAATAGAAGGATGTAGACTAATTAATAAGATTGGTAACTAGCAACGATAAAATCAAAAAAAGCCTAGCATTGAAATAGATAAAGAAAAAGATGGAGACAAACCAATTAAGATGGCTGGGACATCTACTACGCATGCCAGAAAGCAGGTACGCAAAAATTGGATGAAAAAGTTTAAGGGATAAACAAGTAGAGGAAAACCAAGAACAAAATGGGTCATCGAAGTGAGAGATAGACTAGAAAAATAAAAGGAGTCACCTGGAGAGATGTGCCATAGTTAACCAATGATAGACAGAGATGGACAAACATAATCAAGAACTAGGAAAACATACCTTGACTGAAAGGTACAATAACATTCAAAAATTTAAAATGAATTCAATAGCTGTAAGAAATTTTAAATATTTGTTATTTAAATACTCACATGTTCCATATTTACTAACGCTGATCCAAACTTTGCCAATATTTCCTTCAATTTATCCATACTTTGAACAAACTTACTCACAACAAGGGTAGGGACTGTATGTTCAGCTATTCGTACACTGGATAAAAACTGGCACATTAAAATGCTTAAAATATCAACATACAAAAGTTGCACTTTATCTAAAAATAAAAAATATATGTAATAAAACAAAATCATCATTTGTCGATCTTATTATTTACCTTCCACAATATTTTGTAATTGTTCTGATACAACCACTTCCAAGTGGTAGACAAACGTTTTAAACAAATTCATAATTTGCCAACTGGCCAAAGTTGTAATGCATTGTGTAAAATACGATAAAACTCCTTGAGGCAAAATAGCATGTTCATCATAATCAATATTTTGCTCAACTTTCACACATTCTCCCAGAAACACCAATTTAGCTTCTTCTATATCGCCATTGCCTTTTAATGCTTGTTTCAATGTAGGAATCATTTTAGAAATTAATTTCTCAATTCTATGTAATTTTGAGAATATTTCAAAAATTCGAGTTAAGCAAGCTTCATATTCAACTTTGAACTGTTTTATATCAGATAACATAATAAAAGTCAATATCTTGGTAATATTTTTTTCTGCGATTAATGGATCTATAGCCAAAATATGATTTAAAATCAAGAAGCTATCTTTATTTGCATGAACAGTTACTGACATTACTGAATTTAAAAGGTTTTGCAATAAATCACTAAATGTGATTTCGTTTACTTTACAATCTAAGACAGAACTTTTTAAACTTAATACTTCAAGAATTGCACCTAAAGCTGTCACAGATTTATTAAAAACTGCAGATTTGTTTTTAAATTTCATGAGTTTATCTGATTGGAAATAACTACTAATATCGAAACCTAATGATTCCATTATAATTATTAGGAACTTATAAATTTCTTCAAAGTGATTACTGTTAGAGTTATAATAAGAATTGAATAATATTTTGTATGACATTCTAACTTGATCAGTATCTAAATTATACAAGTTTTTAAAATTATTACAAAGAATCTGTGGAGTGCCATGAATGGCATTATCGGTCTTATCAGAAAAAATATATTCATAGAAATCATTGAAACTTTTAAAATTTCGATGAAAGAGGCACTAAAAATGAAAAATTTATTTATTTGGTTACACATTGGGCCAATGGAATAAAAATAAGTAAAATCGTGTACTTAGAATTTCTTTAGTATTTTCATGAAACAAAAAATTATTAATTGTACGGTTCAATGAGATACCATGGGTATCTTGCTTAATATTAAAGATAGGGAAACGGTTTAAAACAAACTCAGAACTGTTTTCAGAAACATTGTATCATTTCCAATTCTTCAGTTGTTGGCGAAAAACTGTTTTATTGCCATTTTAATAGTGTCATATCCCCATTATTCTTGCAAAAATAGGAGAATTAATAAAGATAATTTTTAGATTGTTTTAAGTAAAATTTGATGAAGCCTAAAAATTTTTTAAAGCTTATAGTTAAAAAATTTACTTTTTTTAAATTAATACTATAGTTGGCCATGACTTATATTAAATCCTTTTTTTTCTAATTTCAAATACATTAAGGTTAACGAAATTAATTTCGATTTAGTTTTTATTTTTATTAAAGATTAACACTAAAAACAAAAAATCTGTGAAAAAAAAACAAGCTAAAAATCGATATAATTTTGATATCGATATATCGACATATCGATATTCCGATATATCGACATTCCGATATTTTTAGCTTCGCGCCGCTTTTATATCGAAATTTCGATATATATCGATATAATTTCGATATCGAAATTTGGATATCGCCCACCCCTAATAGCTACCATTTAAAAAAGGTAAATTTGTTAACAGAAAGTAAAATATTTTTTTAAACACCATTAAATTCTACATAAAAAATAATCTTGATAAACTTTTTCAATGTTTACAACAATAAAGGAGATATGACACATTAAAAAAAAAAAAGGTTTTCGCTAACTGAAAAACGGAAAACGATACAATAATTCTAAAATGGTCTTAAAAAACTGCATATTTTTGGTGATATAAATGTGTCCTTACCCTAAATATTAAGCAAGATACCTATATCCTATATACCTAACAAATATTACTTATAAAAACATTTTGTTTCAGACATACCTTATTAGTTAATACTTCTAATAATTTAAAGGCAATACTTCCAAGAACTAGAATTTTTTTTCAAGAAAAATAAAAAATTACTAATAATGCCCTACAAGATTTTACTTGTTTTTATTCACCTGACCCAAATATATATTTCATACCTTTTGTGTAATTTTTGAAATCTCTTGAAAAATCAAATCATTACTGTCGAACCGCACTGCAACATCACTTAATGTAGGTACATTATATTTACAAAAATAAAGAGGAAAATCTTCACTGGAAGTTACAATTTTTGGAAATAAGTCCTCGTGTTGTAATAACAACAATATCAAATCTGCATCGTGTACTTTTTTTAATATATTCGAAATATAAGTACAATAATTTTCACATCTGAATAGTTGTAAAAATAAACTGTTTCCTATTACTGCTATAGCAGTCTTCACTATCAACACTTTGGTATCCGATGACAAATTTTCAATGTGTTTTAAACGTTTATTTATAACCTATTAAAATTAATAATCAGTCATTTAATTTATTGAATAAAAATGTGCTTACCTCTGTCAGATGTATCAAATCATCTTGACTAAAATCGCTTCTTCCCAAGTTTTTAATTTGATCAGATATCAACCACATATACATTAAATTCCATACTTCACTATCATTACTTTTAGTTGCTTTTAAGATCCAATTTATAAGAAATGCCTCACGATGATGTATCGGTAAATCTGATGATTTAAAAGCATTATTTGCAACTTTAAGCCTTTTAGTTAATGGTTCTTCACTAGAATCTAAGACTTTCAGCAACTCTGTAATAGTCAGTTTATAGTGCAAAACTAGTTTAAAACCTTATTCATTAAAACTCACCTGTAGTTAAAGACATACTTATAACACGTTCGGTAAGAGTAACACGTGTTTATTTTGACAACAATAACATAACCTCTTATTTGTTAGATAAAACAGACATCTGCAATATCGACATACCTCGTATTTAATTGCCAACTCTTAATATTATATTTATTGTATGAAAAGATTTTCAAAATAAGATTTTATGATTTCTTAACTTAAAACTACCTTAATTTTAAATGAATTAACAAAAACACGAAATATTGAATAAAAAGAATATATTTACCGACGGTTTGAAACAATTTAAAAAAAACAAAGTTTTGGTGTTTCGGTTAGAGCAGGTTTTATTTTGGTAATAGTGGTTTCTTTTTCATCAAACAGGAATGGCACCGACGTAAGTACTTGGTTAAAATTTTATATCGTAAATCATCGGTCCTCTTATTTATTTATAAAGCATGTTTAAAGTAAAATCAGGTCTGTTAATATGTATATTAATGATATTCACCAAACTTTTTGGCGAATCATTTAAGAATCACAAAAGTAGTTTGCCACAGCCAACGTGTTTTTATAACCCATAACAACTCAAGAAAATTATTCATTAATTGTTTTACATTTTTTACAGCGAGAAGAAGGCCGAAAAAAAGATTAAAACCGTCAAAGGTTTACCAGCGGTACCCGAATCGGTTTTAAAACATCGAAAAAGGCGAGTAGCACAACGTGCGGCAAGACTTCAATCTGGTATCAAAAAACGTGCAGAAACTTATAAAAAGCGAAAAGATATCTTTAAGAGGGCAGAAAAATATGTGAAAGAGTATAGAATCAAAGAGCGTGATGAATTTAGACTTGCCCGTCAAGCTAAGACCCGTGGAAACTACTACGTTCCCGGCGAAGCTAAATTAGCTTTTGTTATGCGTATTAGGGGGTAAGTCGAAATATTAGTATTGTTTCTTATACTTAGTATTAAGATACATAATTAGGGGTTTACTTTACCATTTTATGATAATAACATGGTAAACAAATAATATTGCCTGTTTTTAATGTGCCACCTAATTCGTTTCTCGGCAATCACGAACGATGGCTCATCCTGGCAAATTCACAAGTGAAGCAAATGTAAGCCTTGAAGAAATACCGTTTGTGATCTTAAAATAAAAGTTTATATGCCCTTTCTCACGACCGTCATTCATTATGTCAGTAAAAGAGGGTCAGGTTAGAGGTCTGTAAAAGATTGTTTTTTTAAAGCAATAAACATTTAGCTTTACATATGTTGTGTGTGCTTACGTTTGCGCCACTTGTGAATTACTCCAGTGAGCTGTTCTTCGTGATAACCCATTTTTCTATGATTACCATTGTATTACTGTAGAGCTGCAGCATGTTGTTGGGAATTGTTTGGGTATGCTTTTTTTTATGAATATAAAATCCTCAACATATTATGGTCAAACTGAGTGGTAATTTTCATCGTGTATATGTTTCATTAAAAAATAACGGTGAATTGCTTTGATACCAATTTTAAATAAACAAGGACATATTCATAATGGTTTATGTATTTATCATACTAAATCATTTTCCATGCTGTCCAAGAATGATTTGACCCAACTGGTCATGGCTGTTGGTATGATACCCAGCTGTGTATTCCAAGGGTTATACAATTGATTGGTAGTGTCTTAGCTGGTAATTTCAGCCGAAAATGTTTGATCAGCGTAAACAAATATGCATTGTAGGTTTCATAATTTTTTATTCGATGTTTTATTTACAACATTTAATTAATTATTGTAATATTTAATTTGGACTTCTATACCCATATATTATTGCTCTTCTTTTTTTCCAGTATAAATCAAGTAGCTCCTAAGGTTCGTAAAGTTCTTCAGTTGTTCCGTTTGCGACAGATCAATAATGGAGTTTTTGTTAGACTTAATAAAGCAACACTCAACATGTTGCGTATTTGCGAACCATATATTACGTGGGGCTATCCTAATTTGAAATCAGTTAGGGAACTGATTTATAAACGAGGATTTGCAAAGATTAACGGACAGCGTATTCCAATCACAAGCAACCAGATCATTGAAGACAGGCTTAAGAAGTCTAATATCATATGTACAGAAGATTTGATTCATGAAATTTTCACTGTGGGATCAAAATTCAAGTATGCTTCAAACTTCTTGTGGCCATTCAAGGTAAATGTTTTGTGTATTTTTTCATTGTTTTATTTAATTGCTATAACTTTAAATATGGGACAGTTTCGTTATGGTCTGTTTATTCAATATTCTAACCATTCCAACTTGTCCAACAATAATATTACTCAACTGGTCATGGTAGTATTTGTAATATATAACTGTGAATTCCACGAGTAAAACAGTTTTTAATAAAAATAATTGTGTGATGTTGAATGATGTACTTTGTTTTACTTATTTGTTGTTTACTTTAAAGCTCAATACACCAACAGGAGGCTGGCGTAAGAAGACCAATCACTACGTAGAAGGTGGTGACTTTGGTAACAGAGAAGATAAGATTAATGAGTTACTAAGACGAATGGTTTAATAAGTTGTATCTTAACTTCTTTTTACCAATAAATTTAATTATTCAAATTTTAAGTTTATTTTAAATACCTTTATCCTTCAGTGTTGTTTACCATCGGTTTTTGGGTAAAGAACATTTTTCGAAATACACTTAAGTGAACACAATGTTCTAAAGGGGGCTATACTCAGTGATGTGCTGCTATGGGTTCGCACCGGCTCGCGGCTCGATCGAGCCGGTTGCTAAAATAATTTTGGTTCGGAGAGCCGGTATTAAATATATTTTTTTCTAATTATCGTAGTCCTTAAGGTGCATTTAAATTATAGCGAACAGAAGCGAACGAACGAATTCGTTAGTTCAAGCTCGCGTAATTTGCACGGCGAAGAGAGCGTCAGCGAACGAATTCGTTCGTGTTCGCACAGGTTCCGTCGCGTGTCGGTAAATAAGCGAATCATCAAAGGAAGTTCGTGCTCAGTGTGGATGGTGTATGGTGAGCGAATTCTCTATCCGACATGGTTCGTTTTCACACTAGCGTGGATCATCGACGAATGCGAATGTTCGTTCAATGGTATTGTGCAGAGAACGAACGAATACCTAAAAACTCATTCATTCGCTTCTGTTCGCTCTAATTTAAACGCACCTTTAGATTTAATTTATACACGATCACAATAAATACTTGATCCAATATTGATAAAGTAAAAACATGAGTGACACGCGAGGGAATAGTTGTGGGAAGAGTGCGGGAATAGGGAATCGTTATGATTGATCATCTCGAGTCGAAACAAGTCGATAAACACGTGCGGAGTGGGGTGGTGGGGATAATAATAAAGTCTGTTGTGTTGCAGGTTACAGACCTGCAGTTTTGTGCGTTTCTTAGTTTCCATTAAAAATCAAAACACTATATGGAAAGAATTTATGTAATGCAAATATATAATTTTATATCAAATGAAATTTTTTTTTAATTTTTAATTTTTCGTTTTTAATTCGAAAAAAATATTGTATAAAAATTGGTGGCGGTGGGGGAGGGGGTGCCAAGGTGCGAGCCGGTTGATAAAAATTTAGCAGCACATCACTGGCTATACTTATTAATTTAAAACTAAAGTTGAAGACTGGAAAAATGTATTTACTGATAAAAAGAAAAACTTAATTTATTAAAAGGCCGCTTCACATAAGTCAAGCAAAAAAAAATTGTTGGGCCTCCTTCCGCCTTGGCGTCCTGTGCTTTAATTGTTAATCCAGCCCTGCCAAAAGCCATTAAACAAAAAGTTGGCTCTTTGGACTGTTGAATGCTTTTCACTTTTTTCTTGGAACATTGTAAATCAGGGGGGTCTAGAAATTTTGATTTTGATTGATATTTAATCAGTAGACTGAAAAATTTAAGAAAAAATACTAAAAATAATATTAGTAAATACCCGTATAGTGTACAGGGTGATTCAAATTCGAGGGCCACCATTGGGAACTCACTTATTATTGAAGATATAGGGCAGATTTAAATTTGGCAAAGCTGTTAAATTTTATGCTCATCAATAATATCAAAACAGATTTGAAATATATTAAACTGTTTTTGAAAGAATTGAAAAAAACTGAAAAATGACTTTTTTTAAATCTGGAAAAACTTTTACATGGCCACTTTTTATTTGACTTTTAATGGTGCCATAAATTTTTTGCTGTGCCGATTAGGTTTTGTTTTATAGGTACTAACTTGTTAATTTCTTAAGGGCGACAAACTTGATTGTCATCTAGTTAGCTAGAACTTTTTTTCTAATATCAAAAATGTATTACCTACATGATTATGTTATTTACATAAACAACGTATTTATTTGAAAAAAAAGGTTTTAATTTATTTAACATATCTAAGACAGATGAAAATCAAGTTTGTCGCCCATAAGAAATTAAAAAGTTCGTAGGTACCTATAAAACAAAACGGAATCGGTACAGCAAAAAATTTATGGCACCATTAAAAGTAAAATAAAAAGTGGCCATGTAAAAGTTTTTCTAGAATAAAAAAAAATATATAGATAAAAAAGTTATAGATGGCAAAAACGAAAAGTATTTTTTTTAGTTTTTAAAATTTTTTTTTGAAAACAGTTGAAGATATTTTAAATCAGCTTTGATATTATTGATGAGCATAAAATTTAACAACTTTTCCAAATTTGAACCTACCCTCTAACTAACAGTAATGAGCGAGATACCCATGGTCGCCCTGTTATGCTGTGCCTTCTTTTAAGTCAGAGGTTCCCAAACTTTTTTGTCTCGTAGACCATTTGCCATGTTTTTCGGTTTTGGGTAGACCCCCTGCTTACCTGATATTGATTTTTTGCAAATTCATCACTTTTTTTTACAAAATAAAAACTTACTCGCAAAGAAAATAAAAACGTACGTGGGCGGAGCTGCGGGCAACTGCTATTTTATAATAATTTCATATATCAGAAAATGTACCTACTAACTTAAATTGTAATATAATTCTTCATCACGTTTCATGAACATTTATGTTTTAAAATTTTTTACTTCATAGGTACTTTTATAATAATTTATGTAGATAGTTATACTATGTATTTATATTATAAGGTAGTATTATGTAAGTAAATAGGTACTATCTGTGTATGTGGATTATTCCATTTATGGAATGCCAAAATTAAAGTCACGACCTGCTTATATGAGATCCACTATCGTTGACCCCCATTTTCATTTCATGGACCCCCAATTTTTTTTCTCGTTGACATGGACCCCTTGCAGGTCGTCGTCGACCCCTGGGGGTCGATATAGACCACTTTGGGAATCACTGTTTTAAGTAAACATAAAAATAATTTTGTATTTACTTTGCTGTTCATGCAAATTTACTGGTTTAAAATTAAGTCGATTAAGGAGAAACAGGAAGGATATTTAAAAAAAAGTCTTCATACAAATTCTCATTTTTTATTAAAAAGATTATTTTTGGCAGTACCACTGAATAATGAATATTCGGTACATCTGGCTTTTGGGCTGTCTTATAACAAAAAATTACCATAAGCACTATACTCGTTCCTACAAAATAAAAACGTGTACACGAGTTTGTAAATAAATTTTGTATTTAAACATTAAATGATTATTTACAATGAAATGTATTTTCCCAATAGCAAAAATGAAGTAAATGGTGGCTGTATATGGCGTTATAATTTACGAAGCAAGTATAATTCACTTGCAACTTTTGCTTACATTTGGTTTAAAGTATAAAGTGTATGATTCTAATAAGTAACTATTAGTGCTTGTTTTCTTTTTGTTATAAATCAGCACTAACAATTGCGTACGGCGTACCATGGTACATGTGTAATTAAGTTTTACAACACTGTGCCATTATTATTTAAGAGCAAATAGTAAAATTACTACAAAATGAAACATTTTATATTTTACTCTTATAATACAATAAATTTTGAAAATGTAATGTAAGCATATTGTGTTGTAACAACTTTGTTTACATACTTTTACCTCCAAAATTATCCAATTAGATTTTATTTACAATAAAAATCGATTTTTAAATATTTACAGTATAGGTACTTCAACAATGTATTTTTTCATTTTTAATTCGGTGTATCATGTTATATTTTACACATGCTATTGACCTAATCGGTTGTTTGAACATAACCATGTGATTTAAAAAAAATGAAACCAGTTTAGTCTGAAAATTAACTGTAAAATATTTAATTCTTACTTTTAAGTAACAAATTTGAATATACTAATTTTTAATTATTATATTATTTCGTAAAATTTAGTTCATTTATATCACCTTTTTTTATGTACCTCTTTACAAGGCAGGCATTTAAGAAAAAAAAAACGTTATAGACGTGGTCCTCTTAGCATGGATAAGTTTATTCAGCATTAAACCACATTTAAAACAATCACCAAATGAATAGCCTTTTCTAAGGTAGCTTCACCTAGATTTCTAAAATAAAATTACAGAAGATAATGTTTAATCAAGCTGTGTTATACTTAATGACAATAAAAGAGTATACAATAAATACTTTTGTTATAGTTTGTGATTTTACTAAAATTTACTGTCAGTTACTATTTTTTAAGTAACTATAACTAAAGTTATATAACTATAATTTAAATTAATATTTTTGTGCAGGCAGCACTAATCAGGAGGTAATGTACAATCTGGTAAATGAAACATTATTATAGCCAACTGAATGGTAAAATTAATTGCTAAGAATGATCACCAAAATAAATTTTTGAAGTAGTATAATACTTTGTCTTTTTGAAAACAGAAGGCGGCTACGAATTTTTGATTTGGGCATTGAGGCTGAAAATATTTAAACGCAACCCAGCTTCTATATGTAAGTGATAACAAAATCATAGAGTTTAACGTCTTTTACATAAAATAAAACTCGAATAAAAAAGGTTTAGCTAAAATTTGCACATACGCGTATATGTAAACTGTCTACTCTGCAAATAATAAAACAAAAATGCTAAATAAACTCATTTTTTGCTTTGAATTTAAAGCGCCAATCTGAGGTTACACAACAAATATAAATATTTTAGTTCTTAGTATGTAGAATATTTTCTTGATTTGTTTTAATAGCTCCTAAAATTCCTAGGTAACAAGTTTATTGAAATTGAAAGTAATCACATATTCCTAGATCCTGTATTGTTAATATTAACAAATTAGTGCATTACAAATTTTACTTCTTACTGGAACATAAAATATTTATATTTTTGTTGGCCCTTTTTATTATTTAATATTCAATATATTTATTCGATTTTAAATGCAGATCCGTTTTAAGTATACTTTAACCCATTAACTTTTACTTAAAATGTGAAGTTCTTTGTTAAATAATTAAAAAATTCTTCGATCACTATTGTAAATGACTATTACTGTACAGCCTGAATGCATAGTAAGTGGGTCTTTATGCACGGTAAGCAAAGAGCACACTTGTCTAGATATGTCAAAGTAGACTTATGTCAAACTTGACATTTAACAGCGTATGTACAAGTGTGTTTACTATTGGCTCAAAAACCGGTAAAATCATATGTAGTATGTGATCGTAGAAAAAGTATGCTACATAAACGAGTTGTAAAGCAATTACGAACTAGCCGCTACGCGGATCCGTGCGCAACTTTTCCACTCGTGCGTAATATGCTTCTTACAACTCTTGTTATGTAATATACCATAACGAATTACTTAACTACATGTATAACTCAAACATTTGTGTTCAAATGCATAAAAAAACTTAATAAAAAACGAAAAGTTGGCTATTTTTATACCTACTTTATTTTTGAAATTGTTGGCGGAGACCTCAGAGTTTGTTAGAGGCAGGGGCGTCCAGAGACGTCACCGGGCCCGGGAAAAAAATAACAATTTTCAGCACCGTCCTTCTACAGCTAATTAGCTTTTAAAAAAACAAATTGTGGGATGATCTGTGAGTTCCGGGCTCGGGAAATTTCGGCCCACTCTCGACACCCCTGGTTAGAGGATCAAAAATATTTTGAAACGGGCCTGCTTAAATAAGATTTTGAAAATTTCACTTAAAGAAATGTGCTAATTAAAAATATTTGAGTTTTCATAACATGAAATGCTTAAAACTTTACCGTAAATTGTATACACTTATATTGACATTCAAATTTCAACCAAACAAAAAAAAAAACTAAACTTGGTTAAATAGAATGGAAATAACACATGACATGAAATCATATTCCAACATTATTTTTTTATGTTTTTATTATTCGGAATTAATTTAATCGAATTGATTTATTTTTTCATTGTTATGTAGTTTTAAATTTTAATACTTGTCGATGATTTAAAATTATTAAATAATAAAAATGTTTGTTGTCCTATTCGTTAATTTTAAATATTTTTCGATGATTAAAATACATATTGCAAGTGAAATTTTCAGTGTAATAATATATCATAAATTAAATCGGCGTACAATAATTGATAAAAATTTAATAAGCACATAATATTGAGGCATATAAAATGTGCGTTAACAGTTTATAAAATATTTTTAATAAATTAATAAGAAAGAATTATTTGGTCTAATAATGAAATTGGCGTTAAATGCATGCCATAAGAAATGTTCTTATATGTAGCATACCATAATTAAATTGTATTTACACACAATAATGATTCTCTGAATAAATAGTGTTTATCTACAAACATTTTTGTAGCTATTTAGCATAAAATATTTTACATAACTTAAAATATAAACAAGAAAAGTGTCAATAAATTATAAACCATTTTAATTGTGTATAAATACAACTTTAAATTTTTATTTAACATACAATAATCGCTTAGCGATTGTTAAATTCGTTTCTTTAATAAAAACAAGCTAAACATTTTTAATGGAAATGGTTTGACACATTTTTTACATTAAACCAGCAGTGTAGCAGAATCATATATTATCAAAACAATTTATTTACATGCATATATTTTCAAGTCATGGAACACTCCACCATATTTAGAATACTAGAGCAGAAACAAGCTTTGATCTTAATAAATGCTTGAAATATCCAAGTGCTTCATTTATTAATATAAATAAGTTTGTTTAAAAATCACTCAATTTTTTTAGAAGTATCTCTAGACCAGTTTTAAGATTCTTTGATGTAAATAAATAACATAAAATAAATAATTTTGGCACTGACGAATATATGAGACTCTTGAAACTGGTCTTGCATTTCTACAAGAGCTACCTTCGAAAAAGGTTGAGTGATTTTTAACGGAGCTTATTTATATTAAGTATTAATCTTAATTTCAATCAATACCGAAAGTATCAAAAGCCGATTTACCACAGCATCGAAGGTGCGATTTGCTAAGATAGCTTTGTTTATGAAATCAGTGGAACCTCTTTATTCGTCAGCCCCTATATACGTCAAATCTAATATTCGTCACAGTTTTCGGCACTCAAGAAAAATTCGATTCCATGTAAATAAATGTGATCGTTCACACTCTAAGTACACTGGTTGACTGGTGCTCCTTTTTAAAAAAATTCTAGTTTTTATTTGAAAACGTATATTTCAAATAAAATTATAATGATTTTTCCTGCTGCGTTTTTGGGGCCCCAAAAACTGGAGAGTTTGTGAATTCTACCACTCTATCCTCGTATAGGTCGGCATCTGATAAGTAAATAATAAAAGCAGTGGATAATTGTTAAACTTTTTAATTTTTTAAATGGATTTAATTTTAATTTGCCGACTCATAAAATTTGCCGTCCTAGGCTATAGCCTACTAAGCCTTATACCGGATTAGATCATAACTTATGATATGAATCAACATGAACGGCGATGATTTTGTAATTTGCCTTCATCTCTAACTTTCTAGTAGATATCCTAAAATATTGATAAAATTTTGTTTCATCAGCCAAATATGGAAAAAGAGTATAAAATTCTCCTTCCAGCTGTCGATGCTCTAATGTAGGTACCCATTTTCGTCTCTTTTTAGTTGAGCGCGACTAGCGTGCGGCTAACTTGCGTCTAGCTTGCGGCTGGAGCGCGAGCAGTGTACCTATAGTTTTAATCGACTTCATCTCCTTTTCAGCTTCTCAGTTAAAGTAAAGTTCTGGTATTTTTTTAATTTATTTATGTATCAGACTCTGGCTGGGCTAGGAATGGATTTTTCCAATTTTAGCTAACACCTTTGAAAAAAAGTTGATTCCATAGTTGTCCGATTCAGTATTCGTCCGTCCCACACGAACAAATAAATGACGAATACAGATGTTCCACTATATTGTCAGTAAATTTAAGATAAACCCTATATTAATAATTTTATTAATTAAATAAATTGGTGGTAGATAAATCTTTTTACTGTAAAAGTAACGAACAAAACAAAAATGTTTTGCTTGATACATTAACTAAATTTTGCTTCTAAAACGGTCGTTTCGAGTCTGAGTTTAGACCAAACAATGTTAATTTTTTTAAATGTAATTTATTTTAATTTTTTAAACGCAGATTATGTGCTCATTAGCATTCTTTAACTACTGAATAAAAAGGAAACAAATATTATGATTAGTATAGGTTTGCTTTTAAATGCTAATTTACAAATCAAATTTGGTTGTAAGTTGTAAGTCGGAACCGTATTTATGCAAAAACAAATTTTGTTCTTAAGTCGGGAACTATCTGTAGTGTGAAGCATTTAAAAATAATTGCGAAGCACTTATCTTAAAATAATGAGTTACGAACACTTATTGCTTAGACGCTCACTTTTGTCTTACTAATATCAAAATCATAATTTAAAAATGTGTTAATTATGGTGAAATGTTCCCATATTGTACATACTACACATACTTCCGTCTCTGACAAACGTGGTCAAATGGAAAGAAATACTACACATCATACTTCTTATCTACACAGTCTGATTATTTACAATGCAGAAAATATTTCCCCCAACATTAACCTTTTAGCACATAATTTTAGTAAATCGTACCAAATTATACACAAAATAGGTTAAATTGGAGCTGTTCAAAGCAGAAGTGAAAGAATTTCAGCTTTGCGAGGTCCTGAAGTTGATAGTGAGGAAAAGTAACTTGCGGAAGCACCTTTCAGTCCCCATTGGATAGCATTTGGCATTATTTGGCATTTTATTTCCGTTAAGATGGTAAGTATTATAATGCGTTACTGAAATTTCATTATCTCCACAGTTGGCGAACGTTTGTATCTCTATCTACCTTTACTATTTTAAAATGGAAGATTTTACCAAAATGTTTTGTTTTTTACTGAAGGTGTTTGTACACCTTGCTTAAGAAAATGCTTATCTAAATGGATTACAAAGAAGGAATGCTAAATTGTAGACCAAATTTATCTTACTGACGACTGGGGCAGCATTTTTCTAACTAGACAGTGTCATGTTGCTGCATATTTACTATTCATTTTATTTTTGGAGTGACTGTAACATTAATACGTGTGTCGTATATTTCATCAAAGATCCATTCCCATGACGTCATGTACCGGTGAATTTGTGATGGCTTAGAAAAAGCAGTTGAATGTAAAACGAAACTGGTGGACCTGTAATTGTTTTTATGCTGTCGTCATATAAGACAAAACCGTAAACAATAATAGCTGACGATATCTTCCACAATCCATCAGATTGCGGATGGCACCAAAAACTTTCCACTGCTGAAATATAAGACGGATCTGGTGGATCCATCGCACTTTCATGGGTTTAATATAAAATAGTTTTGGTGCCATCAGTTGGCATCCGATGCCCCATTGGATGAAACGTTATCTAGCACACGTAATCTTGACGTGATATTTAGTTATTTTCAGGGCATGAAACCGGTTTACAAAACCGGTTAACCTTTATTTTTTGTCCAAAATTGTGATTTTTAACCGAAACCGTTATTTACAAAGGCAAAAAAAAACGGTAACCTTTAACCAAAATAATAAAAAACCGGTTTTTTTAACGTTTTTTTTTTAATAAAAATTATTTTGAAAAAATACAAAATCTGTAATAAATGTGATTACTTTACCAAAAGTAATTACTGAATGCTTGATTGTACATATATATCATAAAATTATAAATAGATATTTTTTTATACTTTGCATTCCAAATCTGAATAATGTTAAAAACCGGTTTATAATTTACACAAAACCGGTTTTTTACGGAAAGAACCGGTTTTTCAACAAAAATCGTCATAAAAATAAAGTTCTTGATTTCGGTTAACCGTTAACCAAAATTTTTTTCGGTTTCTAGCCTTGGTTATTTTTATTGTCATCTACTATTTTGATGCGACGAGGATATATTAATAAATCAAACATGATATTGTTAACAAAAGAAGCAAAGAAATGTTTTTAAAAATATTGGAAGCACGCTGAATACAAAAATTTGAAACTTTTCGAACTGACTTTTCTAAATCAGCGATCCCTAAAGTTTTCGTAATCATCATCCCAAAAACCTGATTAAAACTGTGATTTTCTCAATATAAATTAAAATAATAAACTTTTTCTTATCATTATTTTGTGACTGAACTATTTTAACCAACATTAAATTACTTATGTAATGTTTTGATATATTAGCGAAAATAAAAACAACTTTAAGAGAACAATTTTTTCATGAAACTTTTTGTAACCGTTCCACTATTTTACCTTTTAATTTAGGAACCACTGTTTTAAACCACTAATATATCTCCATACGACCAACATTTCGTTGTATCAACAATAATATACGACTATTTTTTTGCCATACGATCCATTTCCAAAAGACTATTGAGGTATCGGTGTTGCTTTTTTTTTTCTTAAATTGTCGAATGTGTTATGCTTAATGTATATTATTGATTAATAAATTATTATTATGTATTAACTGTAATAATAATTAATATAAAATGTCTATAGTCCATATATTTCAGAATCGTAGAAAATTTAACATAACTTATGGTTGTAACGACGACCAAGAATTTTAGATCTAGATGTGGAACATGCATCTTTAAATAAACTTTATGCAATGATTATTTTGTATTTTATGCAAATTTATAAAATTAATTTGGAAGACAGCGTAATTATTTGGTACATTATTTTCTCTAAATGATTACAAATAAACTGCATTGTGTATCGGCACTTTCATGAATTTCACGTTCCTAGTAAGATGTAAGAGATATGTTGTGTACTTGGAAGATCTGAATGTCTATATTGCAGCTTAGCAATATTTAAATATCGAAGCTTAAAAATTGACTATTAGATTTTCAAAGCTTTAACAGCAATACAAATCTGACATTTAGCTAATGAGAAGCAATTCTCAAAAAGTAAACGATTAGATATTTAGATGTATAAGGGATGTTTAATTTGTATAATTTAAAATAGTTTTAAAACGGTACATGAAAATATTTTATAGGTAGAGGAGATACAAAAGTCATTAATTTGCAAAAAAAGTGAAGTACAGTATTTCAAGATCAGCAAAATAGTGAAGATTGAAATTCATAACATTTACAAAAAATTTGGCAACAATTGATCCCGATTCTCACTTGTTTTAATTACCTATCAGTGAAAAATTGTCAAATCCCCTGGAATATTTTCTATACATAATTATATAAAAATTTCGCAAATGTTAAAACGCACTTTTTTTGGATTTCACGTTTTCATCGTGAAATACCTCAAATATAATTTCGAATTAATGTTCCATTTTGCGATGTATTTATCACAATTGGCACCATGTATGGAGATGACACATGTTATGTCGGAAGTTCTTGCTAGAGTACTATTAATGCTGACTACGATCTTTGTGTTCCTTTAGGCGATGCGGTTTATACGTTATAAAAATTCGCTATTTTTATCACATTATATAGAGGAATCTCTAAGATGTATGTTTTACCGAATGATCATATAGATGCCCTATGGTTTGGATAAATGGCGGGTGGTGGTAATAATGGACCTTGAGGAAGATGCAGTTCGTGCATTGGCAGTACTGGCAAAAGATGCCTTATTTGTGTTGGTGATCTTCTAAGACTAAACCTGCAAAAAATTATTAACTTTTAATATCTGGTCACAAATCAGCACACGTTTCCTTCTGTCCGGAATTTTTTACACTATTTAAAAATATTGTTTATAAAATAAACATACTTTGTCACATTAAGAAAAGAAAGACTACATTAAAAAGAAAAATGTTTATAAATGCGAAAATAAATTATTTAAAAAAAGTAAAATTGTTAAAAACTATCCGATCGCAGTAATTTACCGATTTATTTTAAAAGTATTGTTTTAAAAACTTTTTGTACAATTTATTTAAAACTTTTATTAACTACCTTTGCTAACAGCTTTCTTTTTCGGTTGCACTAAATATTAATAAATTCATGAATAATGTCGTAAATTGCGATCCATAATGGTACGAATCTGGTTGTAAGTTGAATTATTCATAAATACAAATATGTTTGTAAGCGATTTTAAAATCGTACGAACCTGTGCCTTCTATTGTTTGTAAAACATCCACAATGACACGAGCACACTGATCTTTCATCAGGATCTAATGATGTTGTTTCTGTACACTGATGGCCTAAATGACCGCTGAGGATGGAACCATTCGCTGTTATCACATCTCCTTCTAACCTAACCGCTCCCGCCAACGCCTGCACATGAAAAACAGTAATTGATTGAAATGTTGAACATTGATTTTTCCATTCACAAACAACAATACACTGCAAGGCATTACATGCTCCTTAGTTATTAACAGATGAGGAACAAGTAGGTAAAAAAATAATTGATCATTTTCGAATAAAAACAAAACGCTCTTGTTAAGGTTTTAAAATTTACTAAACGCACTTCTAGCACGTTTTGGCAATTAAGTTCCTAAAACAAACAAGAAACTATTACAGTTTCTGGTGTTGGAAAGTGCACAGTCTCCTGAACACCTCGTCTCTCCTATAAACAGCTGAATGTGCTGTGCAAAGTTCGAAGTTTAACTAATTAATTATTAATTAATGTAACTATTCGTAAATAAATAAAATAAACATTGCAATATTATAAAAAAACGACAATAACAATAGATCAATATTTTATCATCGTTTGTGAAGTACGGCCATCAATATCAAAAATTATTTACTTGCGATTCAAAATTAGTTATTTGACAAATAATTATTTACCTGCATTGCCTGAGCTTCATCTCTTCGTTCGTCCTCGGTGTTCATTGTAACGAATCGAAGAACTAGAAGATTCAACGAAGCTGCCACAATGGCCAAGCCGAATAGGATGAAGATCAGTGCAAACATAACATACTCGGGCTTATCACTAAGGGCACTATCCTTCTGAAGGGCTACCTGCGTAAAAAATAATTTTGTGACTAACATTTTCACATGAATACTTGTAGTAATACAAGATTAATATAAAGCCTACAAACATGTTACAATTTTAAACTGAGAATACGTGTTTTAAGCTGCAATCTGACTAAGTACTACCCTGGAGTGCCTTTTAACAAGAAAACACCGTAACGATTGATTGGTATAGAGTTTGTAAAAAAAAATATCGGCTCTTTACATATCTCAATGCAATTAAGTTTACACACTTATATTAAGGGTGTTTGAAATTTTAGTTCAGACATGGGGATCTCGTTTATTATAATAGCTAGGGCTAGAGTATAGGTTTAAATTAAGCAAAGTTGCTAAATTCGGTGCTCATTAATAGTTCGAAGAAACATTAGAATTATCTCAAACGGTATCTGAGATAATTAGGAATCGACCTAGAAAAAAAACCATGATTTTTTCATACGAATCGGATTAAAAAGTTACTTAAATGTTTTTACACATTTAAAATATTTTATACTTCCAAGAAGTTATAGACGATTTTCAAAAATTGCATTTTCCGGTTTTTCCAAATTTTCTCGGATACCGTTAAGATATTTCCAATTTGTCTTCGGATTATTCATGAACACCGAATTCAGCAACTTTGCCAAACTGAAACTTGTACTCTAGCTATTACAAAAAGTGAGATTCCCATGTTTAAACTCGAGTTTCAAACACCCTGTATACAGAGAAAAATTGCTATAGGAAAGTAATTTTCAAGCTTGTTTGCGGTTTAATCGAAAGTGTCATCTAAATCAATTTTATTTATAAAAACTACGCAGAAAATTGTCTGTAGTTGAATTATATACAGGTTGTTCAATAGATTATTCTCGGGTTACCTTATTATTTTGTTTGGCTATAAAAACAGCTCCAACAAATTGCAATAACTACTTAGTGGAGAATAGATTTGCATAACAAAACTATTTAAATATTTAATAATGTATTTAGAATGGTTTACTTAAAGCAAGATGATCAAATCTTTTATCTTCTTGGTCATGTTTTTTAACACTTTGATAATAATTTTTACGAAAAATTGTCTAGTAGCAAAAACGAAAATTTTTACATTTGAAATTTAATAGTAGGTAAACTGCTTTGTTTAGACTTAAAATGAAAAAAAATGTGTTACTTATTATTGTCATTATGCTCAGGTAATGTTTTTTTGGCATACAGATGCCATCAAACTTTTAACATTTCCTTTAAAAAACGTTTACTTGAAATTGAAAGACAAATATATTATTTGTTTTGAGTAAAACAGTTATAGTGCAATTAAAAACAAAAGACTAAAAATGCGTTAAATAAGATACATCAAACTCTTTATTAAACTTTCAACTTACGATATCTGGGGTACCCGTATATGTTTTTAATTGTAAAAGTATCAAATAAGTTCATGCTGCTTTAGTTAGAGTGATTGAAGTATCGTTTACTACGAGTTCCTTAACAAACGCCAAACAATTCATGTTAAGATCTATTCCATGCAACTGGAACGTGTAAAGGATGCGTTACTTCGGAAGCAACCAGGACTAATTAATCGCAAGAAAGTGCCATTCTTGCAGGATAATGCAACACCTCATACCGCCAGACTCATCCGGTAAAAAAAGTGCGTTACGATGGAAAATTCTACCTAACCTAACCTTACTATCCCTACATTTCTCCAACCGATTATCACCTTTTCTTGGCGCTAAATAATTACATGCTATATAGACAATTTCACAAAAAGGAAAAGATTGAAGCGGAGGTTAGATTTTTCGCTTCCAAAGACAACGTTCTATGAAAACTGGATTGACAAACTTGTTTCTCGTTGGGAACGGAGCGTAGATTGCAAAGGTGACACTTTAATGAATGAACACGTATGCTCTTGTGTGATTTTTAATATGCAAAACCGCACGAACTTTTTTGGTTATCCAATATTTCTTTTGAGAAAAATATGAAACTAGCCTGCTTGAAAAAATCCCAATTTATAAATAAGATAAAGGATGTGTTTTAGTTTGATAATTACAGTAATTACAAAATAAAGTTTTGTAAGCGGTTTTAAACATGTTCTTGTGGTAAGTGGACTTTTAGGAAAAGGAAACAAAACATTGAACATGTTCAAGTTATAGCAAAATTTTGTAATGATGGTGAGAAGCCTGTAATGAAACCATTTCATTGATGTAAAAGTAATGTTGACGTGACGCTTTCATTAAAAATGTACTATTTACTCGAATAATTGAATTTGCATTTTGTTTTTTACCTATTCCGTTTCTAAAACGTCTGTCTTTGAATGTATTTACCCTTCTACAGTATTCAGTATTTGCCAACAGTCGTACACAGGAAAATAAAAGTTAGCGAATAAAGTAGGTTTTGAGAGCAATGTTTTCAAAAGATTGAAAACCTGTAAAGTTGGTACTTGGAAAAAAACACGAATTATTAGCTTTTACACAAAGCGTGTTTGTACCGCTGCCGCTTGTGAAAAGGCTACAACCCGACTTCACCGATTGTGGAGCGTATTTCGCAAAAATATCGTGAAAGGGTTCACGAGTGCTAGCTATACGGATCGTTAGAAAGATGATCGCTTCCTGCTAATAAAAGCTCTGTGAAGAGGGGACAATGGTGATGCTTTCCGCCTCCTATAAATTTGCGATGTCAAAAGATGATAGAGATTTTGCAGTAAATATATCGTTCATTTAGTTATTTTAGTTTTTAATAATATACTTTAGTTGAGACAAATTAGAAAATAAGTACACAAAAAAAATATACATATTTGGAGAGAGAAAAAGATATGTATTTTAATGATGTTGAAGCCAACAATGGTTTTAATTGTAAAAATGCAAATTTGTCATACATCTTTGAATCGAAACAACGTGTGAACAAATGAAAGTCGCCATTTAATACTACTATGTAAAATAGCAACAACTTTTACCTTGACAGGTTTTTTCTTTACAAAAATGGAATGAAGCTATTCAAGACTTTACGAAGGCTTGAAAGGGCTATTTTTTTTAAAAAGGTGAAATTTCATCGGTTTTTTAAATTTAGAACTCATTTACTTTTGAATTACATATTATTGGTTATTCTATCTATTTAAAAAAACACAAACATGATTTATATGCAGGAGCGCATTAAGACATCTAGATGTCCTAAGCTAACAAAATTTGACCCCGTTAGAGAAAAGAAAGAACAATTACAAGTGCAGTGTGTCCAAAGAAATGAGGACATATAGCGCATTAGCCCATATAGAAACGAATGCTTTAATTAAACATTTTGAACAATTTTTATTCAAGTTAAAAGGTGAAATTTCCACTTCCTTAACCCTTTCACTACGAGTATACAGGGTGATTGAAATTCGAGTTTAACCATAGGGATCTCGCCTATTATAATAGCTAGAGTGTAGGTTTAAATTTGGCAAAGTTGCTAAATTCGATGTTCATTGATAATCCAAAGAGAAATTGGAAATATCTCAAACGGCATCCGAGAAAATTAGGAAAAACTGGAAAATACGATTTTTGAAAATAGTCTTTAACCCCTTTGGAGTATGAAATATTTCAAATGTGTTAAAACATTGCCCAAGCAACTTTTTAAGCCGAATCGGATGGTGGTCACAAATTTTTCCTTGATTGATTCGTTTTTGTTTTATGACAACCAACTTTGATTTTTCTTATGGGCGCAATTTTTGCTATTTACATAATCAAATTTATTTTTCTAAATCCATTGATGTATCACACATGGTATTTTACTTTTTCTTTCATTGTCAAATTTCAAAAAATACGTTTTAAACAATAACCATTATAAATCAGGTAGGCCGGTCATTGTAGTTTATGTTGTTTCCATGACAACCGATCAACAAACTAAAAGTTTTGAAGGCCTGTTAGTGGTAAAAATGAACTTTAATAACGAAGAAAAACGCGATATGCTGCCCATAAGAGAAAACAAAGTTGGTTGCTAAAGGCTGTATTACATTATACAATCTAGTAGGAGTATAAAATTTCTTGAACAAGAATTTGTACAAGAAATTTTATAATGTAATACAGCTTTAACACAAACACGAATCAACCTGGGAAAAATTTGTCACCACCATCCGATTCGGCTTAAAAAGTTGCTTGGGCAACTTTTTTACACATTTAAAATATTTCAAACTCCAAAGGAGTTATAAACGATTTTCAAAAATGGACTTTCCAGTTTTTCCTAATTTTCTCGGATACCGTTTGAGATATTTTCAATTTCTCTTTGGATTATCAATAAGCATCGAATTTAGCAACTTTGCCACATTTAAACCTATACTCTAGCTATTATAATAAGCGAGATCCCCACTTAAACTCGAATTTCAATCACCCTGTATATGATATACAAAGTTGGGAGAAAGTCCCGGAACGGGTCAATTATCTTTTTTTAAACCTTTTTTTATTGAAATTTGGCTTGAATATATGGCCGAAAACAAAAAATTAATTAATCATATTTTATTTTTTTTTTGCATTTTAGGTTTAGCAGGAAATGATCCTAAATTAATTTTTTTAAATGGAACACCCCATACAGAGTAGACCAAATTCGAATGTTTTACGTGGTATCCGGCTACCGTAATAGTTGCCGAAAATCTGATATCGGTCTCTTGGGCTATTTTTTTGAGAAAAGAGCGCCTAAGTAATCAGATTTTTTAAATCGCTTTTCATTTTAGCACTAGAGAAGAAAAATTAAATTTTATCGTTTTTGAAAATTTACTATTCTTTATTTATTAAAATAGAACAAAATGTTATCAAGGTTTTTTATACAGATTTTTATGCTTATTTTAAAAACAAAATTTAACTTTTTTTAGCGACCTTGATTTTCGAGATATGAAGTAAACTTATATTTTTTAAATAGAAACCCTAGTTGGCCTTGACTTTATATGAAAGAGATTTTTTCAGGTTTGAAAATAAGTAAGATAAACAACCGTTCCGGGACTTTCTTCTAACCCTGTATTAATTTAGTATTGCGTTATCGGCGTGGAAACTTATGCCGCACCCTATATATTATAACTATTAGTTTGTAACTATGAAACTATGAAATAACAAAAAATAATTCCTTTATAATACCAGTTTAAACACTATTACGTTGTTCAAACACTCTTTCAAAGTATGTACGAGTATGTCTGGCGGTGTTCTTTACGACTATCTCTAGAATTTTTTCGCAATAGTTAGGAAACGTTTCTAAGAAATACTCCTACTAATAATGGGTTGAACCTCCCATTGAAGTTACCAACGAGCTTAAATGGCAATTTTTCCTGTTTTTAAGATTTCCCGATTTTTTTTAAGATTCGGAGACAAAAAAATAAAAAAAAGGCTTGGCCGGAAACACTGCCTACACCGTATTCCCAAAACTACGTTTGCACATAACCCCAGACAACAAAACTTAAACAAAAACAATAGAATCGTTAATAAGCGATCCTCGTATCACAGCAAATCTTAAAATCGCTTATTGACGTTAGCTGCAGTTAAAGAGTAACAAGTTTAAAATTTACCTTTTTAAAAGTTGAAATTTCAATCAAGAAAAATTAATATAAATTAATTTCAAGTGGCTTTTTCAAGCCTTCTTAAGACAAATGTTTTGCTTTCTTTATTTTTTTTGTAGCAGCTAGCGTGCCATGAATTAATTTAAAAAAATCAGCGCTAACTAGTTTTTAAAAAAGGAATAGTTAGCCCAAAAATGTTAAATAAATAAATGAAAATGAAGATAAGATAGTTCTGATAAGCAAAACGTTTTTTTTAAATATTCTTGTAGCCCATCATGCTACAAACAATAAATAAGTGGTTAAAAAATGGTTTTAGATTTTGTTTCTAGTTCTTTTTGTGAATAAAAAAAATTTACAAAATAACGCAGTGTTATTTTCTACATGTGCCGGTGTATTTAGTCACTGATTTTCACATGACGGTCCTTATGGGGTCTACAGACCTACCAATTTGTCGGAACAACCGGCCGACCATTTCGATAAATTGTTTAAATGTGTAGTGTTTCACCCGACCAACACGACAGTTGGAACGGTCGGCTGAGCAGTCTATCCAACAAGCTAATTGCATCACCACATTCCTTTAGATAAGGACTATTAAACCGAGCATTTAACATCAAAATGAATAAAAAGCTGTGACGTTTATGCTGTTGGTTGGACTGATCGGTAGGTGTGTAGACAACACCCAACTCGGAGTTCCCGACTGTCGGCCCCGACAAATTGCCTAATGTGTAAGAGGCTTTAAATTAGGAAGTGTAACTAACAAGGAGTCGGTGAGCATAATTAAAGCTACGAAATTTCTAGTGTCACCGGTACATGCTACGCACAGTCACACTTTATGTGACACGAAAAAGTGATAAAAAGCATTTTCTAATATCATAATAAAACGGTGAAAAAATAAAATTTATGGATTACATACCATGTCTCCAAAACCAATAGTGGTAAGTGTAATAAAACAGTAATAAACGGAATCGAAATAGGTCCAGCCTTCGTAACGTGAAAAAGCTGCCGCACCGCCAGCTATAGTTAAGGAACTTAATGTAGTTACTACACAGATGAGATCCAATTCGGAAGCTTCTCTTTGTCGGCAGTGTAAGGAAGACTTCACGGAACGAATTATTACACTAGAAAAAAGGAAAATGAATGTTGGAACATCAAATCTGCAGACTGAACTTGGTAATTCACAAAACAGGGCGACAAAATTAACAATAAAAACAAACAACCTAAAAATATGAGTGTTTGATTTGGACCAGTGGTATTCAAACTATGTTTGTGAAATTTCACGAACACAACGTAATTTGTTTTTTTTTTGTTGGTTTAATTTTTAACAGTTATCGGTCACATAATTTCTGTCAGACATGTCTGTCTCATGTTTAAAGGTTTTAGTTCACTACACAACTTTTGATGAAATCACGGTTACAACATTGTGATATCCTTTGAAAAAATATATTGCGATCAAATATAATTTTTCACCAAATTTCGCATTTGTATAGTTTCCGATTTCGTATAACAATTTAAATAATTCGAGGAATTTGGCATAATAACATTTTTTTTAATGCCCTAGTAACACGTACTTTAACCAAGTAAAACATGTTCGTATTTTTTAAATAATCCTTTAAATTTGGAAAGAGTCGCTCAGAATTTTCTATCGTGCTATAAAACATCTCATTTTTTTGTAACTGCATGCGTTTGTAAATGATCTTTTTTATATGCCCGGCTATGAAAGCAAATACCGAAATAAATTAAATGCAGTGCATGTACTGACTTTCACAGCTTATTTACTTATCTGAATTATGAAGTGGGTTTTGTAGATTGTACTTTTGATAAAAACGTGTACATGTTTATTTAATCGAATATATTTTACTGATTAGTTTCTTTATAGTATCTAAAATTGCAAACAGCGGTAAGCTAATGGTAAATTATTTATAACCAAAAAAATACAGCGTACAAAAAGTTTATTTGATTATTCTCAAAATCGAGAACGAGCTGGTGGGCCACCTTTTGGCCTTTATGTGTTTGTAAATTAGGGATGCACCGATAGGCAAATTGGCCGATTACCAATTTATCGGGCTTCGCTTATCGGCCGATTACCGATTAATCGGTCGATTATTAACTTTCCCATTGATTCATTAAGTAATATAATTATTGCACTCATAGAACGTAGTTATTCTGACTTTAACTTCGATTTTAGTAAGCTAAACTAAACTACTAAAAACTGCAACGCAAGAAATAGGTCATGCCTTGAAAATGGAGAAATTCTTATTTTCCTACATTATAATTTAAAAGAAACAAAGTTTTATTACATCTTTTAAAAATGTTTGTAGTTATTTACTTTGGTTTTAATATTCAAGATGTTTTTCATTATCCGTGTTCAAAGTTCAAAGATTGTGTTTTTTAAATAAAAAATCTTTTTGTGCGATCGTACTAGAAACAGCTGTTTGACGGACGCGTTAGCAACCATAAAGTACTGCATTACCGGCCCTATCCTTAGCAACGGTTTTAAAAGTTACTTTTCAGGCCGTTACCCTTAGCAAAGGCCGAAAAAGTAACTTTTACGGCCGTTGCTAAGGAGAGGGCCGGTAATGCAGTACATACGCCGTCATCTGTCAGTGACAGAATGTCACGTAGTTTCTAACCTATAATTTTGAAAATTACAAAAAATTTAAATTGTTTTTAATTCCATCGCACAAAAAATGTAATATGCACCTCGGCCAAACGTACTTTTTGGCCTTGATACATAAATAACTATTACTTAATTTAAAATGATTATCAAATCAATAAAAAAGCGATATTAGGGTATTAGGGTAACATTTAAAAAATAAGGCTATTTCTATTAAATAATTCAATCTAGTCTTTTGGCATAATTAAATTTAATGAAAACCGATTAATCGGTCAAAATTCCTATTAAGAATAAATCGACAAAAGAGCCAAATGGCCGGTAACCGTTTGTTTATCGTTTAATCGTTATATCCCTAGTGTAAATGTCATCTGTCAAAATGATGTTTATTGCGAGTCGTACATTACTGTAATAGCCCAAATGGTAAATCTTAGGTTTAACCAGTAAATTCTAGTATATACCACATTGAGGTGGTAAGAGTCCGAAAAAAGCTTGCAAACGCTTCATTTAGGGCTTATTTGTTTTCATAACAAAAAGGCTTTAACTAACAGTTAACTTGATCTTTGTTCATTTGGTAAGTAATACAGGGCCAGATTAAACGTTGGTTAACGTTTTTAAAAAATGAAAATGTACCTAATTTCGGACTTTTACCACCTCACTATGGTAAATGCTAGGAGTTACTGGTAAAACCCAAGTTTTAAAAATTTTGGGGTTTTTACATTAACATATGCAACACATACACAGTGATGAAAAATTACCGTAATTTAAAATTTTGGTAAATTACGGTGGTAATTTACTATTTTTTATTACCATTTTTAATTTTCTGGTAGGTATTTCATGTCGTGATTGATAATTTACGATCGTAATTTATCACTTGATTTCTATTTTAATATGTAGGTAAACTGTAAAAAATTAATAAAACATTAAAAACTTTTATTGTAAATAACAAAACGTTAAAACTAATTATAGCATAAAAAATAAAAAAATATACCTAATATTTCAACAAATAAAATATTTTTTTGTATAATTTTCATTCGGATTCAAATCATAACGGTTTCATATTCACTTACTGACATTAACTCTTCTAAGGCAAAGGAGTTTGATTCCTGAGAAGTGCAAGGTTCTTCCTCATGTTGAAATAAAGTTTTGGGTTCACTTAGTTTTAAATTATAATGAACAAATAATAACTTTGCGGCTCTTTCATTGGTTAGTTTGTTTCTTTTTTTGTTATGAATATTGCCAAAAGCAGAAAAAGATCTTTCTGTGGCACACGTTGTTGCAGGCCAATTCAATATTTCTGTATTGCTGTAGCTACTTTGCCTAAACTTGTAGTTGCGTAAAGCGACTTCCACAACAAAAGAGAACTTAATGTACCAGAACTTAACGCCGCCCATAAAAAATCTTTTGCAAAAAGTTATTTTTTTGTTTTGTACAAAGCCACCTCAACCATTACTTGACTGATATGACTTCCCCTAATTAAATGTGACGATAGTTTGTTAATATAAGTAAGTGCATCAACATATTCATAATTATTTAAGTTTTTACTCATACCTACATTTAGGGTCAAGTAAATTTGCAGCAAAATGAACTGGCCTAAGAGCCATTTTCTTTATTTTTCGTAAAAACTCTTGCACCAGATCTAAATGCGATAACAATTTGGTAATTTATGGTAATTTAAAATGGTAAATTACGGTAATTAATTTGGCAATTTACGGCGTAAATTACGACTCACATCACTGCACACACACAACCACGCATCTTTATAAAAAATTACTAAATACGATGAATAATCATAACTTCTCACTTTTTAATATCTTATTGTTAAAAAAAAACTTAGTAACTGCCTTTGAAAATAATGGAGTGAAAAGTCTGAACATTTATATTTTTTATACAATTTCGTAATTTTATTTGGATTTATTATAAACCCAAAAACATTTTAAAAAAGTTACAAACCTCTACGAGCTCACCCCATTGGATTTGACTGGTGATTGTAAATATAATGTGGGATGGTAATAAAAAACAGAAATGTATGCTCCACATAATTATTTTATATAACTTTTTTAAGGTTGAGTTGTTTATTGCTTATTATTATTTAATACTCCTCCGTCCCAAATTAGTTGTCACATTTGTATAATATCTATGGTTCGATTTTTGATACGGTTTATTTAATTTGATGCTTAAATCTGTAGTAAAGATACTAGGTTACTATGTTTTAAACCAACTAGAAAAAACTTTATTTGATCGTAATTTGTTTACCAATTTTTATCATCTCAAATTAAATGGTTTAGTGTTTATAGGGGTGCGAATATTCAACTAGGATACCCAGTATTCTATGTACCTAAAGTTGCACTAGTACTACATGTTTTTTACAAAATCCTTATCTAGTGGTAAAAAGCTTCTTAAAGTTTAAACTTTGAACACCACTGGTCTTATCAAAAGTTACTTAGGCAAGTTAAATCTCTATTTTTACATAATCTTAGAAAGTGTAGATGTCCGAACTTACCTACTTAACCTGTTGACACGTTCACCGATACTTTGGAACATGACTAATCCTAAAGGAATACCAATCATGGCGTAGCACATTGTGAATAGTTTTCCACTTATTGTGGTAGGTGTGGAGTGGCCGTATCCTATAGTGGTGAGTACGGTAGTGGCATAATAGAAAGATCCGGCGAATTTCCATTGTCTGCCTGCCCTATGTGGTTCCGATTTGAGCACCACAGTTTCCATTACCCGGAAATCTTCGTCACTTATATTATATTTTCTTCTTATTATCGTTTCAATTTCTGAAAGAAAATGTTTTTAATTAGTATACAGCAATAACCAAACAGTACAGGATCACAGGTCAGTCTAAATTCGAAGCGAATGGACCGACCATAAGTTCCTTGGTTTACATTAAATAATCTAACCTTAAACGTCAATAAAACGCAAGTTATAAAATTTTCACAAAGTAAAATAAACTCCGACTTAAAATTTCAAAATAATTCCACAAGTATAAATGTTGTTAATAAAATATCTTTTCTTGGTTTATGTATTGACTCTAGACTGGACTGGTCATACCATATCGAACGCCTGTCACAAAGCCTGTCACGGTACCCTTTTGCACTAAAAAACCTAAAAAAATTGGTCTATGCAAACGCGGCCAAAACTGCATATCATGCATATGTCGAATCTAGGTTACGCTATGCTGTAATTTTTTGGGGTAACGCTAGTGACTCAGAACGCCTCTTCATTATACAAAAGCGATGTATAAGAAATATATTTGGCCTGAACTACCGAGATCACTGCAAAGAAACTTTTCGTGACAACGAAATATTAACCTTTTACGGTCTATTTATCCTCGAAGCCATCATGTTCGTAAAAAATAATGTAGATCTGTTCGAAGAGAATATAAGAAATCATGCAGCCAATACGCGACATAAAAAAAACCTAAAACCCGATTGTTTCAAATATACCTATCTTCAAAAAAATGTAGCCTCCACAATTATTGCTATATATAATAAATTTAACACATCACCTGAGAGTATAATAAATCTTCCCACCCGCGAATTGAAGAAGAAATTAAGAAAAGTTCTGATTTCTAAAGCTTACTATGGAGTAAGCGAATATTTAAATGATGCTGACTTTGTAAAATGTTATATTTAAATATCATTTTTCTGTGTTTTTTCTTTTTTATTAACTATGTATATTATTTGTAATGTACGTAAATTATTATTGTGACAAGTTCTACACCTTTTTTGGGATATTCAGAACAAATAAAGATTATTATTATTATTATTATTATTATTATAAACAAAAATTAAACTAAAAGCTATAAGGCTTTTTATTCGTAATTTAAAGGCAAAAATTGGTAACGCAATTTCTAATATGAAACAAACTTCTTCTTCTTTTTCTTCTTCTTCTTCTTCTTAATCGATAACATCTTTGATATGGAATCTACAGTAGGCCATGCCTTATTGAGAAGAATATTTTCTTAAATTTCAGAAAGTATACATGGTGTCTGAAATTAGAGTTTAAGCATGGGGATCTCTCTTATTATAATAGCTACTAGCTGCTAGAGCATAGGTTTAAATTTGGAAAAGTAGCTAAATTCGGTGCTCATTAATAATCCGAAGAAAAATTGGAAATAACTGAAACAGTAACCAAGAATATTTGGAAAATTGGAATATACGATTTTTAAAAATCGTCTATAATTTTTTTTTGGAGCTTTAGGAAGCTTTTTAATCGAAAATTAATTGAAAATACCCACAATTTTGATTTTTAAGTTAACATTAAAGTAAGTAAATACTATAATAATTATGATTAACTTTGGAGGATCAAAAAAGTGTACCTTAGTATATCCTATATCACTTTTTAAAGAATTTATCAAATGATTACCACAAAATATTTGAAAAACAACTTGACACTTCGGCTTTTTTTGAACAAAAGTAAAGCTTCTGCTGTATATAAAAAAATGATTTCGTCGCAAAATATTTTGTTATCTTCTTATTTAAATATCAAAAATGATATTAATTAAATAAAGCATTACATTATTTTAATCGTACCTAATTTGTGAATTTTTATAAATGTAATAATAATAAATCTTTAACTTTATATCTAGGGATGAAGTTTTTAGGGTTTCTGTACTGTGTAAATCGAAATAGATAAAATTCTAGACTTGTAAGACTTAATGAAATGTATTTAAAAACCTTAACAGATCTTTACTGCGGAAATTAAATAAAAGTCACAACTGAAAGGGACGCTTTTTGGTGCTTTGTGAATACTTAATTATTTATTTTAATTCAACTCTTAGCAGAAATAAGAGTGGATTTTATACTTTTCGCGAATTTTATTTAAAAAACAGTTTCTACTGCTTAAATAAGTTGAACATTTTTATGATAATTAAATTCTCCGATGAGCAATTTGTAAACAGCAAGCTAAAATGTATCCTTGCTAATACAGATATTTTGGTTTCAGTGAAAACGCAACTCTATATTCTTTATTATTTCTGGTTATCGATTCAATGTCTCTGGCGTGAAATGGGTTGTTTCGCTAATTAGTTTTACTTCATCGCTATAAAAATACAAAACTTGGTGTTAATGGAGTTGTGAAAATCTATAATCAATATTCCAAATAAAATTAAGCTATTTCTCAACCCACTTAATTGAAAAAGTTTATTCAAATATGAGCTTCGAAACTTTCAAGTTTCATTAAATATTATTTAGTAGTTTGAAACTTCAGTACAAACAAATACGAAATAATTTTCAGGTTTACGAACTTTTATAAAACTGCTTAATGGCCTATTTTATTTAAAAGAAACTTTACTACAATATCGTTCAACATAATATTCATATCTAGATCCATAATGTTCATTAGATACCTACAGTTAAAATCTAACGAAACGAACGAGGGTCTACATCTTTTAAAGGTAAAGTAAACTGATTTTAATAAAATACGTTTTGCACACATATGCTATGTAAGAGAGAACCTCAATAATGTATAAACAGATTTCTTTTTTACATTAAACCTATATATCTTTAGCATATTCTGATAGAAAGCCAACGGTTTACGTTAGAGAAATCTCAAAACATTCATTTATTATGGAAAATAATTTGTCAAATTTATCGTCATAAAGAAATAAGTGCAGGTTGCTATTGTGAAATTAGCTAAATTTCTTTACATTTTATCAAATTAAATTATTATTCTGTATACCATATTAACGGTATTTTCATTCCTAATAATCTGTAGAAGATATACAGTTTTTTTAATTATTTTATTTTTCTAGCATAATTTTTTGACTACTTTGTAGGTAGAGTAAAGTGCCCTAATATGGAATACTTTTTTGTTTTCGGCAATAATATTCACATTTATTCAACAAAATTTTGCAAAAAACTTATAAGGAATTTGTAATGAATAAGCAATACATTACTTGAATTCTGGTACGATACTACTATAGATATTTCTTATACACAAGCTATTTTTTTTAAATGTTACTTCTATTCCATATTAAGCTCCCGGGGAACCTAATATGGAATACTAGGGGTTCTTAATATGGAATATAGAATTATATAGGAAATATACATTAAAATAAACAACTGCTCATAGATTAATCTTTTATTTCTTTTTGATTTACATCATTACTTAAACCAAACCAAAACTCTGTTATATATGTAAATTAAATTATAATTCCAGTGTCATTCGAACTAATGTTGATAATTTATTTATTTGTTACAGGTAGGATAATAGAATTGTTTTTTTTGGGTATTTTGCACATTTTTCGTGTGCCCATTTCTGACACTTTTGACACTGAACCCATATTCCTGTACTTAGTGACCATAATCATAGTCATTATAAGGCACCTGTATGATATTCCATATTAGGTATCAATGTGACTTTTCAAAAATCGGTGTATGTAAAACATGAAATAAGCGCAATAAAAATTTTGGTCTATTTAATTGAAATGTAAAGGCTCATGCTAAATAAACATGCAATAAAATATTTTATATCATTTACCCTAGCATATAAAGTATTGCACTGAAAAATTTAGCCTAAAAACTCAGTAGCACGTCAAAAATATATTTGAAACTGTTATGTAATCTAGTGAATATTTTTTAACTATTTTACATTTGGAAATGTGTGATTAATGTACAAATAAAGCCTCTACACATTAGGCAATTTGTCGGGGCCGACAGTCGGGAACTCCGAGTTGGGTGTTGTCTACACACCTACCGATCAGTCCAACCAACACAGCTAAACGTCATAGCTTTTTATTCATTTCTAAAGGAATGTGGTGGGGCGATTAGCTTGTTGGATAGACTGCTCAGCCGACCGTTCCAACTGTCGTGTTGGTCGGGTGAAACACTACACATTAAACAATTTATCGGAATGGTCGGCCGGTTGTCCCGACAAATTGGTAGGTCTGTAGACCCCAATAGGTACATACACTTTTTAACAGATTAATGTTATATTTAAATATCATTTTTCTGTGTTTTTTCTTTTTTATTAACTATGTATATTATTTGCAATGTACGTAAATTATTATTGTGACAAGTTCTACACCTTTTTTGGGATATTCAGAACAAATAAAGATTATTATTATTATCGCTTATTCATTGTCATAAAACTGATGTATTCCATAATAAGTAACTATTCCATATTAGGGCACTTTACTCTACTGATCAAATTTTGCTTAAAGAAATTTATAAAAAAATTAATGGATGGAAAATAACATTTTAAAAATAAGTATCTTTAAATTTTTTTATATTTCATTTAAGCAATTAGGTATTTACTTACTGTCTATCTAATATCTATACATTAATTTCAATTTTAACACTAACTTATTATTGTTATTACTTTCTTGTTGTTGATGTATCATTATTTTTTTACTGGCATATTTAATTGATCCAAGCTATATTTTTTCGATGAAAATGCAAATACACCGATTTTTAAAAATAAACTTCGGTGTTTTAGTTGATTTTGAAGGTTTTAATCGTTTTCCTGCATTTAAGCTATAAACAGCGTTCGAAATTTTATTTACCTATACCTAAATGTCAAGATTTTGACTCAAAGAATGATTTAAACTGTTGAATTGAAAAAGTCATTTGGTATTGTTTATTTTTAAAAAATATTTTTATTAATATATTAAACAATTTTCAGATTTTGATGGGCAAAAAAAACCCAGGTAGGTACCTTTATAGAAATGAATAACGAAAAGTTTTTTGAATAATAGATAGATAGATGATTTGCTTCAATGGTTTTAAATCTCTTACAAAAAAAAGTACTGTATGCTTTTGATTGTTACATTAAAAATATGTTTTTGAACTTAAAAAAAAAAAAGTTATACAGGGTGGTCCACTTTTTTGTAGCAGGACTTTAACAGTCGATACAAAATACTATTTTAAAGCGAATATTCCATATCAACATGGCTCCAAAAACGCTTCATTTTAAAGATACAGGGTGTTGAAAATTTCGAAAAAATATCGATAATGTTTAACCGTTTCTCAACCATTTGATAAATTTATACTAAATTTGTTATAAAGCACCACCTTACAGGTTACCACATTCGGTGAGAATGTCAAGCCCCACAAGCAACCAGTGGCGGAGTTGTGGGGGTTCAGTTTCAATACGTTTTATAAAAAACTAGTACGGCTCTGTTCAAAATCAAACTCAAACTGGTTTTTCGGTAGAGCATTGTCTTCTAAACAAAAAGTGTTTTTAGACTTTTCTTCGTATCTACCACTGTTTAGCGCGAAATTAGATTTATTTTACTATTTTCGCGAAAAATTGCTCATTGATTCGATCTAAAAATATCGCTAATATTTGAAATAAAGACGTAATTACTGATTTTTGCTGTTTTTAATAACAAAAAATACTAACAATGAGGGAAGAAGTTCCGCTAAATTAACGATTAATCTGCATTTACCCTGCGATTTGCAATTTTCTGTTTTTTGCGATATTTTTAGATCGAACTTGTGAGCAAATTTTTCGCGAAAATAGTAAAATAAATCAACGTTCGCGCCAAACGGTGGCAGATACGAAGAAGAGTCTAAAAACACTTTTTGTTTAGAATAAAATGCTCTACCGAAAAACAAGTTTGAGTTTGATTTTGAACGGGGTCGTATTAGGTTTTTATCAAATTTATTGAAACTGAACCCCCACAACTCCGCCACTGGTTGCTTGTGGGGGTTTCTCACCGAATGTGGTAACCTGTAAGGTGGTGCTGTATACCAAATTTGGTTTAAATATATCTGCTGGTTGAGAAACGGTTAAAAATTATCGATATTTTTGCGAAAATTTCAACACCCTGTATCTTTAAAATGAAGCGTTTTTGGAGCCATGTTGATATGGAATATTTGCTTTAAAATAAGTTTTTGTATTAACTGTTAAAGTCCTGCTACAAAAAAATGGACCACCCTGTATTCAAAAAAATATAAAAAATGTATTTAAAACTTTTGCAAAAAAAATTACTTCCATAAATAAGACATCTTTTAGATAGCAGATTTATTTTAAAAAGGTTTTATTGCTTTTTATCCTATATTCCACCAAAAATTTAAATTTGCTTGCAGACGGATTACTCAGTATAGGTGATATTGAAAAAAAAACTCCCATGGTCAGCAGCGACGTTTTACAGACCTCCTTAATTTTATTACCCATTTTCTTAAACGCTACTAAGGAATATTGACCGGTAGATAACGACGTAGTGGCGTTAATGTATCACCATCCACTTTAACTCTTAAAGTTAATGTTGGACCGAAATACCAGCAATTCAATTAGTAACAAGATGATCAATACTAATGTCATAGCATACACGATATAAGCAGTTAAAAGAAGCGGAACAAAATATTCATGAAAATTTGGATGAGGAGAAATTACTTTAGAATACAAAGTTGTGTCAAGTTTCCTTATTTCAAAACTTGGTATATGTAATTGTCAATTATTCTAATTTGTCTCAAGGGCATCCAGTGCTTGTCAAATTAGACGATTTCTAAATATTTCAGGAAATTGCATAACGATGTTTATAGTTTAAGAAAATATCATAATACACAAAATATGCCAAAAAGAGAACTGAAACAGTGATCTTTTTTATACGTTAGATATCTCAATTAATTATAACAGCTTAACTAAAACATTTTAAACGTACTTAAGCAATATAGTACAACGACAATCACTTGTTTCTTTGTAATTTAATCCTGATATGATAATCTTATATATTGTAAAATAAAAACAAAAACTTTTAATAATAATGACTGTTTTAACTTTGAAAATACACAGGGTGTCGTTGAGATTGGGGTTGTACTGAAAGCAATTTGGCCGGTTACCGATTAATTGGCCTTCGCTTTGCGGCCGATTAATCGACCAATTATTATTGACAATCACATTGGATTATATAATTAATGTACTAATAAAATAGGTAATCTACTGTTTTAGGGTCCCTTATCATTAACCAACTTTTGGTCGTTGCCAACACACATATCTATTGTATCAATAGCGACTCTGTTTAACATAATGCTACCAAATAAGCTTTTTTCTACGACCACTAAAGTAAATGACTCTTACCGTACAGCCTGCATGCTTAGTAAGTCGGTCCTTACGCACGGTATGCAAAAAGCAAAGTTTTTTAAAGAAATAATCAAAGTAGACTCACGTCAAACACTTCCTGCATGCCTTGTAAGCGAGTTATAACGCACGGTAAGCACAACGCACACTTGTCTAGAAATGTCAAAGTAGGCTTACGTCAAAATTGATAAGACAACGTAATTACATGTGTACAATAGCTAAAAAGCCGTTAAAATGGTAGGTATTATGTGATCGTAGAAAAAGTAAGCTACATAAACATAACACGAGTAGTAACGAACTCGCCGCTACGCGGTTCCGTACGCAGCTTTTCCACTCGTGCGTAATATGCTTCTCACAACTCTTGTTTTGTAATGTACTATAACCATCTTCTAATCTTACCCCCCCCCTTCCCCTACTAATATACGCAAAGTGCGGTATAGTATTAACTAATAACTAAATGTTGGTTTAGTAAGATGGGACGCTAAAACAGTAGATTACCTATAAAATGTATTTATTATGACCTAATGTTGGTTTTGGTAACTTTCTTCCTGATATACACGCAAAAATCAGTTTCACAAAATAATTAAAATATGAAAAGCAAACAATACATTATGCATTGAAAATAGCAAAGCTCATGTTCCTACATCATAATTTAAGAGAAACAGAATTACATTATACAGGGTGTTTCTTAAGTATTGCAAAAAACTTCAGGAAGCGATTCCTTATCAAAAATTAAGGGGGGTCTTTCATATAAAATTTTTTCCTTAGACGTCTCTTTTCGGAGTTACAACCTTCTAAAGGGGAGCGGTAAAATTAGGTTTTTATTTTGTTTCTCAAATTTGGATAAATGTAGGAGAATGATATTTGCTATATGTTTTATGCTTATTGAAAGGTTTCCCATAGTAATATTTTTAATCATCTCCCTCCTTCACAGGGGGCTGAAAAAAGCGACCCCTGTTGGTTTTTTTATCAGAACTTTTTGGAAGCTTAAAAATTTTAATTTAAAAATTGGTTTTTGGAAAGATTTTTTTATTTTATAGTTTTTCTCGTAAAACCTACCGTTTTTGACTAAAAAATAAAATAAGTAAGCATGAACCATCAAATATTCGAACATAAAACGATTCATTTTGGTGGTTGCCATGGTTTTTTTATGTTAATATTCGGTAGAATTGACAGACGTTATAGCGTAAACGTTAAAAATGAATAACATCTGTCAATTTTACCCAATATGAACATAAACAAACCATGGCAACCACCAAAATGAATCGTTTTATATTGGAATGTTTGATGGTTCGTGTTTACTTATCTTATTTTTTACTCAAAAGCGGTAGGTTTAACGAGAAAGACTAAAGAATAAAGAAAGTTTCTAAATGAATCAAGCTTTCAAAAAACCAACTTTAAGTTGCAAAATTTTAACCAACCAAAAAGTTCTGATAAAAAAACCAACAGGGGTCGTACTTTTCAGCCCCCTGTGAAGGTGGGTGATAATTAAAAATATTACTATGGGAAACCTTTTAATAAGTATAAAACATCTACCAAACGTTATTATTCTACATTTATCCAAATTTAAGAAATAAAATAATAACCTAATTTTTCTGCTCCCCTTTAGGGGGGTGTAACTCCGAAAGGAGACGTCTAAGGAAAAATTTTTATATAAAAGATCCCCCTTAATTTTCGATCAGGAATTACCTCCAGAATTTTTTTGTAGTACTTAAGAAACACCCTGTACCTATACTTTGATTTTTAATTATTTAATGATGCCTTTTTTAGTAGTAATTTAAATGTGTTTATTAAAATTTTAAGTTCACTTATAGCTATTTTTAAATCAATAAACAGCGATATTAGCAGCCAAACATAAGAAAATTATAACTTTTTCCATTTAATAATTTAATCTAATCTATTGGAAAAATTAAATTGATTAAAAACCATTAATTGGTCATAAAACCGATTATCGATTAATCGGCAAAATAGCCGATACAGCCGATTACCGATTAATTGTTAAGATAATTGCCATTTCTCTCTTTAGAAATAAAGACTTTATACATTATTAAATGATGGTAAAAGCATTAAAAAAATCGCAATATTAAGAAGACTGAAAAGTAAGTGATTAAATTAAAAATGTAGACATAATTTCTTGTTTAAAATTAAGTAAAAGTAAAATGAACCAATTGTATTGTTTGTTTTATACAACAGCGTTATTATTATAGAATTAAATAACGTGGTTAAAGAAATGTGAAACCAAGAATCCCTTCTGACGGTAATAATTAAAAAGCGGGCTGACAACTTTGCAATGCAACACAGTGTTTCTCAAATTTTTACTTATTTGATCCACCCGAATTACAATGAAATATTTCAAGACCCAGGATCAAAACCAGGGATGGAATAACGTTTTAAATCGTTACGTTATTGTATAACGTTATTTATTATTTGTTTTCGTTACATAACGTTATAAATAACAATAAAAAAATGAATTGTTATGTTATATAACGTTATATAACGTTATGTGAACAATTATTTACAGGGTGATTGAAATTCGAGTTTAAGCATGGGGATTTCTTTTATTATAACAGCTAGAGTATAGGTTTAAATTTGGCAATGTTACTAAATTTCGTGCCCAAAAATAATCTAAAGAGAAATTGGAAATATTTCAGACGGTATCCGAGAAAATAAGGAAAAACCGGAAAATACGATTTTTGAAATTCCCCTATAACTCCTTTGGAATATGAAATATTTCAAATGTGTAAAAACATTGCTGAAGCAACTTTTTAAGCCGAATCGGATGGTTATCACAAATTTTTCCTAGATCGATTCTTTTTTTTTTATGATAACCAACTTTATTTTTTCTTATGGGCGCAATTTTTGCCATTTACTTAATCTAATAGCATTTATTTTTCTGAATTCATTGATATATCACACATGGTATTTTACTTCTTCTTTCATTATCAAATTTGAAAAAATGCGTTTTATACAACAACCACTATAAATCAGGTAGGCCGGTCATTGTAGTTAATGTTGTTTCCATGACAACCAATCAACAAACTAAAAGTTTTGAAAGCCTATTACTTGTCACATTAATAAATTCGTAATATGAATAACAACAAAGAAAAACGCCATATGCTGTGAATTTTTTATAAAGTTTTGTTATACTTCACATGTTTTAGACAAATATACTTAAGTTTTTGTTTAACATAGAAAAATAGTGTTTTTCCGGATATGTTTGTAATAAAAATGTTTTTTTTTATTGTGATCTCTAACTTTTCTGCCATATTTTTCTTTAAGTTTGGCAAAAGCCCCATATTTACCCAAGTTTGTCCAACATACAAAATATGTGTTCGAGGGTTCTTTTCCTGCTGGATATGTTTCTGCATATCGTTGACTTGACAACATAAAATTCCTAATTCAATGAATAAAAAATTCCCAGAATATCGCGTTTTTCTTTGTTATTAAAGTTAATTTTTACGAATTCATTAATGTGACAAGCAAAAGGTTTTTAAAACTTTTTGTTTGTCGATTGGTTGTCGTGGAAGCAACATAAACTCGACGACCGGCCTACCTGATTTATAATAGTTATTGTTTAAAATCCTTTCTTTTAAATTTGATAATGAAAGAAGAAGTAAAATACCACGTGTGATACATCAATGAATTCAGAAAAATAAGTGTTATTTGATTATGCAAATAGCAAAAATTGCGCTCGTAAGAAAAAATAAAGTTGGTTATCATAAAACAAAAACGAATCGACCTAGGAAAAATCACCATCCAATCCGGCTTAAAAAGTTGCTTCAGCAATGTTTTTACACATTTAAAATATTTCATATTCCAAACGAGTTATAGGCGATTTTAAAAAATTTTATTTTCCGGTTTTTCTTAATTTTCTCGGATACTGTTTGAAATATTTCTAATTTCTCTTCGAATTATTATTAAGCCCAAAATTTAGCAACTTGAACCTCTACTCTAGCTATTATAATAAGCGAGATCCCCGTGCTCGAATTTCAATCACCCTGTATAACGTTATAAAAATAATTTTTATTTGTAACTCTGAAATTATTTTTGGAATCTGTAAAATGTAAATTTAAAAAATAGTACAAAATTACGTTGAGATATTTTATTTTCATTTTAATTTCTAAAATACAAACAAAATATTGTGTTTTCTGAAAATTAAAAGATCGCCATATAAAAATTTAAGTTATAGAGAATAACGATACAAAATAACCTTTTATGAAACGTTATCGGTTATTATAACGTTATATAACGTTATAAAAATATCGTTACGTTATTGTATAAAAAATTATAGTTGAATCGTTATTATAACGTTATCGGGTATCGTTACGTTACGTTTTCCATCCCTGATCAAAACATCCTACAATAATCTTGTCAGACATATTACTTATTGTTGTTATTTGGATTAAAAACGATTGTATCAGGTGAATTTTTATTCAACAACAAGGAACCACATAATCAATCCAACAATTTTTCACGTAATTAATTTTAAATTAAATATGTAAATAGATTCGGGGTTTGCCCTAAGGACTGCAGGACTGCAGGCCACGTGCGAAAGCAAATACCGGAGTCTCTTTTGTAATTAAATATTCTAATCACATCGCCAGCCGCAAGAATGGGTTGTGAACCATAATACCAATTAAACCTATTTTTAGCGCCCCGGAAACCGCACGCTGTATACGCCAATCAAAGAGAATAAAACAACCCGGATTACACGCCAAAGCATATTTTATTATTTTAAAAGAAAATTTTACAATACACTTTAGATTTAAAGTTTACTAAGTATGTAGTTTAAATACCAAGGAAAATAAAATTTATTGAGACCTCAAAACACGTTTGTTTTCAAGTCCATATGCAATAAGCCAGGGGTCGGGGCAACCTTTTTGATAAGAAGGGCACCCCGAATAGCTAACTTATGACAAAGGGCACTTTTCATTTATTTTCCAAGCTAAAGTGCAGGGATTGGCTAATAGGATTTGATCAGTGTGCCAAATATCCAAACTAGTTAGGTTAGACCGCTGGCAACTTTCTCCGAATTTGTTGCGTTAGACCGCTGACAACTTTTTCAAAATTTGTTGGGTTAGACCGCTGGCATTTTTTTCCAGAGGAATATCTCATACCATTTTAGCTAGTTATGATATAAAGATATGAAAAAGAGTTGTTATTTTCTGGTGTTTTTAATAAATTTTCGATATTTAAAGATACTTAGCGTGCCGTCGAAAATCTCTCGCGTGACACCTATTTGCCATCCCTATAATAGTGCGACAAACAGCGCGTCATTGGGAAAGTGGTGGGTTTACAAGTTATTTTACGTTAGTGGTGGGCACTTTCAAAATGCTTCGCGGGCACCCCTGCAATAAGCTAAGGCAGAAGCGTCAAGAGACGTCACCGGGCCTGGGAAAAAAATTAAAATTCTCAGCACCGTCCTTCTACGTAAATAAGCGGATAAAAAACAAATTGTTTCCGGGCCCCTGTGAATTCGGACCCGGGGAATTTTACCCCATTAACCCCCATCACGGGTCTAGAATAAGGGGTACTGATAAAATATGCTTCATGTATGGTATAATTCGATAATTCTTACTATCTGTATACAGAGTGTTGCACCTTATTTTTTCACGTTTAAAAAACCGGTTAACCGTTATTTTTTTTTCAGAAAAAGTGATTTTTAACCGAAACCGAAACCGTTATTTTTAAAGGCAAAAAAAACGGTAACCTTTAACCAAAATAATAAAAAACCGTTTTTTTTAACATCTTTTTTTAATAAAAATTACGATGAAAAATACAAAATCTGTAGTAAATGCGATTAGTTTACCAGAAGTCATTAATGAACTCTTGATGTTACATTTATTATAAAATTATAAATAAATAATATCTTTTCATCCTTTGCATTCCTGATCTAAATAATTTTAAAAACCGGTAAATTTAACCGGTTTTTTAAATCGGTTTATAATTTAAATCGGTTTTTTACACTAAACCGTTTTTTTACGAATAAAACCGGGTTTTCAACAAAAACCGTTATAAAAATAAAGTTCTCGATTTCGGTTAACAGTTAACCAAAATTTTTTTCGGTTTCGAGCCCTGATCAAAACTGAACGTTTTGCAGAGTTACCTATATGTGCTACTGGCAATTTCCTTCGAAAAAATAGGGAAAAACTGAAAAGTTGAATAATAAAGGTCATTTTTGCGGTCGCGTTGGGTATGAAACAGTCAGAGATAAAATCGAAATTCTTCTATTTACCAATGCGCGTATCCTTTGCAAGTTAGATGGTGCAAATTTTTTGAAAAAATCTTGAACGGCTCCGGAGAAAAACGCCAAATACGAGGCCTTTGTAAAACCGGTTTCTCCTATGCAAGTCGCATAGATTTAGTTATACAACTTCTTAAATCATAGCGCTTTTGCAGGCGTTTCGTTTTTTTGACTATTTTCTCCGGAACCGTTTAAGATTTTTTCAAAAACTTTGCACCATTTTACTTGCAAAGGATGCGCGAATTGGTAAATAGAGACATTTTGATTGCATCTCTGACGTATTCATGGCCAACGCTATCGCAACTTTTTTTTTCAGATTTTCCCCTATTTTTCCGAAGGCACGTATAACTCTGCAAAACATTTAGTTTTGATGTTCTTGATGCAATAAACCCAGCCTAGCTCAGATTCTAGCGACAACATATCGTGACCTTCTCTGGTAAAAATAAAACTTTAAAATATTTTTCGAAAATATTAAGCAACATCCAATACTTGAGCCATTTACTTTAAAAGTGCGTTAGTTACTTTTTGCGAGAAAGGAGTTAAAGCTGTTTACGATTACAAACATATGTTTTTTTTTTTTTTTTAATTTTTAAAAATTGTTCTTGCCATTTATTTGAGTTTCACCAAAGAAGGAAGACCAAAACATCATTCACACATAGAAATAGATCCTTTTAACATAAGGTGCTCGTCCTGTTGCTACAGCAAAATATAAAGATATAATGGATTTGCTTCCCTATATGTACCTATACCCCCAATTCAGCACAGTTATTTTAAAATTTTCAAGCAAAGTGAAATGCCCGAAGACTTCTTCACTCCTATTAATGACAATAAATCAATACATGCATGAACTTGTTTATGACATATACGCTATACAAATTACTTATATTGATATTTCAAAATGTACTGATGAATTTACTTATTACTTATGTATTTTATGAATAATAATGATAATAAAAAAATACTTGCACAAACTAATAATGAAATTTATTGTACATATAAATTACCTATATTATGTAATTTAATAGTCAATTTTCTTAAATTACTTTCTAATCAAACATCTTTTAATAAAACACATCGTACAAAATCAACGAAGTCCTTAGTTTTTATAAACTGAAAGTGACTTAAGTGGCTTCACAGTAATGAAAAATGGCGATTCGTTACGTTTGTGAGAAATTATGTATAAGAACTAAGAAAAAAATAAGGTAACCGAAATGATGAATAATATAAGTGAAATCTCTTTATAGCCGGGCTAGAAACAGAAAAAAATGTTGGTTAACGGTTAACCGAAATCAAGAACTTTAATTTTATAACGGTTTTTGTTGAAAAACCGGTTTTTTACGGAAAAAACCGGTTTTTTCAAAACCTGTTTTTAACATTATTCAGATTTGGAATGCAAAGTATAAAAAGATATGATCTATTTATAATTTTATAATATATGTACAATCAAGCATTCAGTAATTACTTTTGGTAAACTAATCGCATTTAATACAGATTTTGTATTTTTTCAAAATAATTTTTATTAAAAAGAGATGTTTAAAAAACCGGTTTTTTATTATTTTGGTTAAAGGTTACAGTTTTTTGCCTTTAAAAATAACGGTTTCGGTTTCGGTTAAAAATCACAATTTTGGACAAAAAATAAAGGTTAACCGGTTTAAAAAAACCGGTTTCATGCCCTGCTTTATAGTTAGCATAAATATTTTCAGGCACATTAAAATGCAAAAATTTAATTTCTCAAAATAACATAAAAGTGGCTTATGCGCTTATGCCACTTTTAAAATAAACGGCTCATTGAGTAATCTTTTATCTGTTACGCTAATCAAAATAAATTTTAATTGACGAAATGATACGGAGCACACTTTACTTGCAATTATTATTTTTTTATATCGTGAAGTATGCGTTAAAAAATGAAACAACCTAATTCAAAAAACTGGATCTGGGTAATAGCCAATTCACTTCAAACGTCGGGTCCACAATGCAACCGACTCTGTTTATAGCCCTCAAGTTCAATAAATCACAATTAATGAGGTCAATTTTTCGCGACTCATTTCGACATTTCCGCAACCTACTTTTTCGTTGATGGATGGTGATTAACAGGTTGAGAAACACTGTGTTAACGCATTCGTTAGAATGATTGTGGAGTATCGTAATAAGATTACCTTGTAGAACTTCTTTGCGTTGTCTCTCAGTTTTAGATTCGAGAGCGTCGAAGACCGCGGCGCCAACCAGCAGATACGTAAAGGTGCACACGATAAGAGATAGCGTGCGAACGTTTTGCTTCTTCATTCTCTAGCGCGCGTCATGCTGGGGCCGGGGGGCTCCCGCGCCGCTAGCTGCCCCCCGCGCGCACTTCTCGCCTGCACCACATTACACCCTCTGAAACAAAAACAATTGTTCAGTGAAATGAAAAACCACCAGCTATGTATTGCCTCTAAGCAGATCACCAAAGAATATGATCTTTATATTTCCACTTACATTTCTACACTGGAAACCAATAATATATCATGCATTTCCTTATACATAAGATATCAAAAGATATGATTGCATAAATTATCGAAAGATTAGGTAATTAAACATTAGTTTTGAATTTTGTGGATTTTACAAAAAAATCAAATCGTTTGGCCATCAAATTACTTTCGCCATACATTTTGCATGAAAATGTTGTGTTTCTGTATTTGTGTGCATAAACTGTTTAAGCTGAAGCTCCAAGCATTCTAATTAACGTCTGTCAAAATGACGCAAGTGACGTCTGTCAGAATGACGTTTCAGGCAAGTGTTTACGATGTGTAAACAACCAGAATATCATTATTTTATTACTGTTCAAAACTGTTAAAGGGTCAACTCACATCGGCGTGGTAGCGGTGGCGATCCGCGATCACTATAATAAGTAACCAAGTTACTTAACTAGGTAACCAGGTTACTTATTATAGTGATCGCGGATCGCCACCGCCACCGCGCTGTTGTGAGTTGACCTTAATGGTGCCTTTCCACGTGAGAGTAAACTACTCTCGATAGCAGCGTCGCCAAGGATACAGCCCCTGAGAGTAACTCGCGATTGGCTGTATCCTTGGCGACGCTGCTATCGAGAGTAGTTTACTCTCGCGTGGAAAGGCACCATAAGGCAAACGGCAGTTTATTAATACTCCTATAAAATAAACTGTTTAACGCAGGGGTCGGTAACGCGGCGCCCTCGGAGAGATTTTTATGCGCCCTCACTATATTACACACATACAGTGTTAGGAAATCAGTTTTATGGTACGCTCATAGGCATTGCTAACCGACCGGAATGTGCGAATTTGAACCTTATGTAGCACGTCCATAAGGTCACTAACGGAAATAAAACTTTTAATATTTTAAAGTTCTTTTTTTGAATTTATATTGCGCCCTTATTGACAAAAAAAAATGCCGACCCCTGGTACCTATAACGTAAAAATTATTTAAAAAATAAACGATTTGTTTTTGAAAAATATTAAAAATGTAAAAAAGATTACTTTTTTAAAGAATTCCCTAATTTAAAATTACGAACAAAATCTTATAAGGATTTATTAGACACCCCAATACTTAATAGACTACATTTATACCTTAATCCAAAAGTATAGTAAAACTGTAATTGATAGGAATATCTCTAAAAGTATGAGTTTTGGGTACCTATAGGACATACTGAAATGAAACTCTCTTAAAGACGAATTCGATGACATAAGATAATACAGGGGTATGTATGCATTTGAAAAAATTGAGCTACGTGCTTTTAAAAATCATTGATGTTGTCATCCATTTATGAACACCGTGTATGCGTGATTCAAACTTTTTCATATCAAGCGAATAGAGCAACGTTTTCTGCATGTCCTTACCAAATTACAACTCTGTACTTCATAAAATAACTTTAGGAGCATTTTTTAAATGAAAACCTTAAAAAATTTTGGAAATTATTTTTCTTTTAGTGACAAGGCCGCATGAAAACCTGTACTATTTTATATTGATGCATAGCTAAAATAAAGGCGGTCAAAAATGTTAAATAAAAAATGGGCTGTTGTATTTGAAATATAAAAGTTGCTATTAGTTTCAGAGAGGTGACTCATCCTGTATATTTGAAAATATTTTTATTGTCTTAGGAAGAAAACACAGTATAAAATAGCGTTTGAATCAATTTTTTATAGCAAACCGTTTAGCCACAATCGAATAGATATAAAAAAATCCCATCCGATTATTTTTTTTAGTGCTAATATATAAAAGATTATCTATTTAGGTAATAACTCCTGGAATTAAGCAAATTCGATTACCTTTTTGGTCAATAATAGAAAAATTACAGTTAGTACAAGTCTATATTTATCATGATTATTATAATTAAAAGTTACACGAAATAATTTTAATCTCATAAATAATATGTGGAACTTCTACTACAAATTTGCAAATTCGTGTACCTACTCGTGTCATTTTGAAATTAAAAAAAAACTCGTTACCTTTGCTTTAGTTGACAATGTGTAAAAACTATAGCCGTAGGAATTTAGTGACCCGTAGGTTTAGTGGCTGATCATTGTCTAAATTGAACGCCAAGACAGCAATTTAATTTCGCTAATTCTTCATAAAGATGGGGGAAAAATTTATTACAAATTTGCCTCATACTTACTTAAATGAACAATGTTATCGAAAACGGGCAATTCCGTACAAGATAATCTACATAAAACGAGCAAAAACAAATAAAATCTCGTTTACATTTGTTGATACAACCCAGAGCTCTATTAAATCAGCGGAAAATTGGAAATTCTCAGTTATTCCGGCTTGCATTTACGTTTAAAATTTATATTATCGTCTAGATGTATGCACAGCAATCAGCATGTATGTACATTGACCATTTTTATACATTTTGTGTATGTGTAACTATTTATAACCATAAAAATGTCACAACTGTAATGAAGCACAGAAAGTGTGTAGATATACAAAATATTATGTCATTCGCTGATAATACACAGTTAATTAATTTTAACTGGCATAAAACGTTAAAGACCATTACAAAAAGCTAAATAGAGCTACTTTTTAAATTTTTTAGTTTAATGCGGCACGAAATAGAAACATGTTTATTTTTGCTGAACTTTTGATCTACCCCTGCTGTGATAAAAATGAAGGATGGATTTTTCTGAACGATTTATAAAACTTTCTAACAATAACATGAAACGCAAACGACAATCCACAAAAGTTTTATAGTTGAGAACAAACTAAAAAAAAAATCGTCTACAAAAATTCAAAGGCATATGAAGTCATATACAGGGTGTCCCCGTTATCACCGCGAATATTTTAAGTAGTGATAGAGGACCTTTTTCTAAGAAAAAATTTCAAGTAAAATTTTTTCCTAAAATCAAATGCTAAGCTGATATCAACACTTACTTGATTTTTTTACACTTCTGCATTTATAAGACTCTGTAGCCGAAAATATAAATTTTATCGTAAAATACCTCAGGGCTTTTTAATAGTGCATGAAATTCTCTACAAAATTAGTTCTATTTATTTTTTGTCTACAGGCAATGGTTTGAGAGTAATAAAGCAGTTTGTACAAAAAAATGTAACAATCCAAGGCGAATTACTACAAACCTTAAAATAGAATTTTTATATATTTATTTTAGTTTTTACAAATCGTAGATTATCAACGTCATATGCCATATTTTTAGACTGTCAAAATAACATTCATGCAAGTTTAATAAAAAAATCTTATCGCGATTTATGATAAAACTTAACATAGACTGCAATTATACATAAACAAAATATTTTTATCTACTACCGTTTTTCTGTAATTTTGGATTAATGTAAAATAATAATAAACACCATGTATATTAATTATTATTTGAACAATTATGTAAATTCATGCTGAATCATACGCCCTGCGCTTATATTGGAATAAAAGATAAACAGTTATTTACTAACTCAACTACATACTTGAAATGTAAGATTGAGTAGGTGGACAAATAGATGTTATAGATCACTTCCGTACGATAAAACACTTAAAAGCTAAGGACAGTGACCTCGAACGAACGACACAGGCGCGATATATTTTAACCGAAATGAAAAGCAATAAAAATATGGAACAATAAGTGTTTATGTGTTTCTAAATAAAACGAAAAAGTGTTGAGAAATCAAATGGGAAGTCTAAATCACCAACAAGATACTATCTACGCGCAATTCAAGTGTAATTCGCTACCGCCAGAATGCAGGATAACAATTTAGAAAGGGGATGTAGCGTTAACCTATTTAGATAAAATTCTTTTTTCGAGTACTAATTTGAACCAAAAGACTTGGAACTTATTAAATTTTAGAAGATATTCACATTATTTTCCTCAAACATAAAAAAACTCTGCTCCTATACCGGGTGATTCAGTTTGACTGTCGCACCCCTATAACTTCGTAAGTATTTAAAATAACCCCAACAAACCTTATTATATTTGAAATCGGCGAGAAATTCTCTATTAAGTGATGAGTTTTTGTTACCTCTACGATGACGTATGTCAAATCCGCGATAGGCAACTGTTTTTTTTTTTTAAATTTCATAGTATACATTTTTTTGTTGATTCGGATAGAAAATTTAATTCTGAATACGAGCATGTACTCAAAAAGTAGGCATACATAAGAAAATTTTCGAGAAAAATCAGTTCAAAGTTTATTCAAATCATAGCAAACAGTCTATTTAAGATAACAAAAAACGATCAAATCTTAAAAATTATACGGTAACTATCAATGGAAATGTATTAAAAAAGCATCTTAAAATACCTTATTTTGTACACATTTTGTCATTAAAAAAATGTACATTTATGGTCAGGTTTTTCGTAGTACTTTAAAAATATCTACATACTATTCGATTCTTTGGCGAAGGTTATTTTTTTTGAATTTGTAAATGTTATTGATGATTCTACATTATAGCATTGGAATACGATATAAATAATTAATTCATAGAGATTTACCGGTAATACTATGGCTATTAATTTAAGCAATTATTAAAACTGCTGGCTTCGTGGTAGCGATAATCATTCTGTTCATTTCGACCCCAAAGACCCCAACATTCCATAATTCTTTTAAGTCTGCCTTTGAATGCAGTTTAAAAATTACGATTTGATAAAACCGCCCTAAGCTTTACATCGGTTGGTTTGCACTTGAAGGAATATCAATTTATATGTGAATCTTCATGAGACCTCTGAAGTTTCCGTTTAATTAAAAAAATGTAGATGTCAAATGCATTTGGTTTTATAATATAACGTCGCTAATAAATGAAATTTCGAATTATTTCTAGCTAAAATAATATATTCTTACGGTCGATAAAAAAATATTTGAAGGAGTGGTATTGAATCAAAGCTACTAGAAAATCAATCTAGTACAGTGCTTCTCAACGTTTGTACTGTGTACCCCTTCCGAAATAAAACGCTTACAGGGGACCTTAATAAAGTCTTGTGTTTTCTATTTTATAATAATTTACCGGGATTTTTTCATATATACAGGGTGAGTCACGACGGACGCGTCGGAGTTTTATGGCGAAACGCTTTATATTTTCCAATTTCTGTCGCTGTTAGAGTATGTAAGTCAATAAGGGCTACATTTTAAAAATGCTTTCAAACATACAGGGTGCTCCAAAAAAGAGTGGCATATCAAAGTTATACTTTTTCTTATGGAATACCCTGTATATTTTTACATTTTTGGATTCCTCTTTAAATTTAATTAAAAAAATGTATAAGGTCATATGGGTCTAAAGTCAACCGTTCTCGTGAAAATTGCATTTTCATGAAAATACAGTATTTTCAAAAATTTTCAACATTTAAAAACTTTGAGAAGTGTGAAGAAATTCGCTTGGAGATAAGATTGACAATAGATTATTAGCACTTTGCACCACCTACATTTTTAAAATATTATACAGGGCGTTTTTTACGCTTGGTCAAACTTGTGAAACTTTAAACATCGATAACTCATTTGTTTTAAATACAACACCCTATATATTTTTACACCGTCTTATAGAAAATTTAATTCTCTTTCGAAAACATTAATACTGTTTTATACCTAAAATTGATATTTTCCGAGATATCACGATTTTATTGTTAATTATTAGGGCAAAGTAATATTTTCGAGTAGGCTATGAAGGTAGACAGCGGTAATTTGAAACAATTGAAAGAAAGAACAAAAAAGGTTTAGTTTTATCTTTTTCCTACGCATTTTTGACAATTTTTTATAATGAAGAGCAATCACGTTTAAATCGAGATTTCTTAAAATTATTTATGCATTTATTTATTGGACCAGTATGATAAGATGATTACTAAATCCTATAAACCATTTTTTTGTATTTTTGTAATACGACACTCGGTTCTACCAAAATGTCTTTGCTTAAATTCTGGTTCCACGCATTTTGCAAACATTGTGTTTTATACAGTGTGCACAATGTTTAATGTAAGTAAGTGTTTATGGTGTGTTAACTAAAATATAAATACACAGAAAATATTTCAAATTGGGACCGCAGTAATTTTAATTGAACATTTATAAAAATATTTCTAGTGATACCTAACTAAAATGTATGTAATAATAATTCAAAAACAAAATTTAACAGCCGATTACAATAAATGGTCAACATGACGACCATTCTCTTGAATACACATTGTGATCCTCTTTTCAATTGAACGCCTTACATTACGCAACATATTAGGAGTGATTGTCTAGCAATTTTCACGAGAACGGTTGACTTTAGATCCATATGACCTTATACATTTTTTTAATTAAATTTAAAGAGGAATCCAAAAATGTAAAAGATACAGGGTATTCCGTAAGAAAAAGTATAACTTTGATATGCCACTCTTTTTTGGAGCACCCTGTATGTTTGAAAATATTTTTAAAATGTAGCCCTTATTGACTTACATACTCTAACAGCGACAGAAACGCGTCCGTCGTGACTCACCCTGTATAATGTATAAAAATATTTTTACCGTTCGCCCCTTGCCCCTCACTCCCCAAGCATCGAGTATGGAGCATAGTATATTCCAGTAAATACAAAGCAATGCAAGTTCCACCGATCTGAAGTAGTTCGCGCAAAGTTTAAAAAAAAACAACTTATTGTCGGTTTTTAGTTTTTTTTTATGTAGCTTAGCCTTGCAAATAAAATTGAATGATTTTCGAAAGTATTGTAAAGGTTTCGGTGACCCCTTCAGATGAATTCACGGTCCACCAGAGGTCCGCGGATCACGGTTTGAGAAACGTTGATTTATTAAATACCATAATTAAATGAGACAAAGATTTAAAAAAATATATTAGAAGTTTTCATATTTTGTGAGACTATGGTTTTGTAAAATAACTTAAGTTTGTTTAAGAATTGAAATAAATGTACAAAGCTATACAGGGTGGTCCACATAGAAGGACCGCTATTGGGATCTCGTAAATGGTGCGGGAGCTACAAAAAAGTTTAAATTAGACAAATTGTTCCTCTTTCTGAGACTTATTCAGTGATGCTTTAATGTTTTTAAATAAGTTCTATGGCACGCTAGATAATAAACAAAAATCAAAATGGATTTTTTTTTAAATCATTAACAACTCGGTTTTACTTGATGCTATAACAATAATTGCAGGTAAAAAGTTGAAGAATTTTTTACGCACTGTAAAAAAAAATATTTATTTGTTTTAATATTATTTAAATTCATAGCACTCTATAGCTCCATAAGGATTGTTTGATAAATTTTATTTGTTTTAAGGATAAATATCAAATTAAATATATAAGATTCTATATTATTGGAAAGAATTAAAAAAAAAATGCTTTTTCATGAAGTCATAGCCAAAGCCAACTATGGTTTTTATTTTAAAAAATTCAATTGTGTAATTTTTCTAAGAATTTAAAGAATATTGAAACAAATACCGTATTTTCCGGACTATAAGACGCACTTTTTTCTTCGAAAAATTGCCTCCAAAATTCAGGTGCGTCTTATACTCGAAATTAATAAAAAAATGTCCAGTGTTCGATTTAAAATTCCCGCCAGTCTTAAAAATGGCCATATATTCGATGCAGCGGGAAACCTATCTCTATCTGGCAACATTGGATTCAACTGGCAGCAGCAGTGCACCGATGCGACGATTTTAAAGGTCAGTTCGGTTTTATAAACTAAGAATTTTTTTTTAGTCTGGTTTTGCAATCTAATAAAAAAATGGTAAAAAAGCTACTTTCTTAAAAAACTGCTTAAAAATTATGGTGCGTCTTATAGTCCGTAGCGTCTTATAATCCGTAAAATACGGTAAATATTTTTATTTTGCAGTGCTTAAAAAAATCTACAACTTTTTCCTCAAAAATATTGTACCAAGAAGTATAACCGAGTTATTACCGATTTGAAAAAAAATCCCATTTTGATATTTGTTTATTATCTAGCGTGCCATGGAACTTATTTAAAACGTTAAAGAATCACTGGATAGATTTCAGAAAGGGGAACAATTTGTTTAATTTAAACTTCTTTGTAGCTCCTACCGTTTACGAGATCCCCATAGTGGACCTTTTATGTGGACCACCCTGTATATCACTAAATAGTTACAATTAAAGCATCAGTGTTACGTCAGTTGGATTCCATTTTTTTAATGCATACACGCAGGGCCGGATATAGGGGTGTGCAGAGTGTGCACCGCACACGGCCTCGCGCCTAGACCAGCCCCGCACTAGCCGTTTGGAGGGCCGTATGCGAATTTAAAAATAGTGAGCGGGATCTGTACACACACGCACACGGCAGGCCGGCCTTGCCAGGTAGTTCTTGGTATGGACAAAATGAGGGCGAGGAGCTTTTATTTTTTAGGGCCACCAGCCTGTTTTTTAGTAACGTATTTAACATTTTACTTTAACTCGGCCCTTTATCAAAATATCCGGCCCCTCATTTATTTTCGCACACGGTTCCGCAAACCCTAGGACCGGCTCTGTATGCAAGACAGCGCTTCTAAACAAATTAATTATACGTAATCCTACTTAAAATATCCACATAACGTCTTGCAATTTTTCTAAACACAATTGCAAATAAATATTTACATAAAATATTCAGCTATCATCAATAAGTACCCATCCATCAACCACTTTGGATATTTTTAAAGTTATGTGCACTATAGTAGTTGTCGAAAAATTCAATTTAATTATAGAGGTGGTTTTAATTTTTCAGCATTGAATTTCTCTTGGTAATTAACATTTTAAGCTACTACGAAAGACGCTTTGTTCTTCAATTACGTTGAAGTGCTTGCCAAAAAAAATGATTACAAGAATAATTTACTGCATAAACAAGGGTTGGTCAAAATAATTAGTTTATTTCCTTGTGCCCTTTGGTAACTTCGGAAAATTAAATTAAATTGGTAATTGTTAAAGTTTAAACGCCTGAGACTCGAATTCAAATGACTACGTTGTCAACCCGGCAATTTACTTGTATGTATATCCAAATTTAAGCGAAACCATCGAATAAAGATAACTTTGAATTGCAAATAACATCGTTAAGGATTTATTATATAACACAACAAACGAGAGAATTAAACCTACAAAAGAAACAAAATGTTTAATTTAAGTAGGTACTCGTTTTATTTTTAGACAACAGACACATTATTTCTACTTCCATACACAGTTAAAAATCGATAGATGCTAATAGACTGTTTGTACTTGGACAAAATGTTGGTGTCAATTTTACTTTTAATGTAGTGTTAATTTGACATTTTGTCGCTTTTTGACATTTGAACAAATTTATGGCGTGCTAATTTATAAACGAATAACACCAATCACTGAATTAAATACTTTTGCCTGTGTTATCTAACAACTTAAGAAGCAATTTATCTAGATATTTCATGAAAATGTGTTAATTTATTAAATTATTAAATACTTAGAATCTGAAACACGTTAAATTTAACATAATTATTTTAACAGATTCATTAATGCAGAGGTAAATTTTCTGTAGAAGGTATTGAAATCAAAATGTATGTTCCAAAAATGTTGAATATTTAAAAAATACTTTTCTGATAAAAAATACAATCGTTGGGTCAATGATTTACTATATAATTAATTAAATATAATATGTAATATGTAATACAAAAAAAAATTATAAATAGTTTATCGAAGACTTTTAAATATTTAATCTTAATCTTAAATAATTTTTTTACTTTTCATAAATGTTTTGAAGAGATATTTAATTAATAGTTATGTGATTGGGAATTTTTAGGGTTTTTAAATAATGTATTTAAAAATATAGAATGCCAATTGAAATAATAAAATAAAATGAAAATAATATTTTGATACCAAATATCTCGAAAATATTCGAATGAATGTCAAATGTAATAAAACACTTGCAAAGGATTGGATTTTTATTAAAATAAAAAGTTACAGGCTGAGGTGTTCATTCTAGAGCACGTGATTAACATATTCTATAACATTTTAAAGTCAAAAGAATAGGTTCATGTGAACATGTGATACCTTATTTTTTACATTTCGACGGTGAAAAGCAATTTTGCTGTGAACGCCAAAACTACAACTGTATAGTAAAGACAAAAAACAATTAAATTTTTGGAAAAAAAATTGTTTAGGAATGTTAAAACAATGAAAATCATTAATAATTTAATTATTAATTAATGGCGTTTTGGCGTTTATAGCAAAATTGCTTTATTTATTTTGTCCCCTCTCCATTCAACTTGAGTTCTTTTGGTATATTCTGTCAAAAATGTTAGAATATAGTACGAAGAAAATAGGTGTCTGCAATGCATTCTATACCTTATGTTATTACGAGCAAACTTTAACAAAAATTTATTTTCATTAAAAAATTAATTTGAATATGTATATCAAGAGTTAAACGTCATTTGAGAATTTGTGCATACGAACGTGGTTTGCATAGCTTCACAAAATAAATAACAGCACAGTTACCATAGCAACCAAACAAATACCATAGCAATTGTTTTACACAGCAACTTTATTAAAAAATACTCAATATTTTCAGTATATTTTTATTTACGTTGTACCAAAAACAAAAACCGTAAAATTCCATTAAATTTTATTTAAATTTCAAGAAGTTTCTTTACCAACTTTCCTGTTCTTAAGCGTTTGCTTCTTTAGCGAAACAAGTTTTACGATGGACGTTTAAAACAACAATACATAACTTTATATTTATTTTTACTCCTGTACATGAAAGTTGTCATTTTTTCATTGCGTACCCTACATGGAAGTTTTACTTTCGTCTCTAGTGGCAAAAATATTTTCGCCACTAGAGACGAAAATAATGTCAATGTCAATGTCATTTTAAAATTTACGATATTTTTTAGCTTTAACTCATAATTAACTAAAACTACGTTTTACTGATGACTCGTCGTTGCGATAGTAATCCTGCTCAGTACGAGAGGAACCGCAGGTTCGGACATTTGGTTCACGCACTCGCTCGAGCGGGCGATGGTGCGAAGCTACCATCCGTGGGATTATGCCTGAACGCCTCTAATGGGGGTCATACACGTTCCGGTATACCTGTCAGGTTTGCCTGAACAATAAAAAATGTTCAGGTTTACCTAAACAGTTTTGGTAACATTGCCTGTGCAGTTATGTAACACACACGCTCCGGTATACCTGCAAGCAGGCAAACCTGACAGGTATACCGGAACGTGTATGACCCCCATAAGGCCGTATCCTTTCTAGACAAAGGTGGCAACGATATTCTTATCAAATAATTAAATTTTAATGTAGCGTTTTATATAAAAGCCTAAAAATGGTACAAAAATTAATATTAAATATGTTTCGTGTGCAGGTTATAATTTTATTTATGTCAATGTCAGTGTGGTGGTGTCGCTATGGAAATGAAATTATTAATTAATTAAAACTTTATACATAATAATTGTCATTTGGTTCGTTTACATTAACTTTCGTCCTATAATATAATTTTAATTTCGTTCACCTCTCGAAAAAAACTGGACTTTCATCTCTTGTTGTAATATACACTGTTACATTTTTTTTTACGTTATATTAAATAAAAAACAATACATCAAGTCCTACAGAAATAGTAATGCAGTATTTAAACTGTTTTTAAATTAAAATTAAATAAGTGTACCATAAATTTATTTTCGAGGGCCACAATGGGGATCTCGTAAACGGTAATGGTGCCTGTTCACGTGAGAGTAAACTACTCTCGATAGCAGCGTCGCAAAGGATACAGCCAATCGCGAGTTACTCTCAGGGGCTGTATCCTTGGCGACGCTGCTATCGAGAGTAGTTTACTCTCACGTGGACAGGCACCATAAGAGTTACGACTTCGGTTAAATTAGGGCAAAGTTGTATATTCAAGTGCTTAATAATTTAAAGGAAACAGAACTTATCTAGCTCTTTTAGTTTTTGAGATATAGGAAAAAAAGTAAAAAAGTGGATTTTTGTTTTTTGCTCGTAACTTTTTCCAAATGATGTCGAATTTCATTTCTGTAAACACTTTTTCAGGGCCACTTTTTGCAAGGAATCAAAACCCCCAATTATATTTTCCGTGCGACGTTTCGTTTTTTAAAAACCATCATCAGGTCAGTTTTTTCTTATGATTTTAACGCCAATTTGCAGAGCATTTTTTTCTGAATTTGACAATGTACAATAGTTGGCACATTTTCGAAACAATTGTTGTTAAAAATGGCAAAAACAAATATTTTATTTAAAACAAATCCTAATCAGCATGGTAAATAATTGTCTTTGTCCCTTTTGCCTTGGAAGCACGTAAGTAAACCGCATGAAATTACTATTTAAGGGATTTAATTAAAAAAATAGGTAATAAAAAATATGTTATGAATGCATTAACATTATTCACTTATTAGCAAATATTTTTAGAATATTTTCTTCAGTTTAGTAATAAATTTCACTAATATGTGTATTTAATCCCTTATTTGGTATACCATTATTTGTAAAAAAAATTTCGTAATCAAATAATATAAGTGTTCATAGTTTATAAAAAACGTCCAGAAATCTGTTTACGCTTTTTGCTTATTAGAAGTCCTTAACGCAGATAAAAGGCATAGGCCATTTTTAACAACAATTGTTTCAAAAATGTGCCAAGTATACATTGTCAAATTCAGAAAAAAATGCTCTATAAATTGGCGTTAAAATCAGATATAGCGTCCATAAGAAAAAAATTGACCTGATGATGGTTTTAAAAAAACGAAATATCGCACGGAAAATATAATTGGGTATTTTGATTCCTTGCAAAAAGTGGCCCTGAAAAAGTGTTTACAGAAATGAAATTCGACGTCAAATGAAAAAGTTACGAGCAAAAAACAAAAATCCACTTTTTCACTTTTTTCCTTATATCTCAAACACTAAAAAAGCTAGATAAGTTCTGTTTGCACCTGAATATACAACTTTGCACTAATTTAACCGGAGTCGTAACTCTTACCGTTTAGAGATCCCCATAGTGGCCCTCGAAAAACGAGAACCCTGTATAATGGTCCTAAACAAATGGTCAATACAATTTCCAATGTCGCACAAATAATCTTTCCTACTTTATTATTTATTTTACTGATCCAAATTTATTTGCTAGTGCACCTTGTAATGCTCAACAGATTTTTGTAATTTAAATCACCTTTCTATTATAAAATTTAAAACCTGTTGAATATAGAAAGCTTTTTTTAACCTTTATAAATGCTTTCAGTAATCGACAAGTTTTCCATTAATCCAGTTTTAAATTTTAAATTTTATTTATATCAACTTTCAGTTTATCATTTCCGTACTTTCAATTTACATGAAAATAATCTCTGATAATGCAAACGGATATTAACTTTTGACGAAATACATGATTGATATAATTCTCGATGACAAACGAATCGAATCAAATTAATTTGATTTTATGCAACAGCACTTTAAAATGTTTACAATATGAATCTCTTTTTGTAAACCTTTTTAGTGTTTAAAAGCCGTTTACAAACAAAGTTTTAATACAGAATGAACTGGAAACTTGGCACAATTAATAATAATTTTTGTTACTTGTTTTTTGCTGTAAATTTTTTTCAATTTTGAACATAAACCAGAGGTTATAAAATGTGGTGAAAATATGGTTATATACAATTAATAAAGCTAAATGTATAATGTGGTGTAGAAAATTGATCCTTCCAATGACCAACATATTAACGTGTTTTTAAATGAATTTTAAGACTACCAAGAAAAAATATTTTTAATAATACTCATATATGACGTGTTATCTTGCTAACACTTTTTTTTATTATAAAGTACCTAACTAGCATTAATATAAGTAAAGTTCTTATTTACAATTATAACTTATTTATCTTAGCAAAAAAGGAAATTTTGTGACTTTTTTGATGAATAACTTTTTGCTGAATAATATATTATTCGAATCAAATATAAACATGGCATCCTACATTACAAGCAAATAAATATTAAAAAAAACATTTTATAAATTGAAAAATAGCTTTCTTTTAAAGCAGAATGCTATATTTAAATAAATATTAAAAATCCAATTTCAAAACTATGAAGGTTAAAATATTAATAAAATTGTTGTTTTACACTTGCATCCATTTTTCTTTAGAAAAAAAAAACAATTTACTTTTTATTTACTTTGTCGCTATTAAGACGTAACAATGTATACTTTTTTCTTATTTCAATATTGATTTATTATAATAGGTAGTAAAGTAAAAATAGTAAAACGATATAGACACCCCCTGTAAAACACGGATTTGCTTATTGGGGTTATCTCCGGACAATACGATATTTAAATAATACATCTTTGCTTTAAGTCGTTTGGAAAATTACCGAAAACCTAAAAAAAAAAAACGAAATTTCTGAGTTTTTGAGCGGAAAATACAATGTCTTTATGTTGCATGTAATTTTTCAACGTTTACAAAGATTTATCAAGCAAAAGAAAATAATCTCAGATTTATATTTTGGAAGGGAGCGAAAGATACACGATATCTAGATTCTGCAAAAAGGGCTCAAAAGGTAATGATATTCTGCATTATAAAGCGCATTTGATTGTACTACTTGCACGGTAAAAAGTACGGTGTGAATTTAAACACCAAAGTGACAGGGAATTATCACGATATAGGTCCACTTTGTCGCTTTTTGTCATTTGGATAAATTTATGGTATGTTAATTTCTAAAAGAATAGCAATAAGCATTAGATAAATAGCAGGACAAAGGACGCAGACTAATTCTATCAATATTAGAAGCAATTCGTCACTCAATTAGACATTTTCTGTGGTTTCTAATAGCTCAAACAATTTATTTAGAGTTTTTATAAAAATGTATTAATTATTTAATGTTATAAATCCAAAATACGGTAGATTCAACACAATCATTTTAACGGAGTTATTTTTCTATAGAAATTACTGAAATTGATTAAATATTAATCAATATTTTTACTCCATAAATGTTAAAATTTATCATACAATTTAAGAAAAATTAAGTCTAATTTTTGTTTAGAAACAATAACACAATTATTTAGTGGACCTATATAGCATAGTAAGAGGTGTTAAATACATATATTGTACATACATACATATATTCATAGACTGATAATTAGTAATATTATGTTGTGTTCCATTACATTTGCCACCGTTTAGAGAGCGACAGGATAGACTAGCAAAAGTCGAAATAAAACAGTTGAACTTGATGACTATTTTTTTCATGGCAACGTTTATTTTTATTCTACATTTCGCCATTTTTCAGTAAATGTGCCTATTTTTGTAAATAAAAAAATAACATACCATTGTAAAGAAGTCCTACACCTAACAGTAGAAAGACTCATGACTAAATAAATAATCATTGTAAAGAGAAAAATAGTATCTTTATACAGGGGGGTGGTCCAGATAGAAGGGCCATGGGCCACTAGGAGCTACAAAGAAGTTCCATGGAACACTAGAATAAACAAAATAAAAAATGGGCATTTCATTTTAAATCATTAATAACTCGGTTATACTTGATGGTACAAAAATATTTTTGAGAAAAAGTTGCAGGTTTTTTTACGCACTGCAAAATGAAAACATTCACTTGTTTCAATGTTGTTTAAATTGTTAGATAAATTACAAACTTGCATTTTTTAAAATGGAAACCATAGTTGGCTATGACCCGATGAAAAAAGCATTTTTTCCTCTTTTCAATAATATAAGGTTTAATGTATTTATTTTGACATTTATGCTTAAAACAAATAAAATTCATCAAAAAGTCCCTATGAAGCTAAAGAGTGCATGAATTTAACCCCATGAACGTTACATTAAATTCCTAGGTTTATGCATGCGACAATGTCGCGGCGGCAGAGGCTAATCTTTTTTTATGTTGCTTTTGTAATTAAGCTGTGAGTTGAAAAATACAACAATTAGGCTGTTCTCTATCAGCTCCTCAAAAAAATTAAATTTTTTGTTACAAAAATCACACGCAAAAACCGCGCGAACCCAACACCCAAATCTACCTGCATACGATTTTTGGGTCAAGAAAAAAGAAGACTTTTGGCGTCGGTGACAAAGACCAACCTAATTTTTGTCTTTTTCCAACTTATAGCTTCAGCACAGAATGCACGTTTTAAAAAAATCTGCCTACGCCGCCTTGATACTGTCGTGTGCATAAAACCGGCCCTAACAAGCGATCAACTGAAGTTATCCGCTTCGCGTGTACAAGGCCTCAAATCGTACAGCACGGCACAAACGCGATAAAATCGCTCGAACCCAGTTCGTAGAACAAGGTCAGTGGTGCAAAAGCGGTAAAAATGCCCAAATTAAAATCGTAGAGCCTCGGTATTAGCGCGAAAAGAACGCCCGAACTCAGTTCGTAGAGACCAGTCAAGGGGAAACAATATTGAAACAAATAAAAGTTTTCATTTTAGAGGGCGTAGAAAAATCTAAAATTTTTTACCAAAAACATTTTTGTACCATTAAATATAAACAAGTTATTAACGATGTAACGATTTAAAAAAAATGCCAATTTTGATTTTTGTTTATTATCTAGTGTGCCAAAGAACTTTTTAAAACATTAAAGCATCACTAAATAGGTCTCAGAAAGGGGAACAATTTGTTCAATTTAAGATTCTTTGTAACTCTTAAGCTAAGGCCGCACTGCGGGATTTTTGGCTGGAGGGTAGATGGTAGATACACGCCGTCACCTGGCGACAATCCAGGCGCATTGTTTCACAACAAATTGTCGCCAGGCGACGGCGTGTATCTACCATCTACCCTCCAGCCAACCCTCCCGCAGTGCGGCCTTAGCTTTAAAGTTAACTAGATCCCAATATTGGCCATTCTATGTGGAACACCTTTTATATAAGTCCGGCACCGACTAAGAGTGCCACGTAAAAAAAAAATATTCAGCAAATATCTCGCACGAATGCTTGTAAATATATATTTTACATCACCATTTTATAGGAAAAAATCAAGCAAAACTTTTTTCTTTGGCATTCTTGTGTATTGGCAACACGATAGCAAAGATATTTGAGTTTAAATATTTTGTCGATTTCAATTTTTTCGTAAGCCATGGGATGTTTAAGCAAACTAGATATTGTTTTGAGTACGTTCTTTTGTCCCATTTAATCAACTTTGTATTTTCATTATTAATGGAATGCTACATCGAAAGGTAAAAAATCCTATATATTTTCAATTCCGTGTTATTTGGTGTTCAAATTGACACTGTTCTTTATATTGTGTAGTTTTTAGCCCTGTATAACTACGGTGACCATTATTTCTAGGCAAAAATACAGTACAAAAGGTGGATGACGTTTTTTTTTGCTTTCAGTTTTTTTTTTTTTTTAAGAAGACCGGAACAAAAAATGTGAATGAAGTTTGTTTATTTTTTTGCTTTCACGAATTTTGAAGATGGAAATTATATTGAATTATATGTTTGTGGCTCGCGCTATGTAAAAAGTTGGTTTATATTTAGCGCAATTTTCATTACATTAAAAATGCAGTACATACAGTACAAAAAATAAAATACAGTACATTTATTTCTGTTTAAATTACAGCCCGTTCACACGACACCGTATCAGAAATGTTCCCGTATCGGTTTTCGTGCCGTATGCGTCAGTGTGCTCGTTCACACCATACGGTAAGAAAACGTGTACGGTTTCGGTACGGTTTCTTACCGTATGGTGTGAAGTGAACGAGCACATTGCAAATGCATGCGCCACTGACGCATACGGTACGAAAACCGTGTACGGGAAAATTTCCGATACGGTGTCGTGTGAACGGGCTGTTACACAGTACAGCGAAGCGCCTTAAAATACAGTACTGTACTGTATAATACAGTACAGGGTGGACCAAATTCGATGGGATTGCATGGGTATCTCGGTTAATATTTAAGATAGAGGAACGGTTAAATTACCAAAAATGTGCAGTTTTTTGAGACAAACTCAGAACCGTTTTCAAAAATATTCTATCATTTCCGGTTTTCGAGTTATCAAATAAAAAGTGTTTTTTTGTCATATTAATAGTGTGTCATATCTCCGTTATTGTTGTAAATATCAAAAATATTTATTAAGATTATTTTTGGATATTTTTATGTTTAATTTGATTATACTAAAAAAAAAAAAGTACGCTCGCCGTTAAAAAGTTATGACACAAACTTACCTTTTTTTAAATAGAAACGATAGTTGGCTATGACCTATTTAAATTCCTCATTTTTTTCTCATTTCAAATATATAAGGGTTGATGTATTTATTTTCAACAATACGCAAGTTATGAAGGTTTTTTAGGTTTTTTTTTAAAAGAAAATCATAGTAGGCTGTGAAAACAAAAAATAAACAAGGTGTAAAACCTTATAAAACTCATGTGGTACAAGTTACCAAGGTTTTTTAGTTTGTTATTGAGATAAATACGAAATTTTTTGAACATAAGATAAACAACAATATCCTACATTACTGCTGATACCGATTATATCGTTGTTTTCTTATTTTCAAATATTTACAATGTTTATCTCCACAACAAATTAAAAAACCTTGGTTACTTGTACCACATGAGTTTTGTAAGGTTTTACACCTTGTTTGGTTTTTGTTTTCATAGCCTACTATGATTTTCTTAGAAAAAAAACCTTCATAACTTGCGTATTATTAAAAATAAATATATCGACCCTTATATATTTGGAATGAGAAAAAAAAAAGGAATTTAAATATGTCATAGCCAACTATCGCTTCCATTTAAAAAAAGGTAATTTTGTGTCATAACTTTTTAACAGCGAGTGTAAATATTTTTTTTTTTTAGTATAATTAAATTAAACATAAAAATATCTAAAAATAATCTTTATAAATATTTTCGATATTTACATCAATAACGGAGATATGAAAAAACACTTTTTATTCGATAACTCGAAAACCGGAAATGATAGAATATTTTTGAAAACGGTTCTGAGTTTGTCTCAAAAAACTGCACATTTGTGGTAATTTAACCGTTTCTCTATCTTAAATATTAACCGAGATACCCATGCAATCCCATCGAATTTGGACCACCCTGTACGGATGGTCACCGTATGTATAACACAGTTCAGCAGTACCAGTACCTAACAATTTATAGGAACCATACCACCCTGTTATACAAGTAAAACCTTTGTGTGATTTAATGGACAAAGTTTTTGGTACACTTCGTTTGATAACTTCTGAGAAATTGTTGCGGAAAGTGTTGAATAATAAGGGTAAAAATAAAAAATTTAATTCTATTTTTTTAATTCTCCTGAATAGTTGAGTGATTTGTTTATAATAAATAATAAAAATTAGCTATGGTTTTATGTTTGAATAGTGACGTACGTGTATTAATTTGAAGAGGGCTTTTGAATGACTCATTTTGTGCTTTCATGTGCAGTCGACGTCATATTCAGTTCTTTATAATAGCTACATACATCAGTAGGTACTCCCTAGATGGGGTTTTTGCGTCATACGTGTGATTAGTCATTGTTTTCGGGAAACGTTTTGAAGAACTTGTCCCGCCAACACTCGTTATCAGTTTAATTTGAACATGGCGTAGGTGAATCTTCCTCTACTGCACGATTACACCTATTAAATTAACTTTCGAAAGTTCAGACTACACGTTTAGTTCTAAATATAAAATAAAGCGACACAATACCTAGATAACGTATCCGAACTATATTTAGCACATCCGTTTGTAATAGCGAGTGAGATGCAATCCGTCGATAATCTAATTAACTCACGCCATTACCAAAGGTCGCACTATCAAGTTCGATGAATTATTAAAATTGCTAAAGTTCACGTTATGCTCATCATGATCTACGGTTTTTTCCCCTCATTTATATAATTACAACCCTTCAGGGACCTTTAATTAAGATAATTACCGTGTAATGATATCTAATTTGGAAAAACAACTTTTTCCGCAACGGAGTTTTTTCATAATGTGCCATCTGAGATAATGAAAGTTCAAGACTATTATGTTCTAAAATATCATGTTGCATTTGTCTATTTTTCGGTTGTTACAAACTCCAAAATATGTATGTAAATTTCGCTTGCGACCATTGTAGCAACGGTTTGCTATCTAAACAATCATCTGCTGACTTGGTAGTCTCGCTGTATTTAAACTGCAAGCACTACGTTGGTTGGTATTTCATTATTTCAGTACATACACTTACCCATTGAAATTCGTTTATTTTAATTTGTATAAACGAACATTTAGATATGTAATATATGCCCACGAGAACCAAGCTGAAATTATTAAGAACAAAAAGCTCTGTTAATATTGTTTAAGATTTTATTTTAAATGTTTAAAATAAATCTCTTAAGCAATAATACACTTCGCCATTCTTACTTTTCACTGCTTAAAAAGTTCCGATCAATCTTATTTCAGAATACTTGCAAAATAGTCGTGAACGGCTGAATCAATTTACTCCTCAGACAAAAACTCTCTACCCCGCCAATTTCTTTTAAGTCCAATCAGGGCCCGATCTAGCTTTTCCGCCGCCCTGGGAAAAAATGATTTTGCCGCCCTTTATATTTAATTATAAATAATTTTTTTTAAGTATAATGTATTGCAGTGAGTGTAATTTTTGCAGGTATTTATTGAATAACAAGTCTTTTGTTTCATAAAAAAAATTAAATCCATAAAAATCAGTGACATAAAATGAAAAATATAAGTAGGAGATAGGTACGTGTTTTTTCTTAAAAAAAAAGAAACAACACAAAATATTTTTTTTAAATTAATAAAAAAACAACATAAAAATTAAATATTTTACTGCTTCGCGAGGGATATTCAAATTATTATTATATGCAACGACAGATTGATATTACATATATCACAATATACAGGATGTTGACAATATCGTACCAAGGACTATACCATGCAAAATTAAATATTTGCAAATATTGGCTCCCATGATTATTTTACGACAAAAGTGTAAACATAAAAGTTTTTTATTATCAAAAACTACTTAAGATTCTTCACTTGCCTTTTCAATTTGGTTACCATTTTCGTTCCCATGCGTTAACATCAGCAAAATGGCACAATTTTTAAATTTTTATAGGCATTTCTCACTTTTCTAGAATTAATTGAAATTTTTACTAAATAAATATGAAATGGGAAATAAATAAGCGCTATTATATCTTGCATGAAGGTAAGTTTAATGTGATCTAAATTTTAAAAGTGCAGTTGGCATCATTTTCGGAAAATAACAGTGTTTAAAAAAACTCTACACGCCAGGACGCTACAAAGACAAAGATATCTGAGTTCTGTTTGTTGCAAAAACTTCGTTAATATTTTGTAATAATTTCGTCTTGATATAGTAGTGACCTATTTATATAAATTAAAATAAGTTCTCATATTATGTGTCATTTTACGCTACACGCGCTTTCCAAAATTTACGAGGTCGCACCTTAAAGTTATTTGACAGGTAAAGAATAATTTTTCACAGTACAATTTGGCCAATCGATGAGAATAATTTTAAAAAATCGCCGAAATATGATAATAAATAAGGAAGATCAAGTTTTACCCATAAAAAATAATTTAAAACGCAAATTTTTCACCTTTTATAAAATTACGTCGTAATTTTACGTCGTAAAATGATCAGGAGAGCCAACACTTGCAACTAATTAATTTTGCATGCTAAAGTAAGGTGTCCAATTTTTTCTCACAACAACCAAGGGTTATGAAAAAAAACTCGACGAATTTTCGCGGAAATCATGCAAAATTCAATGAAAGAGCGGAAAGTTAAAACTCGTACAGTTTTGCTCATTTCAAAACTTCCTCCTATTCCGTTTTCGTTTCCAATGAGCGATTACACTGTTACAATATTGCCAGACTATAGGATTTTCATAATTTTGCAGCAATGCCGTACCATAGCTTCCATTAATTATTTTAAAAATTCATGAGAAAATTATGTAAATCAGGACAAGAATTATCCGGGACTTGGGTCTTGTTTCGGGGACTGTCCCCGAAAATCGGGGACGAATGATCACCTTATGCCCTTATGGTAAAGTCCTTTTGTACAATACTCTCAGTCAACCTTGTATGTAAAACATAGTAAGTAACATTAAGTAAGAGAATTAGAATGAAAATAAATTTCAAAGTGGAATGATTAACTTTAAACTAATCCTAAACGCTTTACCATTGGATAACTATTATTGTACCTACTCTAAAGTACACTAATACTTTGATGTATTTCTGTATACTCTGCTTTTTATTGGTTTTTATTGATTTTAATTTTCTCTTTCTATCAATTTTGCCGCCCCCAAATTTGCCGCTCTGGGCAGTTGCCCTGCTCGCGCCCCCCTGGATCGGGCCCTGAGTCCAAAAAATAACCAAACGTCGCATATTGCTAAGTCAGGTGAGTGCGGTGTATGCTCTATTACATTTATGTGTACCATTTCGCTGTAAATGTCCTGTGCATCCAGCGGCGATGAGAGACGACGTCGGGCCCCAAGTAAATTAATTTTTTGAAAATTTATTCACTAAAAAATAAATTGCGGCATGATGTTCGGGCTTCTGTGAATCGTGGGCCTGAATTTTTTTATCCCATCGCCCTCCCCCCTCTCAACGCCCCTGTGTGCATCTAGCGTAATTATTGTAAAGATACTAAATTAACATCACATGATTAAAAATAAAAAAAGAACATTGGAAATTCAAAAATGAACATAACAGGTATCAACCAGGCCCGTAGTCCTAAAGAAAACTGTATACCTATTAGGGTTTCTTTCCCGGGATCCCGGTCCATTTTAAGCTATTTTATATTTACCGGGAAATGCTTGTTGTCCCGGGAATTAGCAGGGTTTACAAAAAGTGTTATTTTCGTTTATTTTGAGCCAAGACCTTTGTAATACTATCTTAGCTTATCAGAATTTATTATAAATATCTTTACTAACAGTAAGTTATGGAAAAACTTTATTTTTATTACAAAATAATTTTTCTCTTTTATATTTTTGTTTTGAGCTTGGCGTAAAGAAGCCCGGTCTCAATGACAAAATTTAATATCTTCAAAATACTTTTACAGTTTTATTTTTGTGTACCCTGATAATGCGAATGAAAATAGCTTATAAATTAAATTTTATAGATAAAAACTATGTTTCTTTGCTGCTAGATGTTCTCAAGACAATTTCACCTACAGCAATAGAGGCTGAGAGACATTTTATACAGCAGGACTTTTTGTTAATAAATTAAGAAAATTACTAAGTGATCGATGCACAGATCACCTTTGTTTTCTTAAATTACACTACAAAATTTCATTGTAAAAATTATATAATTGTGTCCATAAATACGAAATTGCAATAGAAAGGTTATATTTCCCAAATGTGTTGTTCTCTCATCAATATTATTTAATTATTTATAATAATCATGGAGCAAAATGTATTAAATATATGACTTGGAGTTGCTTTTAAGTAATAAACCGCTCCCTTCGTTTTTTGGATTATTTATTTAAAAATATTGACATAATTTATTACATACCGGGATCCCGGGAAATCCCGGGACAAAGGCCGGTTACTTCCCAGAATCCCGGGACAAGCATTTTGCTTGTCAAATATCAGAAACCCTAACACCTATACATTACTTTTTTCATTGCTCGCTGATTTTTGGTCATTGTCAGAGTTTACTCATCTTTGTGGATTCCCACACACGACTCTCTTATCGGCTAGGTACATCAAATAAGATAATGCAAGTTTCGTCGCATGTACGGTTACCAGATGCAAAAATTAAAAAGGAGGACAATACAATCAGAACGTTAAAAAAACAGATATAAACTTTTATTACGAAAAAAAACATAGTATAGCGCTAATAGGACAACTTATTTTGACAGATTTTTCAGAGCTGCCTGTTTTTGACAAAGTTTCTTCGTTTCTTAACAGATAAAAATCCACAGCACGTCATCTCTTTGAAATTGTATTGTGTGAGCATTAGGGCCTTTACTGACTCCATATTCGGTCCATTTCGCTTCTTGGTCCACTAAGCATTTAAAAGCGAAAAACCCTCTAAACGTTTACATTATGAGCAGGAATATTATGCTTATACAGGGTGTCCCAAATTCGAGTAAATGCATGGGGATCTCGTTTATCTTTAGCTACAAGGTCGGTTAAATTAGGGCAAAGTTGCGAAATTAGATGCTCATTTATAATCCAAAGAGAAATTGGAAATATCTCAAACGGTATCCGAGAAAATTCGGAAAAACTGGAAAATACGATTTTTGAAAATCGTCTATAACTCCTTTGGAGTATGAAATATTTTAAATGTGTAAAGACATTGCCCAAGCAACTTTTCAAGCCGATCGAATAGTGGTCACAAATTTTTTCTAGATTGATTCGTTTTTGTTTTATGACAACCAACTTAATTGTTTTTTATGGGCGCAATTTTTGCTATTTACATAATCAAATAGCATTTATTTTTCTGAATCCATTGATGTATCACACATGGTAATTTACTTTTTCTTTCATTGTCAAATTTCAAAAAATTCGTTTTAAACAATAACCATTATAAATCAGGTTGGCCGGTCATTGTAGTTTATGTGGTTTCCATGACAACCGATCAACAAACTAAAAGTTTTGAAGGCCTGTTAGTCGTAAAAATGAACTTTAATAACGAAGAAAAACGCGATATGCTGCCCATAAGAAAAAACAAAGTTGGTTGTCTAAAACAAAAACGAATCGACCTAGGGAAAATTTGTGACCACCATCCGATTCGGCTTAAAAAGTTGCTCGGGCAACTTTTTTACACATTTAAAATATTTCAAACTCCAAAGGAGTTATAAACGATTTTCAAAAATTGACTTTCCAGTTGTTCCTAATTTTCTCGGATACCGTTTGAGATATTTCCAATTTCTCTTTAGATTATCAATAAGCATCGAATTTAGCAACTTTGCCCTAATTTAACCGACCTCGTAGCTCTTAAGATAAGCGAGATCCCCATGCATTTACTCAAATTTGGGACACTGTATATTCAGAAATTTTCTGTAATTTTTAAAAGCAGTCAATGTTGGGGCTCAATTTAAAAATTAACCTCCACTAATTATGCTCTACCGTGGTGCAGTTGAACAACTTAAAAAGGAGGACATTTTAGGGTCGATGAAGGACAATATGATTTAATTGAAAAAGGAGGACATGTCTTCCATTTGGATACCATATGGTAACGCTAATCGCATGTCACAACTTTGGAAAAAATTTAATTTATTAAGAAGTGTCAAAGTTTTATGGCGAATTATTACTTACACTATTTTTTGGAGGTCAGAGAGCTGACGGGGCACACAAAGACGTACAACTTTATTTGATAATTGAGGTGAGAGGGATGAACAGTTCTTACAGTTGATCGAATTTAAGTTTAAGCTTTAACACCGTTCACCGCATGGGTGGCTTTAATCTTTAATGTTATCTTCAAATATCATCTTAATAAAGCAATGTTTTTCAGTAACTGTTAATATAAAAACAACTTTACCTTCAGCATAATTCCACATCCTAAAGTTGCACTTAAGTGACCACGAATTCGAAATAAAAATAAAGGATGAATCAACCAACTGGTATTTTATCAATCCTGGGGTACCGCAAGGTAATGACCTGGGCCCACTTCTTTACATCCTTGACACAAATAGTACTAGAACAGGAACATTTGCAGATAACACGGCCACCTTTGGTAGACACGAGGACCCAACAATAGCTTCGTCGTATATACAAGAATATCTAACCGTACTTCAAAGTTAGATCGAAAAGTGGCGCATCAACACAATGAACAATAGTCGACATTCACAACGTTCGCGCTCCGAAAGAACGTCTACCCACCAGTGCGAATAAACAACACCATAGTGCCGTAATCAAGTGTAGTGAAATATCTAGAATTTAATTGGACAACAAAATGACTATTGCTCAAAAAAGAAAGCAAAGAAATCGACTGGCTGATCGGACCAAACTCAGGCTTGTCACTAGAAAATAAGATCTTAATCTACAAGGCTATATACAAGACATCTGAACCTACGGCATCATCACAGTTCTATATGGGGATGCGCCAGTAATTCGAATCTAGCCATAATACAGAGATGTCAGTCCAGAATCCTACGATCACTGGCGAATGCACTATGGTATGCAACCAATCTAACACTTCAATTGGACCTCAACATCTCCTTCGTCCAGGACGTCATCCTTGAAAAAGTAAAAACATGATCAAAAACTCAAGAACCATATAAACGCCTTTCTGGAAACATTGCTATTACCGAACACTGATAGTCGACTAAAAAGGCAATGGCCCACAGACCCAAGATAAGGTAGCCGAAGAAGAGGATACATCGCTGGTTGTTTGCCTCACCACGCCATTGTTCGTCAGTAAATTAGCTTATAGAATTAAAAAATGTTGATTGCTTAACTTTTAATCTAAAAAAAAAGCCATAGAAAGACGTCCTGATCTTTTTTAATACTAAACATCGACAAAGTGTAGCCAAGGAAGGCGCTTAGTTAACTAAAATTTGAGGCTAAACAGCCTTGCCATTTTTAGACCCTTATTAAAATCGTGATAATTTATAATTCGAAAATGTTTTAGAGTTAACTCAATTTTTTCAATAATTCAACTATTTTAAGAATTTAACACACTAGGTTTTATGCTATTTAAATTTGAAATTTTAACCTTAAATGACAGGTAAAGAAAAAAATAATATAAAAGGGCGAATTTGCTTTTTCACGGTCATCTAGTTTTTCCATTCTAAGTAAAATCAATATAGCCTCGAGCAATTAAACAAATCTACACTTTTAAATATTGCATATTTCGATTTTTTTGAATGGAGGAAACAATTTTTAATACAAACGCATCATTTTAAAGACTATTAAAACACAAATAAGTTTTTAGTCAAAACAATTTTACACATTCTTCTTTCGCCGTAAATGAAGTCATGTCGACTTGCTCCGAGGCAACGTCGCTGGATGTTGACCTCATCACGTCATTTAAATCACCAGAACCACTCAGGAATTGACATCAAATTAGCCTATAGAATTATAATAATTCTGATTGCCGATTAAAGTATAATAAAAAAAAAATGTCGACTTGTAAGATTTTTTGTAGACTCCATATTTATTACGTTTATTTTTTACACTGACATTCACAAGAAAAGTAAAATTGGTTAAACTAATTTTATATTTATAAAGATCTGTTTTGCAGTTAAGCCCAGTGTACTACGACTAATAGATAAAACTATTAAGTTATTGAAATTATAGTGTTCATTAAAAATGGTTCACTCAAAAATTGGATTGAGTCACTATTATTCTATTTAAAAAAATATTTAAAAGTCATCTTGCAATTTTAAAAAAATATTGCAACAGCTGAAATATTTCTTGATTTGAATTAACAAAGTTACAGCAATTTCCGGTGCCAAAGAGTTATTTAGACGAATCAGTTAAGGTATTTTGCACGTTCCATATGCCTAAAATTCAGAATCTTTCTTATAAACTAAAGATTTAAAAACGGTTTGATAATGATTTCGTTTAAAACCTGAATGTTACTTTATCTTAACAAGGGTAGTAATTCAATAAAATGTATACAGAACGTGGATAAACGTGTATTCGTGTATAGAAAGTGTATAGAACAATATATTGTTGCCAAATAACCTTTATTGCTTATATAGTTATATATAATTGTATTATTATTAATTTATATTATTTTGTTCCTGAATTACATAATTTTGCTGATTCTGCTGTCCCCGTGGAATAAATGTATTTCCTTAATGCAAACTACCCCTAATTTGGGTTTTTGCATACGTTTAAAGTTTGTTCGAGTTTATGAGACCAAAATTTTTATTGTTGCTGAAATTTCATTGTTTAACATTAACGTTTTTAAGTTAGTAAAGTCGCCATTACGATGCAACGTTTGATAGTGAAATATTTACCTAATATATCTGGTGTATACGCAGTACAAATGTAGGTCACATATTTAATTAATTAGAGGAAAAGAGAGACTTGCTACGAGGGCATATTATTGTGTAATCTACCTAGCCATGAAAAACAAAAGTAGCAGTTCGTATTTTGTATTGTCAAGTAGCTATGATATTTATAAACTTACTTACCAAAATGAGTTTAAATTAAATGATTTTCAACATTTTCATCGTGATTTATGTGGTGTGAAACTGAGTGAAATCGATTTCGAGTACATACGGAAGTATAATAATATTTTTGAAAAAAAAGGTAATGGACCTGTACTTGTATATACGAAAGGATCGAAGTGGTGACTCTCAACATATTTTTAAGTAAAATTATGGTCTAATTTTTTTTTGGGATAGAGAATTCATAGGGGTGATCAGAGGACTGGAAGACCTCTAGAGACATGAACATAAAAAACGATAAGAAACGTTAAGAATTTGGTGTTGAATAGTTTCGAATATTTTGCACCATGATTTGGACATTAAAAAATTGTCGGCACTATAAATATTAAGGCTGCGCAAATCTATGCAGAAAAGAAATTTCTCAAGAAAATCTACTCTTTAAAAAATTGTGACTGCTAATGAGACCTAGGTATTTCACTTGGATCCTCCAACAAAACTGGAAATCATGCAATTGATTCGTAAGGGATTTCCACGTAGTTATACGGAAGGCATAATGGTTAAATATATGCTGAAAAGTTCTACAATTATAGACGCTGTTTATGGTTAAACTAATTGAAATTTAAAAATTGCTTTATAACGCGAAATTTTTATAAGAGGTAAACATTGTTGCGTCACGACAATTGAAGAGTGCAAAAGGCTTATAAAACTCATGAAAATTATTCAGGATTCTGATTTTGTTAAGCTAGGGCACTCTCCTTACAATCTTGATTTAGCACCGTGCGATTTTTATTTAATCCTAAATCTCAAAACATCTTACTAAGAGGTGGTTAGAATCTGATGAAAAAGTTAAAGCCGCTGGCCAAAAGGTCAAAAGATTTTTTTAGTAATTTGTTAAGTTTGTTGCAAAAATTCCAGAATAATAGTATAGTTGAAGATGTATTGATTTCATGGCTAATTAAAATATTTATTAGGTAGGAGCAAAAGTATTTTCGTTTTTTTTTTTAGTCATCTTGGATACTAAACAATTGATAAAAGTTTGACAAGTTATTTGTCAAATTAAAAAGCGCATCTTCTAGTTTAGTTTTTGTGCCAGTTAGTTTAATTGCTTGTGGTTAAAAGTTCTTTAAATGTCTGAAACAAATGTTGAAGTTCTTGCAATTTTACGTCACTACTGGAAATTGGGGCGAAGCGCCGCTGATGCCGCACGAACTATACGTGATGTGGAAGGTCAGGATACTATCTCAAATCGTACTGCACAAAATTGGTATATAAAATTCAAAAACGGCGATACCAGCCTTCAAAAACAAGCTCGTTCTGGGCGGCCCTCCATGGTAGACCAGGGGGCCCTACTTCAAGCCGTCGAGGAATCGCCAGCAACAACTACTACAAATTTATCGCACGAACTTGGGCCTTCGCGAGGAACTATAGGTCGCCACCTACATAAGCTAGGTAAATCCAAAAAACGCTGTAGAGAAATACCCCATGATTTGTCACCAGAGCAAGCAGAACGTCGGGTCAGTGTATGTAGAGAACTACTCAGCAACCCTCAAGACCATCGGTTCTTTCGCCGGATTGTGACCTGCGACGAAAAGTGGATCTACCTTCGTAATCCCAGTAGATCAAACCAGTGGTTAAGTAGAGGCCAACGTGGAGAACCTGTGGTAAAGCGCGGAAGATTCGAAACCAAGGTTATGTTTTGCGTCTGGTGGAATTACGAAGGTGTGGTTTACTGAGTTGGTTCCTGATGGTCGAGCGATCAACGCGGAACTCTACTGCGAGCAGCTTGATCGAGTGTACGCATCCTTACAACGAAGATACCCTGCTTTGGTCAACCGACGACGAGTGCTGTTACAGCAAGACAACGCTAGACCGCATACGGCCCAATGACCCTCCGGAAACTGGAGGATCTTGATGGAATAGAAGTGCTACCACACCCTGCATACAGTTCCGACCTAGCACCATCGGATTACCACATGTTCCGGTCAATGGCGCATTCCCTGACTGGGCGGGACTTTGCTTATGTTCAGGAAGTAGAAGAAGGGTGTCGCGAGTTCTTCGACTCTAAGTCCCAAGAATGGTACCGGGGGAATTGAAAACCTGGCCAAAAAATGGATTAAGACCATTCAATACAATGGACTATATTTTGATTTTTGATTTAATTTAGTTTGTTAAGAATATTAAAAATAAATATCATGTTAAAAAACGAAAATACTTTTGCTCCTACCTAATATAATCTGCTCTTGTATATTGTGGACAAAACAAAACTTGGTTTTAAATTCATATTTGGAAGTTCATTTTTGCTTACACTAAAACACATTTTAAGTATATACAGGGTGGCACAGGGAAACGGGAAATTTTGAAGTTACTCTCACAAAATTTTCGATGTAATCTAAAAAAGTACACCTAACCGTGCTCTCACTTACCCGGTAATAATGCAGAAACAAATATTTTGCTTCAATAAATAAACGTTCTACTCAAATTTTCCTTGAACAGTTATGTCAACCAAGCTTAATTTATTCATAAACCAGGCTGCGTTAGTGTTTTTAATATAAGTTCGATTGTCGCGCTCTATTAAGGTTGAGACGTGTTCAGCCCAAATATATAGCAAATGTTTGAGTATTTCAAGTTTGCCTTGTAGATTATATATCATAAATAATACAAAAGCAGTTTAAAACATTATGAGTTAGCTTAAAATATTAAACCCAACGATGAATAATGTAGGTTTGTACGAAAATTTTCACCTGGACCTATACGCTACTCCAAATATCTCTATGCGATAAACAAAAAATCGTAGTTAGGATAAGCTTTTCCTGATTGAGACAAAAAAGCTAAATCTCCGAAATCCTACAGTGCATTACCAACCGAACTCATCAGTTTGATTATATTTTGTTGTATCTGACTTATACGCTATAACTCAGAGACTTACTGTGCACGTTTCGAATGCATTTGCATGATGAAATTGGTTTAACAACTTTTCAGAAAGTTTTATTTCTTTACTACTATCCGTAGTTTTGTTTTTATCGTTTTCTAATGAGTTTGGTAAGTTAAAATCTAGTTTGAGTATGCTAAGACTATCGACCGAGATAAGATTTTTCTCATAGGATATTAAGAAAGAACTTGATATAAATGAAGAAATGTTTTCAAGTACATGCGAAATAATCAATGATGTATTGGTAAAATGTAACTGATGCATGACTTACTATATCGAAAAATAATAAAACACAATTGAAAAAGTTATAAACTGTCAATTACTGCAGCGATCGTGTTTTGTTTTGCCAAATACAATATGGTTGAAAAGAGAAAACAAATCTCTATCAATTGCAGTTTAAGAAAAATATAGGTTGGCATTTAAAAATATATGACGATCGCCTGTCAGTTGCACACGGTTGGCAAAAAAAAACAATTGAAGTAGGTACCTACGTCAAAATGTAGCTAACTATTTGCCATAAACTTTTTTCATAAAACTTGTATTTACGCCGTTACAGTAGCGTTTCCATACTTTTTGACTACCCTGTACAGGGTGGGCAAATTTCGATGTTTTAATAGGGAATCTCGGTAACTATAAGAGGTATCAAAAAACGGACCGCGCATCCTCGATCTCTTTTTTCGAGAAAAAGTTAATGGTCAAAACTAAAATTCGTTATCGTCTTTTATTTTCGAGTTATCGCCGATAACTCGATTTTTCGACTTTTCGTTTTATGACTATATCTCGCTTGTTTATGAAAATAAAGAAAAATAATGTTGACGTTCTACAGGCACTTTTTGATAAGAATGCAGTGGCGTAGTCAATTTTTCAAAAAAAAATCCAAAATTCGAGTTGTGACATAAAGTTGTATTTTTTTAAATGGAACCCATAGTTGGCTATGACCTATTTAAATTTCTTATTTTTTTGTCATTCCAAATATATAAGGGTTGATGTATTTATTTTTAATAATACGCAAGTTACGGAGGATTTTTAGTTTTTTTTTAAAACAAAATTATAGTAGGTTGTGAAAACAAAAACAAAACAAGGTGTAAAACCTTTTAAAACTCATTTGGTACAAGTTACGAAGGTTTTGTAATTTGTTGTTGTGATAAACATTACAAATATTTGACCATAAGATAAACTACAATAAACTATTATACATTACTGCAGATTCCGACTTTATCGTTGTTTCCTTATTTTTATATATTTATAATGTTTATCACAACAACAAATTACAAAACCTTCGTAACTTGCACCAAATGAGTTTTAAAAGATTTTACACCTTGTTTTGTTTTTGTTTTCACAGCCTACTATAATTTTGTTTAAAAAAAAACTAAAAAACCTCCGTAACTTGCGTATTATTGAAAATAAATACATCAACCCTTATATATTTGGAATGACAAAAAAAAAATTTAAATAGGTCATAGCCAACTATGGGTTCCATTTAAAAAAATACAACTTTATGTCACAACTCAAATTTTGGATTTTTTTTTGAAAAATTTACTACGCCACTGCATTCTTATCAAAAAAGTGCCTGTAGAACGTCAACATTATTTTTCTTTAATTTCATAAACAAGCGAGATATAGTCATAAAACGAAAAGTCGAACAATCGAGTTATCGGCGATAACTCGAAAACAAAAGACGATAACCAATTTTAGTTTTCACCATTAACTTTTTCTTGAAAAAACAGATCGAGGATGCGCGGTCCGTTTTTTGATACATCTTATAGTTACAGAGATTCCCTATTAAAACATCGAAATTTGCCCACCCTGTACAGGGTTCAAAAAATTCGAATGTTTTACGGGTATCTCGGTTACCGTAATAGTTGGCGAAAATCTGATATTGATCTCTTGGGCAATTTTTTTGAGAGAAGAAAGCGTATGTAATCAGATTTTTTAGGGTTTTTATTTAAAAAAAATGTAATTAACGTCATATCCCTTTAGTCAAGGTCGCTAAAAATATTTAATTTTGTTTTTATAGTAAGTATTGAAAAGCTACTAAAAATGTAGGTAACATTTTGTTTTAGTTTAGTAAATAAAAAAGTTATGGCAAATTTTCAAAAATGATGATATTTCATTTTTCGCCTATAGTGCCAAAATGGAAAGCGATATAAAAAATCTGATTACACACGCGTTCTTATCTCAAAAGAAAGCCCAAGAGACGCATATCAGATTTCCCCTAACTATTACGGTAACCGAGATAACCAGTTAAACATTCGAATTTTTTCCACCCTGTATATTATTTACTCCTATTGTTTAATAAGAAAATATAAATATAAACTTATTAATTATTTGAACTTCACCTTATTTAAATTAAATAAATATATTCGTAATTATCTAAATGGTTATATATATTTTTAAAATTTTATTAATTGTCGCGGGCGCATGCAAATAACAAATGTACCCGCGGGCTCTACCAAAATCCTTATTTCTTTAATAAAATGATACTGATAATGGACGGGAATTTCGAACATCTCATTTAATCCCCGTGCACTATTTTGACGCAAACAAATCTGCCTTTATCGAAATAATATTTCTCGATTTTGTCTGTTACTTTTTACATTTTATAAACTACATTTTGAGCTTTCTGGATCTAAAATATACAGCGCGTTTCATGTTGTGATGATCTTATTTCTTACTTTCACTTAAGGTTTCTCGGTGTAATACAAATAAAATTTTATTATTTCAGCCTGGGCTATTTTATGTGGACGCAACATTAAACTTACCTGGTTGAGGAACGGCACGCACATGTGCTACTACGTGGCTACTATATTTGTAGATAAATTTCAAAAACCCGTAGATCACATCCTATTTCAAAACGCGTTGCCTACGTTACATTAAAAATTTATGATTACCTGAAAGTTATGATATTCGCTACAAGATGGTTCTTTATAAGTTTAAATATAGAAAAGTAATTGGACATGCAGTTTTAAAATTTAAACGTTTAATTTTTGCCGTGCATGGGCCGTTAGCGTTGTTAAAAATGCGGCTATAGTTCTTTTTTCAAAACTGTTTTACATAAGCCAAGATCTATGGCATTTTTTTAATCTTATCGCTCCAGTGCTAAACTTGAACATGTTTAGTATAAGACTGATTTAGAAATACGGTGGAAACCGTTTAATACGAAACCATTCGGACCGCAATAGTTTTTCGTGTTAAAGGAATTTCGTGTTAACAGAAGTAAACAAAAAACTCACCAAAGTTTTCGATATCGTAATAATAGACATAACTCGTGTTATGTAGCTTACTTTTTCTACGATCACATAATGCCTACGATTTTAACGGCTTTTTGGCTAATATACACATGTTATTACGTGATCTTGTCAATTTCGACGTAAGCCTACTTTGACGTTTCTAGACAAGCGCTCGTTTTGATTACCGTGCGTTATAACTCACTTACTAGGCATGCAGGAAGTGGTTCACGTGAGTCTACTTTGATCATTTCTTAAAAAAAAAAAAACTGTGCTTTTTGCTTACCGTGCGTAAGGACCCACTTACTATGCATGCAGGCTGTACGGTAAGAGTCATTTACATTAGTGGTCGTAGAAAAAATATTTTTGTATCACAAACTGAAGTCAACGTTGTACCAGGACTGCGACCAATAGCTGCCTTTACACACAGACGCTTTCCTGCGCGATTGAGCGGCGGGTATGATTTCGCGCGAGAAAGATTTAAGTGTGCAAAAGGAGTGCAAAGGCAAATGAAAGTGTGTCGGAAATCGTGTAGGCGCAATCTTGTGCAAGTCAACATTCCACAAAACGCGCTTTACCACACGCTAATAGTTCAAAACGTCTTACTAGACTATACTTACTAGAGTATACTTACTGGCATAAAATCATAAAATTTTGCAAGGCACAAGGTTTTCCCGGCGCAAATTAGGATTTCATTGTCAAAAGAATTCAGAGTCTAAGTGGGTCCTTTAGAAGGGAATTTAAAAAGTCCTGTGAAGGCCAACGCGTAAAAGCGTACGCTCTATCGCGCAGGAAAGCGTCTGTGTGTAAAGGCGGCTAATAGTGATGGGTTCACTATGCAACAACATAATTACTTTAAACTAGGGACTCGACCGAACCGGAACTGGAGCAAAAACCGGAACGAACCGGTGCAGTTTTCATGAACCGTAAACCAGTATTGAACCTTTTTGGTAAAAAAATCACAAAACCGCAAAATCAAACCGAACCGACTGGTGTGAACCGGTTCGAACCGCTTCAACCGGTTCGTACAACGGTTCAGACCAATTACGTATTTTAAAGACGCTGTATATTTTTTATTTTGTTAATTTTAATTACATATGACTAAAAATAGAAAAATTTCAGACAGTTCAATTTGTAAATATGAATATTTGACTAATGTATACTTTAAAAACAACAAAGGCATTGAACCGTAACCGGAACTGAACCGTTATTCTTTGCGGTCCGAGTTCCTGCTTTAAATACAAATCAAAATTGTACAGAGGCTATTAAAAAGATAAAGAGGCAGAAAGTGTCTTGAATAACATGATTTGGCGAACACAATCTTCAGAACTGAATCCTGTAGATATTGATTGGGAAGAGCTCGATGGAAAGGTCCGCCAAAAATGTCCTTCGTCAAAAGAATAGCTTTGAATCACATTCTTAGAGAAGTGTTTTATCAGAAACAATAAAAAAATTTGTTGACCGCATCCACGATTGGAAAGAAATGCCAGTAAATGCAAATACGTTTTTTTAAAAGTAGTTTTTCATCCATTTAAGAAAAAAATATGTAAATACCTAAATAATATACAATTCCAATGCGTTTCCGTTACCTAATAAACATGTACGCTGATTTTCGCGAGTTGTCGCATCAGGGCCGGATTTAGAGATGTGCAGAGTGTGCACCGCACACAGCCCTGCGTCTAAACCACACGCACAGGGCAGGCCGGCCCCGCTAGGTGTTTCTTGGTATAGACAAAATAAGGGCGAGAGGAGCTTTTTTTTATCGCCAGCCTGTTTCTTTAATTTTTTAGTAACATTTTTAACACTTTACTTTAACTCGGTCCCTAGAACCGGCTCTGTGTCGCTTACTTGGACAGGTCGCAGCGGGATGTAACGGTCACGCGCAAAAATACGCCTAGCAGGCCAAGCGCCTATGCGCTGCGACCCGTCTATAATGCAGGGATGGGGAGGCGGCAGAAAAATAATCGACTCCCGACTCCCGACTCCCGAGTTGGTATTTGTAAAAATCGACTCCGACTCCGACTCCGACTCCCGACTCCCGACTCCGACTCCGACTCCCGACTCCGACTCCCGATGGTAAACAAAGTTTAATATTTTAATTTTCTATTTAATACAGAGAACGAGGAAATTCGGAAGGAACTGAACAATATTAAGAGAGATATGAATTGGTTAGAAAAACAAAAAAGAGGGAAGAATGTAGTAATAACAGGGATACAAATGGACCATACGAAAGAAAACGCCCTAACAGAAACACTAAACAAAGCTATAGAAAAATACCTAGAAATTAAAGTGCAAATTAAGGAAGCACATAAATTAGGACCGAACATTTGTCTGATAGAACTAGACAATATGCAAGACAAGAATAGGATCATGCAAAACAAACAAAAACTTAATAAATTGAAAGACGAACGTATTTTCATTAACCATGATCTAACTAAAGCAGAAAGATACATGCAAAAGCAGATACGAGCAAGAGCACATGAAGAAAGACAAAAAGGGAAAACTGCACAAATAGGATTCAGTAAGGTTATAATCGAGGGACAGGAATGGAGATGGAACAAGGATAGAGAACGACTAGAAACATCAAAAAACTAACCGAAATAGCAAGAAATGGATGTGTAGGAAAAGACCAGGCAAAGAACAAGGAAAAGAGTATGGAAAAAACACATAAAAACAAAAATAGTAAAACAATAATATACGAACCTAAAATTAAAATGAAAAGGAAAAGGGTTAAAAAGAAAAATAGAAAAAGAAACAAAACAAGAATTGGCACATGGAACGTGCGGACAATGTTGGAGATAGGAAGAATGGAGGAGATAGCACACCAAATGATGGAATATAAAATCGGAATTTTAGCACTACAAGAAATTAGATGGAAGTAGAAGGGAGAGTAGAGAAGGAGAACTACACACTATACTTCGGAGGGGAGACAAAACAGGGCAAAAATGGAACTGGGTTCATGATTAATAAAGAATTTAAGAAAAAAATTAAAGAGTTCAAAAGAATAAACGGAAGAATATCATACTTGATAGTGAAAAATGACATCGCAGACATTAAAATAGTAAATGTATACGCACCAACAGAAGACGCAAGCGAAGAAGAAAAAGACGATTTTTATGAAGATCTAGAAAAAACATGTGATAACTCAACAAAACACGAAACACTCATAGTGATTGGAGATCTAAACGCTAAAATTGGTAGGGAACGACGATTACACAATATAGCAGGGAAAGAGACAATACATGACATAAACAATGATAATGGAGAGAGAGTGTGTAACTTAGCGACAGAAATGAACATGTATATAGCAAGCACAAAGTTTAAACATAAAAGGGAGCATAAGGAAACTTGGATAATACCAGGACGAACAACAGGAAACCAAATCGACCATATACTAATCAGCAAAAAAAGGGAAAAAATGATACAAGATGTAAGATCTTACAGAGGGGCTAATGTTGATACTGACCATCATTTAGTAATAGCAGAGGTAAAGCTAAGAGTAATCTGTAAAATGGGAAAACAGCTAATGAGAAGAAAATGGAACGTAGAAAACTTAAAGACAGAAAGAAACCAAAGAATATATGAAAATGACATGAAAGAACAACTAGCAAAAAACCAAGAGGAAGAAAATATTGAAGAAGAATGGAGAAATATAAAAAATAGTATAACTAGCACAGCAGAAAATACACTAGGCAGAGAACAAACTAACAAAAAACACAAATGGTTTGACAGTGAATGTGAAACAATATTAAAAGCAAAGAGGAATAACAGAATGAAATGGTTAAATACGGGAGCAGCAGATGACTATGAAAAATACAAGCAAAGCAGAAAAGAAAGTACAAAGCTAATGAAACGGAAAAAGACATTATGGATCGATAAAGTAATGGATGAAATAGAGAAAGATAATCAACACAACGCAAAGCTATACAGGCAAGTTAGAAAACAAAACAGGAAAAGAGCGACCGTGAATATAGATAACGAAAAATGGGAAGAGCATTTTAAGAAGTTACTGAATAGCGTGTTCGCGAAGACATAGAAAATATAAGCAGCGAAGAAATCAATAATGAAGACGGAGACCAGATGACACCCACCCAAGAAGAGTGCTATAAAAAGATATACAAGATGAAAAATAAAAAAGCCGCAGGACCGGACGATATAAGCGCAGAATTAATAAAGTATGGGGGAGAAGAACTAAAGCAAAGAATATACAGACTAATAGCACAGATATGGAAACAGGAGAGAATGCCTAACGACTGGAAGAGTGGAATAATCGTCCCAATATACAAGAAAGGTAACCCAAAGAACTGTGAAAACTACAGAGGAATATCGCTACTAAACACAGCCTATAAAATACTTACACTAATAATACTAGAAAGAATAAAAGAATATACAAATACAGGAATAGGCGAATACCAACATGGCTTTAGACAAGGAAGATCCACCGTTGATGCAATATTTACGCTAAACCAGATTATAGAAAAATGCTACGAGAACAATATAGAGATACAAATAGTTTTTATTGACTTCAAACAAGCTTTTGATAGCCTAAAGCGAAACGTAATATACACAGATGCTGAAGAAATAGGAATCCCAAACAAGCTAGTCAGATTAATAAAAATGACTATGGAGGGATCAAGAGCAGCAATACTATCACACGAAGGAATCTCCAAAGAATTTGAATTTAACAAAGGGGTCAAACAAGGCGATCAGCTATCAGCTACAATATTTAACATAGCGCTAGAAGGCATAATCAGAAAATGTGGAATAAAAGGGACAATTATTGAAAAATCAGCACAAATAGTGGCATATGCCAACGACCTAGCATTAATAGCAAGATACAGGAAAACTTTAAAAAAAGCACTATCGAAAATCGAGACGGAGGCAAAGAAAAGAGGACTTAAAATAAACCAAGAAAAACAAAATATATGGAAATAAAAAAGAAGCATACCGAAGGGGAAAACAGACAAGTAATAGTAGGAAATCATACATTCGAGGAAGTAGAAAATTTTAAATATCTGGGAACAGCAATTAATCGCCAGAACCACAAGGGGGAAGAAATGAAACAACGGATACAAGCGGGATACAAAGCATATTATAAATATAAAATATACATGAAAGAGAAGAAAATTAGTAATAATACAAAAATGCGAATCTATAAAACAGCAATACGGCCTGTGGTGATATACGGAGCAGAGACAATGTGCATGACAAGAAAAGAAGAAGAAAATTTTAAAATCTTCGAGAGAAAAATAGTGAGGAAAATTTATGGAGCAAGAAAAATAGAAGAGGAATACATAAGGTTAACGAATAACGAAATTAAAACAATACTAAAAGGGGAAGATATAGTCAAAGTAATAAAAGCTGCAAGAATTAGATGGTATGGACATATAAATAGAAGACAAGATACTTAAAAAGATCTTAAAATGGAAACCACAAGGGACGAGATCGAGAGGAAGACCGAAAATACGCTGGGAAGACCAAGTGACCGCCGACATAGGAAAAATAGGAATAACGGGATGGAGAAAGAAAATGCTGGATAGACAAATGTGGAAACAAATCGTGCAAGGTGCAAAATCAAACAACGAGCTATAGAAAACGAAAACAGAAACAGCAGAGTGACTACCCGGACAATAATAGTCAGCAGGGCTCTAAAGAGCGGCTATAATTCCATTTATGGAATGTACAGCCTACTATAATAATAATTTAATACATAATGAAGAAAATGTAAAAAATCAGTTTTTTATAAAAACTTTTGCGATCACAATACTTTCTTCATACTACGTATAAAAAAGAGTCGGGAGTCGATACTTTTTTACCGACTCCGACTCTCCATCCCTGCTATAATGTGCTATAGGTAGATCAAAATGAACGAAAACGATCGGTGTGGATTTTTGCAATAATAATACCGAAAAATTTTAATTTAAAAATTGTACTTAAACTCCAAATATATTAATGGCTATCTTTCATTATTAAATGCGTTTTACAGTGTGGATAATATCTCTTATATGTATATTTACTATTGTTGTTAAACAACTCGATCAGAAGTATCGTACATTACATGTTACTTTGGCGCACAACGCACACATAGCATGTGTTTACAAAACTTTTCGAGTGGCCTATGCTACTAAAATAATGATAGGGACATCCTTAGGTAGATTAGTTTATCAAACAGCGAATAACGGGAACTGAAAGATAAGGACGAAAAGCGTTGATACACACACATGTTGGGAAAAGTTGAAAATAATCGATTAATTTAAAGAAATTATTATATGGAAATTAAGTTGAATAGCTCTCTACGAAGCTTTACTTTAAAATCTTTGCTTTTCATACAGTTTGTCTGTAAAACACTGTAGCTTTATATGTGTTACGCCGAATAAGTGAACAAGGTTTGCACAGTTTTTGGTATAAACATTAAAAAGGTACTACTGAAAAACAAACTTTGACCAACATTTAACCTGATTTTCTATTAGTCACCAAGTAAATGAGGATCACGTTAAAGTTTTATTCTGCCTTGCCTATTTCGCGAATAAGGCCTTTATCGATTCCAGTAGTACAGGGTAGAATAAATTCGAATGGTTTACTTGGTTACTGTAATAGTTGGCAAAAATCTGATATCGGTCTCTTGGGCTATTTTTTGAGAAAATATCGCCTGTGTAATCAGATTTTTTATATCCCTTCCCATTTTGGCACTACAGACGAAAAATGAAATTTCATCATTTTTTAAAATCACTATAGCTTCTTTATTTATTAAAATAGAACTAAATGTTAATGAGGCTTTTTATAAACATTTCAATGCTTAATTTAAAAACAATAATAATTTTTTTTAGCGACGTGACTTTCTGGATATGAAGTAACCTTATATTTGTTTAAATATAAACCCTAGTTGGCCATGAGCATATTTTTAGGTTTTCAAAATCATTTTCTTTTATTGCAAAAAATAACCGAGATATAGCTAATTTTGTAAAAATTGCATTATCAAAGTTGCCATGAGTTCACAAACAAGTGACATTTGCAATAAATAAACAAACGTAATTTCTAAATGAATTTTGCAGCAGTCGCTACGTTTTTATTATTTAAATATAAACTTCTAACATATTAAACTTTTCAAAATATTACAATGTTCACATTGCCACAATAAACAGTTATAAAATACAAATAAATATACTTATGGATAAGACGTTTTGTGGTTTATTAACTGCAAACATCACTTGTTTACGAAATAATGAAATTTTTACAAAATCAGCCATATTTCGATTATTGATCTTTTATATAAAGCTATGGCCAACAAGGGTTTATACACAAAAAAAATATAAGTTTACTTCATATCTCGAAAGTCAAGGTCGCTAAAAAAAAATTAATATTGTTTTTAAATTAAGCATTGAAGGGTTAATAGCAAACCTAAATAACATTTAGTTCTATTTTAAATTGGCGGAAGCGCTACACGTGACGATGTTCTTTGTAAAATTCTAAGTCGAAAATCTCAATACAGAAATATTGTACCATGCTTCCTATGGCTTCAGGAACCATTTAAAGAAACAAAAATTTGGCAACATTGCATCCATTAATTTGCTTTTGGACATTTTTTTATCAGCAATTTTTATATAGGTATTTATAATATTTGTTCGAACTAAAAGCCCTCAGTTCGCAAACATAGCTGCAAACTTTTAGGTATTGTCTAATACAAACTAGAAATAGGTAATTACGAGAAAAACAGAGATGACAGCTAATGACAATGTTGTCATGTGTATTATTTTCATTCAAATCAGTGATTAACATATTTTCAACATTAAATTTTTGGAAGTAAAAACCAGGGATGGAATAACGTTTTAAATCGTTACGTTATTGTATAACGTTATTTATTATTTGTTTTCGTTACATAACGTTATAAATAACGTTAAAAAAATGAATTGTTATGTTATACAACGTTATATAACGTTACACAAATTATGATATACAGGGTGTTTCTTAAATAATGCGAAAAAATTCCTTATTGAAAATAAAGTGGGGTCTTAGACGTCTCCTTTCGGAGTTACACCCCCCTAAAGGGGAGCGATAAAATTAGGTTTTTATTTTATTTCTCAAATTTAGATAAATGTAGGAGAATGATATTTGGTAGATGTTTTATGCTTATTAAAAGGTTTCCAATAGTATTATTTTCAATCCTTCCACCTTCATAGGGGGCTGATAAGTGCGACCCCAGTTGGTTTTTTAATCATAACTTTTTGGTGAGCTGAAATTTTGCAATTTTTTTTTTTGTTAGTTTGATTTATTTAGAACCTTTTTTATTCTTTAGTTTTTCTCGTAAATCTTACAGTTTTAAGTAAAAAATTAAATGAGTGAATATGATGTTTATGTTCATATTGGGTAGAATTGACGGGCGTTTTATAGTTATCGCCGCGTAAACGTCAAAATGAATTACACCCGTCACTTCTATCCAATATCGTTTTATATTGGAATATTTGATTGTTCATGTTCATTCATATAATTTTTTACTCAAAAACTGTAGGTTTAACGAGAACAGTTAAAGAATAAAAAAACTTCTAAATAAATCAAGTTTTTAAAGAAAATTTAAAATTGCTAGATTTCAACTACCAACTACAGAGGTCGCACTTTTCAGCCCCCTGTGAAGGTGGGAGATGATTAAAAATATTACTATGGGAAACCTTTTTATAAGTATAAATCTCCCACATTTATACAAATTTGGGAAATAAAATAAAAACCCAATTTTACCGATCCCCTTTAGGGGGGTGTAACTCCGAAAGGAGACCCTAAAGAAAAAAAAAATTTGAAAGACCACTCTTAATTTTCGATTAAGTATCACCTCCCGAATTTTTTCGCATTATTTAAGAAACATGCTGTATAAAAATTATTTTTATTTGTAACTCTGAAATTATTTTTGGGATCTGTAAATGTAAATTTAAAAAATAGTACCTACAAAATTACGTTAAGGTTGAGATATTTTATTTTCATTGTAATTTCTAAAATGCAAACAAAATATTATATCTTCTAAATATAAAAAGATCGCCATATAAAAATTTAATTTATAGAGAATAACGATACCAAATAACTTTTAACGAAACGTTATCGGTTATTATAACGTTATATAACGTTATTAATATATCGTTAGATCGTTACGTTATTGTATAAAAAATTATAATTTAATCGTTATTATAACGTTATCGGGTATCGTTACGTTACGTTTTCCATCCCTGGTAAAAACAATATCTAGGAAAAAATATTATTCGAAATTAATTTTTATTCCAAATTCAGCATTATCATTAAAAAATATTAAATAATAACGCTTTTTAAAGGACTGAATGTCAAAACTTTGAGGACCTCTTGCAAACAGAGCAAGCATGGTACAACATTTTTGTATTAAGATTTTCGACTTAGAATTTTACGAAGAACATCGCCACGTGTAGCGCTTCCGCCAATTTATACACACCCTGTATAAGGGCATTATAGTAATTTTTAAAAATTTTGAAATTTCATTTTTCGTCTGTAACGCCAAAATGGAATGTTTATAATTGATATTACTCTAAGACAAAATTGTCGTCATTATCATCCACCTTGTTATTTCCAGAATGTTCTTTGACATGAAAAAAGGTTAACAAACAAACTGCGTAAAAACATACATAATATTTGTGTATTTCTTGTTGACACCTGGTTCATTGATTTGATATTTAAATATAAAGAGTAAACCAGATAAGCGTGAAATGCACGGGAATCTTGTAAGTATGTAAGTGATAAAAGAATCAGATAGTTTATCAAACCATATTTAATTTTTTTTTAAATTGACTTTTTACATAAAAATTGTCTTTCAAAAATTATAAAGCGAATGATAACAATTTTAATTATCCTAAAGTGAACTGGATATTGAAAAACAAATGTATCTGATTCTTATAATCTTGAAACTGCAAAATTTAAGTTTAAGTTAGTTACAAAAATTTGATTCTAAAAATGGTTTTATGCACGTTAAAAATTATATTTTTCGAGTTAATTTCTACAAATTTAATCATTCTCTCACAGTTTTCACGCTATGCTTGGATACCCTGTGTATGCCATTGGAATTTTAAAAACATAAATTTAATTATCAAACCGTCACTTCTACAATCGTTACAAACTGTACGATAATTTAAAAAATAGTTTTAAACAACCTCTGTATACGTTCTGATATTTCTGGAACATCGGAGCAAGCGCTAAGGATTTCGGGCCCAGGTGCGACAGCGAAAACAGGGGCTTTTTTATGTTATTCAGACGCATGCAGAATCAGTCAGTTTTGAGGATTCAAGCAAATCCCTCCACAACATTACAATTCATAATATTCGTGAAATACAATCATTCCAACCTGCCTTACATAAATGTTTGCTACTATTATCAAAATAGTACCTAAAGTAAAAAAACTTTTTAATACACATTTTAAAATATATAATTTAACATAGAAAAATCATTAAAAAAACATTATTAGTTATTGATAAAATGAAAGGCGATTAAGGAAAGCCTCGTTTCACGAAATTTGATTTTTTGTAAATCCAAAACTGCGAAATTTTTGCTTTGATATTACCTAGATATACATATTTGTATGGTCATAATTTTGTAAACGATGATGAAGACAAATTTATTTAAATTACCCGAATCCATATAATCCATTAATCTAAACTAATGTGTCTTGAGTTTCGCATAACTTGATTTGATTCCTACGATCCCTCAAGCAGAATTACTGATAAGATACAAAGACTAGCTTGTGAGGGATTCCCTAACTATGTGTCTGTCTCACTGATAATCATAGCTAATATATCGCAATATGTGTATATCAAATGGAAAATTTTAATATTGGTGTTGTTATTCTGACGTAGATTAATGGCTGAACTTTATTATGTACATATACAGGCTAAAACAATTTTCGCTGCTCGCTGAGAATACCTAAGTCGTTAGAGACTCAAGTTTACAATTTTATAAACTATTGAGAAACTTGATGACGTTTTGCTAACCAAGAAACATTGAATAGAGCATTTTTTCAATTAATACTTGTAAATATCTCTTCTGTAGTTGCTATCAAAAATAAAAATAAAAGCGTGTACCTTGTAAATAGTATAAAATTGTGTCAATAATGTGTTTAAAAACTGTTTTGATTTTAATCTAGTTGACTATTTGTTTTTTAAATGTAAACGTAATTGACTGTTATAACATTAACTATGTTATTTTGTTTCATAAGCAATGTGTGGTTTAAACCAATCATTTTGATTTTAGATTTAAGATAAACTATAAAAAAAATTAAGCATATTTTAATAAATGTACAAGAATATAGCTACATCTAAGATTATCATATTTTTTTACAAAAATATTGTTTTACATTTTATTGTGTTGTATGTTAGGGAATAAAACTTGGTCATGTGCAACCCATACATTTTTGAACACCTAATTAGAAACAAGCAAATTGTATTTATTTTCTGATTAGTGCAAGGTAACAATGATTGCCGTAAAATAAAACAAAAGTTGGTGTAATAATTAGGTAGGTATCTATTTTTTAAATTAATGAAGTTTAAAACACCACCTTTAAAGAAACAAAAAGTGTGTGTTTTCTGTTTCTCCATTATTAATTTAAGGTTGAATATATAAAGTTTTGAAAAATACTTTTAAAATAACGGCAAAAAAATTGTAGCATCTTATAAATTTCTTTTTAGAACAACTTTTCTTTTTACCGTTATTATCATAAAAAAAACTTCAGTTTTGTCAGAAGTAAGACGCCCTTCATATTTTTTAATGTATAAAGCATAAATTTGTTGCTTTTTGTTTACAATGTTGCTAGGAAATACGAAATTAATTTTTATTGTATTTTGCATTGCCGTAATTTTTAGCAAAAAAAATGTGAATATACTTTGTGGCCAATATCATGTTCTGAATGTTAACAAGTAAGAAATAGTTTTTTGATTCACTACATTTGCATAAATTCGATTAGAAATACGTAGGTACTTATTTAAATTTTAAGCGAATATGCAGGACTAATGCCCGGTTTCTCCGACACATCTCAAGATCGAACTTATATAAGCCCGCCTTATATTTAAGACCGTCTCAAGATACCAATGCGTTGCACAGAAAACATATTCCGGAATCTGTTAGACATCTCAGCTAAGTTAGAACTCGGTTTGGCAACGTTGCAAGAAGTCGACACATTTTAGCGGCAGATTGAAATGGCTAATTTTCATTGGCCATTTACATCACAGCTGTTAAAACGGCTCCCTGTGACATCTTGTTGTTGCTATCAGCTGTTAGTCACATATAAAGTTACAGTTCGGTGTTTATTATTTTTGTGTTGAAATGGCGAAAAAAAAAGAATAAATTATACCATGGAGGAAAAACAATTATTAGTTAGCTTGGTGGAAGAAAATAAAATAAATAGATTATGTATAGAGGGTGTTTGAAATTCGAGTTTAAGCATGGGGTTCTCGCTTATTATAATAGCTAGAGTATAGGTTTAAATTTGGCAAAGTTGCTAAATTTGGTGCTCATTAATAATCCAAAGAGAAATTGGAAATATCTCAAACGGGGTCCGAAAAAATTAGGAAAAACTGGAAAATACGATTTTTGAAAATCGTCTATAACTCCTTTGGAGTATGAAATATTTGAAATGTGTAAAAACATTGCCGAAGCAACTTTTTAAGCCGAATCGGATGGTAGTCACAAATTTTTCTTAGATCGATTCGTTTTTATTTTATGACAACCAACTTTGTTTTTGCTTATGGGCGCAAGTTTTGCTATTTACATTATCAAATAGCATTTATTTTTTTAAATCCATTGATGTATCACACATGGTATTTTACTTTTTCTTTTATTGTCAAATTTCAAAAAATACGTTTTAAACAATAACCATTATAAATCAGGTTGGCCGGTCATTGTAGTTTATGTTGTTTCCATGACAACCGATCAACAATTTAAAAGTTTTAAAGGCCTGTTAGTCCTAAAAATGAACTTTAATAACGAAGAAAAACGCGATATGCTGCCCATCACAAAAAACAAAGTTGGTTGTCTGAAACAAAAACGAATCGACCTAGGAAAAATTTGTGACCACCATCCGATTCGGCTTAAAAAGTTGCTTGGGCAACTTTTTTACACATTTAAAATATTTCAAACTCCAAAGGAGTTGTAAACGATTTTTAAAAATCGTATTTTCCAGTTTTTCCTAATTTTCTCGGATACTGTTTGAGATATTTCCAATTTTTCTTTGGATTATTAATGAGCACCAAATTTAGCAACTTTGCCAAATTTAAACCTATACTCTAGCTATTATAATACGCGAGATCCCCATGCTTAAACTCGAATTTCAAACACCCTGTATACTCCAATTGAGGCTCAATTTGATCTAAGATCACAATAACTGTCTCTTTTGTGAGGCGAAAACGCATAAAAAAACGATCGTATTCGAAATCCGTAAATGGATTTGCGCGAACAAATCGCCTTCGAGGAATTACAGGGTCGTACAAGTCATCATCTGCATCATCTATCATATTTATAAAGTCAATGTCCATATTTAAACTTAAACCACAATTTAAACAAACACTTAACTACAAACAAAGCAAATACAAGATACTTTTAGGTTAAGTACTCCAGCTCAAGTTCTAGTAAACAGCGACTCAAGATGTGAGCTCAGCTCAAGTCGAATATGTTCTTAAAATTGCTTGGTGCAACACTTTATACCGTTAAGGCGAACTTAAGATTCAGCTAGATCTTAAGATGTGTCGGAGAAACCGGGCATAAGCCAGCTTAAACCAGATGAAAGTTATAGTTTTATGATATAGGTACATGTTTACTGTCAGTGTTAATGCGGTTCATGCAATCGTGGTATTAACCTCGAAGTGCATGGGTAATGAATCAGGATTAAAAACACCCGGAAATTTATGATTTCAGTCTTTAAAATACATAAATTTAAGCAAATAAAATCTGCTATGAATGGATATAAAAATGTAAAGGTTAAAGGCAAAAATGAATCCAAAACTATTTGCCAAAATTTAGAAGCTGATTTAATACTGATAACTTAATTATTTTTGTTTCAGTGCAATTGTTTGTACACAAAATTAATAAAACAAATGACTTATTGGGCCTATTTGTTATTTGTAATACTTGCATGAAGAAAAATATTTATGCTGATAAAATATGTTTTGTAATATTAGAAGTAAATTCGAACATAAGCCTACAGAAATAAATACAGAGTGTATCACTTTTCAATGAGGCACTATTCCTATCCTCGCAAATCGTAAAATAATGTATATATTAGGTTGGTTAAATGGGACAAAATTTAGCTATTTAAGAGCGTATTTTTAAACAAAATATTGTTTTGTTTAAAAGCTCCATGGCTTACGTGTAATAACGAAAAAAATTTAAACTCCGAAATGTCAGCTATCGTTGCTATTACACAAAACTGCCAAAGAAAAAAATGTTGCTAGGTTTTGTTTGCTATAAAATTGTGACAGTCAAATTTTTATTTACATATTACCGTGCAAGATATTTATTGAAACTACTATTTTTAAACGGCAATCTTCATAGGTAGACCAGCAGGGATCGAAATAAAACAATTCAGTTATTGTTTTTTTCCATGGCAACGTTGATTTTCATCTCAGATTTCCTAATCGTTTAGTTATTTGGCTTATTTTTCTACATAAACAAATGAAATATTATGTCATTATAAAGAAAAAAAAAGCAATCTTTGTATCTAAGTCATCGCTTACTAAACTGTCATAAAAAAAAGTAGTTTAATTAAATATCTCCCAGAGTTATATGTAAACCAAATTTGTTTATCACCATTTTATAGCAAACGAAATCTAGTAACATTGTTTCTTTTGGCTTTTTTGTGTATTAGTAACGATATTAAAATAAACAATTTTTTCATTATTACACGTAAGCCATGGAACTTTTTAACAAAACAATATCGTGTTTTAAATATACTCATAAATGGCTAACTTTTAAAGTCCTGTTCAAAAAACTTTGTATTTTTAATTTTAACGGAGATCGAAAAAGTGCCCCATCAAAAAGTTAATCACCCTCATATTTTGTAATTTTGCGTGATGAATTAAAAATTGCATTTTTTAAATGAATATTTATTTACTCATCAATAGCTATCTTCATGTTTGTTCAAATTCTGTTTTAGCGGCAGTTAGCTTAATTTAGAATTTATCTGTATCGGAAGACAATAAAATTCAGTTTGTAAAACAATAAAGAGATCATGAGGTGACGTTACAGTTTCTATTTTATAACCTTCCATAAAAAGTTGTCCGTTTCGCATTGCAGATACAAACACATTACAACACGAACACGAAAACAAGGTTCAATCTCCTTCGATAACAAAACTATTTGAAACGAGCGTTGTCCTTTGCCCTAAAAAGAGCCTTTCAAATCCATAACAGTATGTATTTTAGCGCATTTTGAATTTTAAATGGCAACTTACCGCAAGAAACTAGCGAGGATTGCACTAAACCGATCTCGCCTTCTAGATGCGATTTATCGTGAAAATTAACCATAAACGGTTGTGATACAGTGAAGAGTAGTCATTTTCATACACTAACACTAAACTGGTAACTAGAATTGAACTGGCTTAGCACTAGGACTGTTAGCGACCTGTATACTAGAGCTTTTTGAGGCTTTCTGTTGTACACGCGGTTGCAGGATCGATAACGACGTTGCAGCAGTGACGTCACAAAAAGGCTCCTACCATACGTTAGCCCTTACTAGAAGCTTAAAGCTCGCTAAAAACAGGCGCGCGCGCGCTTATATAAAATTCTACTAATTTGCAACACAACTTGAATTAACAATTTACAGGACAGACACTACAGCAAATACAAATTCGCGTTAAACACCTATTTACACTTTACTGTTGGTCGTTTGGTGTGATTCGAGATTCGAGCCATGAAATTATACAGCTAAGCTATCTACAAATACTCGAATTCGTCAATTATTGCAGCTTTATGGTTTTACACAAAATGTTAGCAATTCAGACAAGTTTTATTTATACAGAGTAGTGATTGCAATACCAGACCAAAATTACGATACCGGTATTCGGTATTTATTCGCAAGTAATACCGGTATACCGGTATTAATACCGGTATTGCTTTTTTAAAAAAAGTATTAATTTTGAAAATACAATATATGTATTTTACACATATGTACATATAGTAAGTATAATGCGAGGTATAATGTCAAAACACAAATTTACATAAAATAAAGAAACTTAAAAAGTTACATATGTAAAAAAAATATGGACACAAAAAACTGAAGATATACAGGGTAATTGATTGGGGGACCGGGCATTAAAAATATATGAAGAATGAAAAAGGGTATTGATCTGAAATGTTAGTTATGACTATAATGGCATATGATCTGTTTAATGAAAATATTTTCAAGATGGCGACCCTTCCGGAAATACCGGAAGTTGACGTCTACTTTCTTATTTCAAATACAATGGTCTATTTTTTATTGCATTTTTGGATTTAACAAGTTATTTTAGAGGGACTATTTATAGCATACCCTATACCTAAGTGCAGTCGTTTTTTATATTTTTGGACTTTTTTGAAAAGTTGTTGATTTTCATCGTGATGCTTAATATTAATATTATCTATCGCTGCCATTTTTGAAGAGAAAACGCTTAAATTGCGACTATGCATAGAAGAATTTTTGCAATCGATGCATTACTTACAGGGTGTCAAAAATTTAATTTTCTTTTAATATACAATTTCAGACCAATAAAACTCGTTTTTTTCAAATACAATGCCCAATTTTTTTTTCATTTTCTAATTCAAAAGTAAATTCTACATCAATCTGTATTAGCGTTTCCTATACCTATCTGCAATAATTTTCGAGTTATTAAGAATTTTTGATAAAGTTAAGAGAAATTGCAACATTTGTTAATAGTAAGCCTTGGAAATGACAACAAATATTCCAATATGCAATATTCCTTCGTCTTCTAATAATATCATCTCTCTTTTAATTAACTTAAATACATCATTTTGTGGCACAATTTTGTGTTTTGCATTTATTGCTATTTTTTTATTTATGGCAGACTGCAATCTATATATATAAAAATGAATGTATGTATGTATGTTTGTCCTTTATGCATTCCTATACCACTCATCCGATCCTGACCAAATTTGGCACAGACAATCTATAGGACCATGGAAAGAACATAGGCTATATGAGAATTCCCAGAAGTTCCAAAAATTCCCAAAAGAACCAAAATTCCCAAAAGATCCAAATATCACAAAAGTTTCAAGATTCTCAATAGATACAAAAATTCTCAATAGATACAAAAATTCCCAAAAGATCCAAAATTCTCAAAAGGTCAAAAACGTCCACCGGACGCGAGCGCGAAGCGCGAGTAGTCTGTGATTGATAAAAAAATTCACCGAGCGAAGCCGGGTCACTACGCTAGTTATAAAATAATAAAAATCAAATAAAAAAAAAAATATTAATACCGAATACCGGTATTAGACCATCAAATGAGACGGTATTTCGGTATTGTAAAATGGCACGGTATACCGGTATTCGGTATACCGGTATACCGGTATTGCAATCACTAATACAGAGTGTTAGAGTTTCGAATTTTAACATGTGAATCTCGCTTATTACTAGAGTATAGGTTTCCATTTAACAAAGTTGCTAAATTTGGTGCTATCCGAAGAGAAACTGGAAATATTGGAAGCGGTATCCGAGAAAATTAGGAAAAACCGAAAAATACGGTCTTTTAAAATCGTCCTTTGGAGTATAAAATATTTTAAATGTGAAAAAGCATTGCCCAAGCAACTTTTTTAGGCTAAATCGGATAAAAATCACTAATTTTTGCTAGGTCGATTCGTTCTTGTTTTACAGCAAACAACTTTATTTTTTCGTATGGGCGCAATTTTTGCTATTCATACAGGGTGTTCCAAATTCGATGGTATTGCATGGGTATCTCGGTTAATATTTAAGATAGAGAAACGGTTAAATTACCAAAAATGTGCAGTTTTTTGAGACAAACTCAGAACCGTTTTCAAAAATATTCTATCATTTCCGGTTTTCGAGTTATCGAATAAAAAGTGTCTTTTTGTCATATTAATAATGTGTCATATCTCCGTTATTGTTGTAAATATCAAAAATATTTATTAAGATCATTTTTGGATATTTTTATGTTTAATTTGATTATACTACGGTTCTAAGTTTGTCTCAAAAAACTGCACATTTTTGGTAATTTAACCGTTTCTCTATCTTTAATATTAACCGAGATACCCATGCAATACCATCGAATTTGGACCACCCTGTACAATCAAGTAGATTTTTTTTTTAAATTTATTGTGTAATATTTTACTTCTGCATTCATTGTCGAATTTGTAAAATTACGTTTTGGACTAAAACCTAAAACCATTATAAATCAGGTAGTTTATTTAGCTAGCATGACAACCAATCAACAAACTAAACATTTTGAAAGCCTATTTTGTCGGGGGTAATTACACGAGAGCTTTGTTTTTAGCCGGACAAACAAACTTGCGTTGCTACGAAAGTTTGGTTGCTAGGAAAGTCGACGAGACAAAACTGTCTGATATCTTTGACAGTTGTCGAGTCAAGAGTTGCCTAATAGCAACCAAATTTGAGTTAAGAAAAAGCATGTTTGTCCAGGATAAAAACAAAGCTCGAGTGTAATTCGGTAGGTACGATAACTGCACGAATAAATTATAACCTTCAAATAATAACTAACAAAACGTCAAAATCTTTTAGTCATAAGTCGGTTGCATATTTTTTTACGATCTGTAACTGACTACATTTTTAAAACAACGCAAATAACTAAAAAATAATTGAGGTTAAGTACAAAAAAACGTTTTACATTTTTGGAAGGAAATTAATTTGAAATCTAAAAAAATATATATAGTAAACGTGTTGTATTTAAAGACAAAAAATTGAACATCGGTGTGCGGAAACTGCCGATATAGGCGAAAATAATTTTAGTTCATGTATTATCTCTAACAAATTTTGTTTGTAAATTCTATTTATAATTTAAATAATAAAGTAGATATGCAGAGATACGCACTGGTGGGTATAAGCATTTTTACGACTTGGCCATTTTATTGTAGTGTAAAAAAGATGATCGTAGTTCTCACAATCGGATTCCATTTCCTGAAGATATTTTTGTAACTAAAGAAGCTTCAATGAATTATTCTTTATTGACTTAATTGCCGTAACTTAATTGCAATAACTGAGATTACATGAGACATAAATACATATAAAAGTCCAGGCTGACTCTGTGACTCTGTGACTCTGTAACGCATGAAAATAGCTACGGGTTGACTTATGTCATACTTGACAATCATTATGAGGTTATGTTATGTTATTATAGTAATCTGTAACGCATGAAGGTTATGTTATTATAGTAATCTGTAACGCATGAAGGTTATGTTATTATAAAAAGTAATAGTTTAAATTTAAGATATACAATATACCCGTCCTAGGACGGGCTACGTGCTAGTATTCAATATTTGACAAATAAGTTTTCGAGGTGCAAAAAACAATGGCAAATGAAGAGTTCAAATAATTTTCAAGAATCCAATCTGTCGCGATGCCAATTCGATTTTTAATCCAACTGATGAACGTGCATGCAACGTATTACAGCTTCCTTAACATTTCTTTCGGTTATTGTATCTTTTAAACTCACAAGATCAAGATTTTTTTGCCACACTTATTTAACTGTCAACACAATAACAATAATATGCTAAATATGTATATAGATAATTGCAGACCTGCATGATTTCTGACATCTATATTTATACCAGGGCTCGAAACCGAATAATTTTGGTTAACGGTTATCCAAAATCCAGAACGTCATTTCTATAACGGTTTCTGTTTAAACACAGTTTTTTTTTTGTAAAAAACTGTTTTCTGTAAAAACACGATTTAACTTTTAAACCGGTTTTGATTTTCGAACCGTTTTCAAAAATCGGTTTTTCAAACCGCTTAAAAACCCGGTTTTTGACATCTAGACTAGGAATGCAACGAATGAAAAGATTTTATTTATTTATAATTTTATAAGAATATAATGTATTGCAAAAATGAAAAGCAAAAAATCATTTTTTTTTAGTTCCTTGAAATTGAAAATATCAATCAGTGGTAATGTTTTAATTATTTAGGTTAAAGGTTACCGTATCTTTTGTAATAAAAAAAACAACGGTTTCGGTTCCTGTTCCGGTTAAAATCACATCTGCGGACAAAAAATAACGGTTAAAAAAACCGATTTCTTGCCCTGATTTATGCAACTCATTACAACAGTTAAATTTAAACTTTTAAATATTTGAAAACTTAGAAGAGCCGCAGAGACGTCGGTTGAACATGGCTGATTTTAACAAATCAGTTTAAATTTACACCGATAACAATCCTATGGTAATTATCACTCATGCCATTTGGTTCCATAAACAGGAATAACATTTTAACGGTATAATTTTATAGTTTGATTCAAAACTGACATTACACAGTGCACTTGCAAAAAATTAGAGCTGAATGACCCTTGCGCATTAATAAGTTCTTATAATTTTGTCGTTAACACGTTCCTTTTTTAAGATAACATCGCTCTTCGCCTACTGCATCGGGCTATTACCAAGTAATACGTTCTCGTGGTAATAAGACGGAATTATCGCGAAACAATTAATTCCCTTGCGTCACAATAATTGATAGTATTGAAACTAAAGCCTATTCTTATAATTAATGTACAATAGAATCTGATAAATTGATATAGTAAAATAAATATCAGACTTACAATTTATCAATATGAAAATTGGTGGCAGTCCTAGGGTTTAAAGATATCACGTCTTAATGGTTTAATTTTTTTTTTAAAATCGTGTAGAGAAAAAAAAACACTTCATGAAGAAATAGAAGCAAGTAATGGTTGTTTAAGGAGATATTAGAATAGATGCTAGAACATCATAGGAAAAGAGGAGGACCCAAAAAAACGTGAAAAAATTGCTACAAAAGCAATGAGTGTTAGAAATCAAAGACACAAACAATAAAGCAATAAAGAAAAATTGAAGAAAGTTATAGAACTACCCCACAAGACATTGTAAATCCGATTTTGTAATAATAGTTTTATAATTTGTGGGTTATGTGATAAATATTAAACATTTTATACAGTCATAAATGGAATTTCATGTAAAATTTTTTACTACCAAACTTGCAATTTTTAAAATAATTTCTGTAAGTGTAACATATTTTTTTTTAATCGTTTGTAAATTTGCGAGTTTTTGGTCATTTGTATGAAATGATTTTTTACCTATGCTTGTATTCCTCTTAAGTGTTACAAAAAAATAATTTTCTCTGATGTTATCTATAAATATAGGTAAGTATTCGCGACAGAGTTGTTCATATAAATGCAACAATTTCGTTTAAGCGGTTTCACAAATAGTATACCAATCACATTAGGATAGGCGTTTGATTTGGATGATAAGATCCTGTATGAGGGTATAGTGAGACACCACAGTTTTTACAAATTCTCAGAAATACTTGACTTTTTGTATTGGTTACCTACAACTCGTGTTCACAAGATCTCTTTGCAAACGACTCCGACAAGTGCCATGTTCATTTGAAAAAGTACAAACTATACCACAATATTGTCAATTATGTGAAGGCAGCTCCATATAGCAACAAAAACAAAGCTTATGAGTTCGCAGAAAATGGAATCCGCAAGGTCAACTTTAAAAAAAATCTAAACGACACATTCATTTCAAGAATGTATCGTTATTTATATTTCATTATATAAATAAAAGTAAAAAGAACTGTCATGTATGTATTTCATAGCAACAAAGTACAACTTTTAGAGAGGAAATTGCTACAAAGCTGCATTTAATGGCATAATACATTAAATTTTGATATTTACAAAAAAGGCGTTATTCAGCTTTTTCTTAATGTCACCAGTAACATATTGTTAAGAATTAATACCCAACCACTTGAGTTTAAAAGTTGATTGTATCCAACTATTTTATGTAAGTGTAATAACCGAAAACTATTTGCTACAATTTCTCATTAAGGCACATAATATATCTTCACAGCGTACTGATATCTCAAAGTTTTAATATTTTTCTTTAAATAAATCATTATTAAAAGTCTTAACTTACTTACTAATCCATGGCGTATCTACCCTCACGGGTGTAAGGCATCACACTAATTAGTACAGTAGCAAAATTATATGCAAGAATACTGGAGAAGAGACTAAGGAGGCAGTTGGAAACTACACTAGAAGAAAGTCAAATGGGTTTTAGACCAAATCGTGGAGTAAAGCATGGTTTATTTATTGTTCGGCAGATAGCGGAGAAAGCCATGATGGAAGAAAGGGAAGTACAAATCGTTTTGTCGATCTAAAGAAACCTTTTGATCATGTTAGAAGAAAAGATATATGGACAATCTTGGAAAAAAGAGAAACCTCAAAAACCCTGATCAAAGGACTAAAAAGCTTATACAAAAAAAAACAATAAACTGTGTAAAAACGAGGCTAGAAGAATCGGAAACATTTGAAACTAAAAGAGGAGAGAAGACTGCATTTTAAGCCCTCTTCTATTAACACTAGTCCTGGAAGAAGCCATAAAAGAAGCGAAGAATAAAGTCAAAAAATACGAAGCAGGATATTGGAACATGGAAAAAATAACTGTATCAGAAGTTAGCTATGCAGATGACATAGTAATATTTGCGAAGGATGGAAAATCACTCTAAGAAAACCTTGTTATATTCGGAATAACACTTAAGAAATTCGGAATGAAAATAAACCAAAAGAAGACGGAAATAATGATTATAGGAAAAAATAAAAAACACCATATGGAGCTGAATGGAGAAAATCTAAAACAAGCACAATTTTTTTTAAATTAAAGATCGATGAAAACAGAAGACGGAAAAATCGAAGAAGAAGAAGACAGAGAAAGACGAATAAAAGGAGGAAGACTATTCAATAACATTAAGAACACATTCCGAGGAAAAAAGGGGATCCCGAAAGAAATAAAAACAAAAATACATAAAAAAAGTAGTCACCCCTATGCTGACATATGCCTTGGAGACATGGACCACAACAGAAAAACACAAAACGGCTTTGGAAGCAACCGAGATGCGCTTTCTGAGAAAAATAGAAAATAAAAGGAAATTGAACAAAATTAGAAATACAACACACAGAGAAAATTTAAAAGTGAAACCAATAAGAAATAAAATAGAAGAAGGAATACTACGATGGTTCGGACATGTAAAACGAATGGACAACATAAGATTAACAAGAAAAGTGTTCGAAGCGAGAAGTAAAAAAAGAAATCGACAGGCAGACTAAGGAAAAAGTGACAGAAGGGAGTAAAACAAGCACTGGACAGTAGAGGAATAAAGTGGGAGGACGTAAGGAATAAGACTCAAAACAGGAGAGAATGGAGGAAGATATGGAAAACTCCAACAAATAAAAAATTAAAACAACTCCCCCAATGCCAATGCAATGCCCAAAATGTCTTAAAATGATCAGAAATGTCCAAAATGTATTATATAATTTTTACATTAAAACATATTAGTGCAATTTAAGAAAAATTAAATTAAGCGTTTTTTATCTATCTACATGCAGAATAGATTATGACTGCGGCTGTCTCTTGCTTCCTAGTTTTCATTTTAACCTGTCTTTCCAATCATCTTCTCTTAAACCTTTTGCAGCCTTCGCTTTTTTTCTTCGTGACCACAATGTCTTTTTGGATAGCTTCCTTTTCTTGTATGTGGTGGCACCCACTTCCATATTTTTTAAGAATATTTCATTTAAAATCAAAATATTTATTTAATGTGCACTTTTTCATACTTTAACACACAAAATTAAAAATTATTTTAGAGGAATTCTTTGAAAGAACTTACCACGATATTTCAAAACACTTCAATCAGTTGAAAAACAACATAAGTTAGATATTTGCGGTCACAACACTTTTTTACACTTCGCATTGTAGAAGTGGTTATTCAGTAGTTGCAAACATTGCCAAAATATTACCCTAATAAAGCTAAACTAAAACATACTTTTAAAATAAATTTGTTGCCAAGTTTTTTTTATCCATGCAAAGACTATTAATAATAAACAATTCTTATTAAATCTATTTCCCTGTACCTTAGAGGATTCCGCTCAACACAAAGCAATGTCTATAAATATGAAATACTATACTGCGTCGTTTCCATTCCAAGAAATTTTCACAAATAACAGGTTATTAAATTTTCCACACATGTATCGATTATTATTCAGCAACATGCATAGCACAGGTAATGGATTAACTTTGAAAATGAGTGCGCAGTTAAGATATTAAGTGAAATTACTGTATAACTAAATTGCATCTCTTTCGACGCAAATTTTACGCAATTAATATGCTAGTTATGGCCACAACAATGAATGACACCATTGTGGAATAGTGCAGCATTGCACTTCATTGATAAAATTTTGCTTGATTATATTTTTGTCTATCTGTAGTTAGTCTTACTCTGTACTTAGTTGAAGTCAGTTTAAACTCCGTAATTAAAATACGTAAAAATAAAATTAAAGTTTTTTAAAACCAAATTCACCCGAGCGAATAACAAAACTGGCGCAGTCGGCAGGATTGCCAAACGGATATTTTCGTGAATCGTAAAACCGTTCTGTTTTAACAGTTAATTGGCATCCAAAAAGAATCGTGTTCGACGAGTGATTTGTGTAGTGAAAAAAAAACTTCAATACCTGTTAGAAGAGGACTACATCGCCAAATCTAACAACTCCAGAGAAGAGGGACAAAATCGCCCAAATCTTATTGGAAACCTAGCATAAGAAGTCCAGGGACGCGAAACAGCATCGTTCAACTCCTATTGGCAGTAGCTTAAGAAGAATAATAAAGAAAATGGAAAGTGCAGCATTCGCAATATTGTAAGTCGAATTTAATTAATAATTTTTCTCTTCCTTTCCATATCCCTTGTACTTATTTACAAGAATATTGAATGAAAATAATTATATTAAATAAAATAATATTGAATTAAAGTAATATTGAAATGAAATAATAATTGAACAAAAATAATAATTGAATAAGTAATTTTTAATGTTAAACATTGAAGTAGACGAATTAGCGAACCAACTTAGTTCACTAATCGTAGTAGAAGAAAATAGTAATAGTAACGTAGATTTAAACAATATGGCTAGACCAGTTGACTACCAACTGTTACGCTTGTATATAGATACAATACCACACTTTGACGGCAACCCACATACCCTAAGTGTATTTTTAGACAGCTGTGAAAATGTTATTTCGACATTTTCTGACGCGAATAATCAACCAATAAAAAATTTTGTCTTAAGAGCAATCATAAGTAAATTACAAAACCGAGCATTAAGTTTAGTAGGTTCCAGAATAGAGTTAAGAACATGGAGAGATATAAAAGTTGCATTGCAATTGAATTTTGGCAACCAAAGGAACATTGATTGCCTGGTCCAAGACTTAATTATTTTAAGACCAATCAAAAACGAAACATCTTACAATTTCGGAATGAGATGTCAAGATGCGAGAAGTCTAATCATTTCAAAATTATATACACTAAATATTGACGCTCAAGAAAAACTGATTAGAATTAAAAATTTTGACGATTTATCCTTAAAAACGTTCATCCGCGGATTATCCGGTCAAATACAAAACAACGTTCGTTTACGAAACCCCGATAGTTTAGAAAAAGCTATGTCTCTTGTAATAGAGGAAGAAAACTTTCTTTACAGTCAAAATCGCAACAACACTCTAAATTCACAAAGTAATTACAAACCTATCCAACGTTTGACCCCAGTCAATTTGAGACAACAGTCACCCAATTTTCAACAAACTTATTTTAATAAACCATCTTTTCCAAATTATTCACAAACTTATTCTAAACCATCTTTTCCAAATTATCAACAAACTAATTTTAAACCATCTTTCCCAAATTATTCTCAACCAAATTATAGACAACAATTCCCAAATATGACATCGCAAAGTTACCAGTGGAAACCAAACAATAATTTCCCATCCCAAAAACATCCTTATTTCACACAAAGACCAAGCCAAATTTTACGTAATGAACAACAGTATTTTAATAAAAATAGAGCTCAAAATCAAACTTACTATAAACCTGAACCTATGGACACATCGTCCAGTAATTTTAGAAAACCACCCTCTAAAACATTTGATCATACCGAACTATTTTAACAAGATATTAATGAAATTGAAAATCCATCCGAAATCACATTTGAAAACCCATTTGAAAATCAATTTGAAGATATTCCCGAACAAGCTTTTGAACAATATAACGATGAAACCGAAAACAATAATTATTTACACGAACCTAATACATACGATGAAATTTCTTTTAATGAAAACCAAATTTTATCTAACGAACCTTGTACACCACCGAATGTAAATTTTCTAGAAGCCAGCCTTTTAAAACACCCAACTTGATACATTTAAATTTAGTTAGAGCTAACTTACCGCATATATTTATACCGGAACTAAACGCATATTTTCTCATTGACACAGGAAGTTCACTGTAATATATGTTAGTAGTTAGTAGGACGCTTGCGCAGATGGATCTGGGGAGATAGCCTCGAAGCCAACAAAACCAGGCGATAGGCAGGGTGTGCGCGAGCAGAGCAGAACTGGGAACGCGGGATGCGGCATAAGATGCTAAGTGTAAATGGTCTATGTTTAATGTAAAATTTCGTTGTAATAAACTATTAAAAACACAACATAAATGGCGACGAGGATGTGGGGTTAATTGGTATAAAGTAAAACGGTTTTAACTCTTACAGGCACATAAAAAGCAGACATATTTTTGCCCGTGCTGCACACAAAATTAAAAATTATTTATTAACAACGAAACTAAATGCATTTGAAAGAGGATGCAGAATAAAAAAGAAAAATATATGTTTTAGCATCCTCGTCGGGTTCAGCAACTCCTGGTGAGGTGGTACACCCTATGTACCACTATGCCTGTAATGCGAAATTTTGAGTAGCTTGATTTATCACAAATTGTAATATTTTCTTTTTTTTTACTTCTTTGTGGGTACAGATTTGTTTGAAAAACTATATTTTCAATAATTTTTTTCGGTTTTAACAGTAAACTAAATATTTTATAAGGTGTAGGATCAGTAACTTGATAAACAATATCTGTAATTCCAGCATAATATTCAAACTGGCCAGAACAGCAGCTAGTCAAAGATTCGTCCATCTGGGTGCCTCCTGAATGTTATTACTTGTATTTTTGTAAAATGACTTAGTGGCATATTGTTATCAGAATCTGACTAATCAGAATAATTTTGATAAGTTTCTAAATTATCCATTTCTAAATTAACTTCCCTTTCCTTATTTACCTGCTCTGTATCATCTAGTTCACCAATTATAGATTCTTGGTCAGTCGGAATATCTTCAATTTTCGCAAGAAATTAATCCTTTCAATTTAAATGGCAAGTCTTCTAAATTGTATAATGATTTTAATAGTGATTATTTGTTTGAATGTTCACAGTGGTACAAATACAAATAACGTACCACCAAATTATTGTCAAATAAACACAAGAAAAACTTATTTTAAATATGAAAACAATGTCAAGTGTAAACCATACCACAAGCAGACAGATTTAACATAAACACAATTATTTTATGTTAAAATTACACTAATTACAACAAATTATTTTTGTACACTTTATTGGGGTCCAAAATACAACTAAAATGAGTTGACAGACAATCAATGCAAGCAATTTCTATCGGGTTCTGATCTGCAGCGTAAAGTTATGTTATGTCAGTACATATTGGGATAGGTGGTACAGTTTTTAAGCGATCGTGCAGAACAGCAGAAATATTAAATTAGGTGGTACAATTTCAGTACCACCATGCAGCATTGGTAACAAAAATGGTGGTACATAACGTGTACCACCATGCCTGTAAGAGTTAAAAAGGTATCGAGTGGTGTGTCCAAGGTTAACATTAGTGCGTGTAAAATAACTAGTAATGGAAATGGCGGCTATCGTGGGTAACATCGAGCAGCTAAATTTACAAAACTGCGATCTGGAATCCTACTTGGAAAGAATGGATCAGCTGATGATCGTAAACAATGTAAGTGAGGAGAGGAAAGTGCCAATGTTCATAACATTGATTGGGGGTGAAGCATACAAGTTAGTAAAAGATCTTATTGCACCAGAAGCACCGAAAAATAAAACTTATGAACAGTTGTGTGCATTTTTAAAAGCGTATTTTTGCCCGAAACCAATAATTATTGCCGAGAGATTTAAATTTTACAAAACAAATCAAAATGATATGGCGCTTACCCAGTATGTGTTGACATTGAAGGGGCTGGCAAAAACGTGCGAGTTTGGGTGTTTTCTGGATGATGCACTGAGAGATAAATTTGTTTGTGGCATAAGTGATGAAGGTATTCAGCGGAGACTGCTATCAGAAACGGAATTAACATTCCAAAGGGCCTGCACCATTGCCTCCGGAATGGAATTGGCCAAAAAGGAAACCAAGAACATACAACCCACTAGTGTAAATAAATTGAGTATGAAAAGAAACAGTCTATATAACAGTCCATCAAGTACAGCACGACCACAGCCGGAGAAGTCAGCACGATGGCAGCAATATCGATGTGGAAGATGTGGAGAAGGTCATGTTGGGGAGTGTGCAGCACGAAATCTCGAATGCTATAAGTGCAGAAAAAGGGGACATTTGGCCAGAGTATGTCGGAACAAATCATGGAAGATGCATCAAGTAGAAGATGAGGAAGAAGAAAAGACAGAGAAAGAGATAAGTATAGTTAATGTCTGTGAAATTAATAAAATTGGAAACCAGTTAATAAAAACGGTTAACATTAATGGTGTGGATATTGAAATGGAAGTGGACACTGGTGCTAGTGTATCAATTATCAATGCAAAATCGTTTACACAAAAATTTAAAAATATTAAATTGAGCCGTTATGAAAATAAATTAAAATCTGTTACGGGTAATGTGTTGCATGTGTTAGGTTTAGCAAACGTTAATGTTAGAATAGAGAACAATTGTCATAAGTTAAAGTTAGTAATAGTCAATAACGATAGCGTGTCTACTCCTTTATTGGGTAGAAATTGGTTGGACAAACTTTATCCAAAATGGAGAAATTGTGTGGAATCAGGGGTCGAAGATAAAAACTTGCTGTTCGTTTCAAAAATTAAGTTAATTGAAAGTAATAATGTTGTAGTAGAGTTAAAACGACAATTTCCTGGAATGTTTAGAGTAGATAGGGCAAAGTGTATTAAGGAAATCAAGGTTAGCCTTATCTTAAAAGAAAATGCTATTCCTACCTTTCACAAACCATATACCATTCCCTATGCATTAAAAGCAGAAGTTGAAAAAGAACTACAGGAGATGGAAAGAAGTAATATAATAGAAAGGGTCAGACATTCGGAATGGGCATCACCGATTGTAGTAGTACCAAAGAAGGGTAGCAAAGCAATAAGAATTTGTGTAGATTTTAAGAGTACTGTGAACCCTTGGTTAAAAACTGAACATTATCCTTTGCCTTTGGTGGCCGATATCTTTCAAGAAGTAGCAGGTAGTTCATTCTTTAGTATTCTCGATTTATCACATGCTTATTTACAGCTTGAAGTCGCTCCGGAATCACAATCTTTACTGACCATTAATACTCATCTGGGACTATATAGATTCAAGCGATTACCTTTTGGAATATCTGCGGCACCTGCCTTATTCCAAGCAACAATGGACAGTATCCTAAAGGACTTACCGTATACGGCATGTTATATTGATGACGTTATTGTTGGAGGAAAGTCAGAAGAAGAGTGTAAAGGAAATGTAACGAGGGTACTTGAGAGACTATCTGAGTATAACGTTCAGGTGAATTTTGAAAAATGTAAATTTTATCAAGATAGTGTGGAATTTCTAGGACACGTAATAGATAAGGCCGGTATTAGACCAACACCAAGTAAAGTTGATGCGATTTTAAAAGCTCCAAGACCGACAGATTTAACTCAGCTAAGGTCCTTCCTAGGACTGATAAATTACTATAATAAATTTTTGCCCAGGGCAGCAACAATTTTGAAACCAATGTACGAACTGGAAAAGAAGAATTCAGTGTTTAGTTGGACAGAGGAATGTGAAACATCGTTCCAAAAGTGCAAGAAAATGATAGTAAACTCGCCCGCTTTAATTCATTTTGATGAAAATAAACCCATAATAGTGGCTACGGACGCTTCGCCATACGGTGTTGGCTGTGTAATGAGTCACATAGTTAATGGGGAAGAACGCCCAATAATGTTTTCCTCAAGTACATTGACTAAAAGTCAGCAAAATTACGCACAAATTCATAAAGAAGCTCTCGCAATAATGGTAGCAGTGAGAAAATTTCATAAGTATCTTTTCGGTCGCAAGTTTATTCTTATTACTGACCATCAACCGTTGAAAACAATATTTGGTCCCACTGCAAAAATTCCGGTAATGGCAGCTTCTCGCATACAACGTTGGTCAATAGAATTGTCAGCATATGAGTATCATTCAGTATCGTAAGGGCAAGGATTTAGCAAATGCGGATGCGTTGTCACGCCTTCCAATAAGTGAATTAACCAAAGAAGAACCAATATATAATTTCAATGAATTACACCAACTACCAATAAATAATTCAAACATTCGAGAAAGTACGATGAAAGATCAAGTGTTGCGAAGAGCCTTAGAATTCACTAGAAGAGGTTGGCCCAATAAGATTGACCAAGAAGCCCTGAAACCATATTTTACGAGGAAGTTAGAATTATCTATCGAAAATGATTGTTTATATTGGGGGAATCGGTTGATAATACCATATGATATAAAAAAAGACGTGTTGGACTTGCTTCATGATCAGCATGTAGGGGTTGTTCGTATGAAGTTATTGGCAAGATCAGAAGTTTGGTGGCCAAACATCGATTTTGACATTGAAGAAAAAGCAAAACAATGTGAAGCTTGTCAGGTTTATGGAAATAAAATCAGCAGAGTTCCAGTAAGTTGGCCTAAAACTTCTAAAAATTGGGAAAGAGTTCATATAGATTTTTTACATTTCCGAGGAAATTATCTCCTGATAATAGTCGACAGTTTTACAAAATGGCTTGAGATCCACATTATGAATAGTGGAACAAATGCCCAAAAGACCATAGAAAGATTGAGAAGAACATTCAGCACCTTCGGACTGCCCGAACAAATTGTGAGTGATAATGGACCGCCATTCAATGGAGAAGAGTATAAACATTTTTGTAAAAACAATGGTATACAATGTATTTTTCCACCACCGTTGCATGCTCAGTCTAACGGCTTCGCGGAAAAGAATGTAGACGTTGTTAAAAGAAATCTAAAACGCCAATTATATGGGAATTCTAACTTAACGTTAGAACAACTTGTTGCGGACTTCCTATTAAAACACCACACGACTCCTAGTACAATAACGGGAGTTGCTCCGGCAGAACTTATGCTAAGGCAAGTACCGAGGACCAGACTCAATATGCTGAAGACCGCCGTTACCATCAAAGAAAACAAGAAGCAGGAGCAGAACCGGATAAAGAGTAGACAGTTCGAAGAAGGCGAGGACGTTTATGCCTGGATGTCGAGGGGTGGAAAGTCAAAGTGGGAGAAGGGAAGAATAGTGAGAAGAATGAGTTCTGTTACATATATAGTTGTTATCAATGAGTGCCAAAGATACATGCACGCAGATCACTTAAAGAAGGCATTTGGAGCAGAGGGGGGGGAGAGTAATCACAGCCCTGTGTCGGCAGAAACCGTCATACCTGAGGTTCCGTTGAGGATTAACTTCCCGGAGCAAGCTCACCCAGAGAGGCAAGAAACAGAAAGGGAACAGGCACCCGAACAACCGATAACTGCTATCCCTTCTACTACACATCCCACTCCTATAGCATTGAGAAAGTCACAAAGAATTGTCAAATGTCCTGATCGATTGAATTTATAATCCTCTTCACTTATAATGTTAGTAAGAAGTATTTAGTTTTAATTTGGTTTGAATTTATAATCTTCTTCACTTATAATGTTAGTAAGAAGTATTTAGTTTTAATTTGGTTTTATAAGGGAGAGAGAGATGTAATATATGTTAGTAGTTAGTAGGACGCTTGCGCAGATGGATCTGGGGAGATAGCCTCGAAGCCAACAAAACCAGGCGATAGGCAGGGTGTGCGCGAGCAGAGCAGAACTGGGAACGCGGGATGCGGCATAAGATGCTAAGTGTAAATGGTCTATGTTTAATGTAAAATTTCGTTGTAATAAACTATTAAAAACACAACATTCACGTAGTTTTATGAATCCGGAATTGGCACAAAAATTCTATAAACAATATATTTTCAACGAAAATTTTAATGTACAAACAGCACATAATACAAGTTATCATAATGAAGTTATGATAATTCCTGTATTTGATATATTTAATTAATTAAAATACGTAAAAATAAAATTGAAGTTTTTTAAAACCAAATTCACCCGAGCGAATAACAAAACTTGCTTTACATAAAATGTAATATGAATACAGAATAATTTTTTGATAATTGTGATTTATTTGTGTTTACTATTGACGCAATTTTTCTTTAAAACTTATTGTTTTAGATACAATTTCTTGTTAATAAATGTATATTCGGAATGTTATGAACGTACTAGCGGTGTAGGAGCCCCGAATATGAATTTAGTTTTAATACATAAGTTCCATTAAGCGGGACATTGTCTTTATTTGGGCCGCACTTTTGTGTCGCCACTATATTTTTAGGCGCGATTACGATCCACTGGTTATTCTCGAGTTTATGGATTTTCACGTTATTTATTTGAACCGATATCTGTTGACAGTTTGTAATTGTTTGCGAGTACTGTAACATTTGAATTTCACATGGTGCATCTTCTTTTATCGCTATGGAGCTGGTTTCTTGACAAATGAACTCTTCTGGTACGATATCTTTAGGTACATTTCGAGTCGAATAGCATGTCATTTTTCTCATTTTGGATTAGGTATTTATAATTAGGTAAAATCACTTTAAAGGCATTGTTTGCAGGAGTTGGTAAAGGATATAAATGATAATAATTATAATTATCGATTTCCACAATGGGAATTTCAATAATAAAAATTATTTGGTTTTGTTTATGATAACTTTTAATGTTAATTATTTTTTCAAATAGTAATATATTTGCTAGTTTTGGCTCAAAAGGTAATTTATTTGTCAGCAAATATTTATCTATTAATTCTATTTCTTGCAAAAGTTCATTTGGTTCCACCATAGAATTATGAAAGGTGTTTAGCTTTGAAAACGTGATAGCAACTTCTATTCTTTCTAGAATATCGTATATTACTTGAAATGCAATTGTTATTTGTGATATGACCATTTGTATAAGAAAATATTGATAACTTTCAATGTTTTTTAATTCAACAGTTTTTAGAATTTCTTCAATTTGCATGATACGTGACTGCAGGACCAATTGATTGTGTGCCAAGGTCCGAGTATTATTTTCGAAGTCTTGAATGGATTTTTGTAGAAGTGTAATTTGTTGTTTAACTAGTGTTTTTATTTTGTTTTGGTTACTAGATAAAGATGTGATTATTCTATCATTAATTACCAGTTATAGCTTTTATTATGGATCCCAATCCATCTACAAGTCCTCGCTTGATTCTTGTATTATTAATTAAAGGGTTCAATTGATTCATTTGCGTAGTTATTTTATTATAAATTGTATCCACGAGATTGTATGAATTATAAAATTCTCTATCGTAATCACTTTTGGAAAGATTGCTTTTAATTACATTTTTTAAATTGAGATACTTTATGTGAAGTGTTTTAGATTCTTCAATTACATTCGTTATATAAAATATTTGCATAAATGACCAATAATCTACTTGATTTTGTGCGTTACCAAGTTTAAGTGGTAATAATCCGGGGTTGTTGTCTAGGTTGTGGAATTTTGGATTTGTTAATTCGCCATTTGCACAGGTGAGGAATCTGTAACAAGGGTAGGCTTTCTTAATTCTTTCATATGGATTATCTCTTTTTTATTTCTATTTAGTTTATTTGTGATTTCAACCCGATTTCTTTCTAGTATTTGGGTTATTTCGTATGGTCCGACAAATTTATTATTTTTCTTATTTCTACTGTTTGGATTCTGTTTAAATACAGTTTGTCCTAAATAAAATTCTTTACTTGTTTCACCGTGCTTATTGCTTTTAGATGTTACCTTCTCTTTTTGATTTTTTAATTTTTCGTTTACTTGTTTATAAACATGTTCTAATTTTTGTTTATGGTTTTCAGCATAATCAGTAAAGAATGAATTTGGTATAAATATTTCATTAGGATTTCTGGAATTTGTATGACCGAAAGTTAATTCAAAAGGTGTGTAATTTGTTGCGCTGTGTATTGTGTTATTATAACCTATAATAGCATAATCCATCAAATTATCGTCTTCATCTGGGTAGATCTCTTTTAGAATACGTAAGTGTTCAATTATAGTCGAATGAAAGCGTTCTACAATGCTATTTGATTCGTGGTGTTTTGGGGTTGTAAAGTGAATATTAATTTTATGTAGATTTAGTATTTCTTTAACGGTTTCATTATTGAATTCCGTGCCGTTATCAATTACCAATTTTTCTGGTATTCCGAATGAAGAAAAATATCTAATTAAAGCATTACTTATGTGAATAGCTGTTTTTCCACTGTTTAAAATAGCTTGCGCGAATTTAGTGAATGAATCTACTAAAGTTAAATAGTTATTATTGTTATAAGTGAAAACATCCATGTTAATAATTTGAAAAGGTTTCGAAGCGGTTTCTGTTAGCATTAATGGTGTGTAAGGGGTTTTTCTAGCGTACTTTGCTCGTTGGCATATTTTACATGAGTTGATAAAATTTGTTACAGTTAATTTCATATTTATCCAGTAATAATTTCTTTTTAAATATTCCAAAGTTTCATTAATACCTCGGTGGTTTACTTTACCTTCATGGTGGTTCCTAACTAAAAGAATTTGTTCTTCTTTATCAGTTACTGTATTTACTTTTTGTAAGCATCGTATAAGCTTTGGACCTTTTTCCGAAAAGTGTTCTAAGTAAACTTTACTAAAAGTTTTATACAAAAGATCGGTATGAAAATATAAACAGTATGTTTTATTCGAAATCGTATAATCTCTTAAAAATGTGAGTATTAGATCCTCACTATTCATTTCAGGAATTTTTACAGTTATGATTTTGTGATGTTCATAATTTTCTTGGCTAACGTTCAGCTTATGGTACATTTGTGGTAAAACTAGTATTTGATTCACCTTATTGTTAATAATTTCGTCAAGTATTTTTATTCCGTCATTGGAAGTTTCGTTAAATGTAGTGTGTTGTGTTGACATGCCGGTGTCGTCTTTAATTATTGTTCTTGGGGGTTTAATTTGTATGTCAGAAATAAGTTTGATTCTTTTTGTGTTTTTAGGTGTTTGATTTTCTCGGTGGGTTGATGGTGAAGGGTCATCTTGAAAAGGGTTTTCAGCCAGTGTGCGTAAATATTCTAAAATTTCTTTATTTACGTCACCGGGGTTATTAATTAGTGATTCATTTTCAAGAGCGTTTATCTTTAAACGAGGTGGTTGTTATGGTTATTAGTTTCGTTATTGCAAATTAAAATTTGTATGTTTGTATTCAGAAATATGTAGTTTATCATTAATTTTACTTTTTGCCACTCTAGTTTATCTAATCCGCATCCTATTTTTGGAATTGCTAACTTTGTTACTTTAGCTTTTTCTAACTGGGTTAATAGATTTATCAGTGTTCTAAACATGTCTTCATAGTTTGGTTTATTATAATAATTTTTTTTTGTGATCAAATAATATATGTTTTGATTGTTGATTTTAAGTGTTGCAATTTCGTGCATTTTTTTATTTTGTGAAACTGAAAATGTTATCAACTTACTCTTGAGCCAGTAGCACTAAGTGTAAAAGGTGTAAGTAAGCATTGTAAATAACAAAAACGTTATATTAAACATTCTGCACCGCTTTGAGTAACTCACGGTTGAATATTTTTACTCATTTTATGTATAACTTATATACAACCATAAAATTACTATGGCAATAAATAATTTTTACAAGACTGTCTAAAAGCTGTAGTTTACATACACTCTTATCTCGAAGGTATGTCACCATTATTAGTAAAAAATTAAAATTAAGTCAGAGGTATTACAGCTTATGGAATATGTTTATTTAGTAGTAAAGTATATTGAAAGAAAAAATATTTTGTTTAGTTTGTAGCTGTACAGGGTGGTCCAAATTCGATGGGATTTATTCAAGATAGAGAAATGGTTAAATTACCAAAAATGTGCAGTTTTTTGAGACAAACTCAGAACAGTTCTCAAATATATTCTATCATTTCCGGTTTTTCTTATCCTTTGTTTTGTTTTCACAGCGTACACTTTTTGTTTCTCATCTTTCAAAAAATTAAAAAACCTTTGTAACTAGGTCCGTCAAGTTGGAGCTACAACATAACAAAAAACAAAAACTTTTAACGTCATAATTTTTTGCTTATTTTTTGCTAATTTTTGCTATACTTTTTAAATTTTTTGCTGGTCTCTAATAGGAGATAATTAAAAAAAAGAATTGTAACTCCAACTTTACGCTGAGTTACATTTGCTAAAAAGTCAAAATGTTTTTATGTCACCATTTTTTGCTCATTTTTGCATTCAGTGTTCTCTTCTCTATTTTCATAATTAGTTACTATATTTCGATTTTTTTTGCAGGATAGGTAATTAGAATGATTACTTTTGTATATAATAATTAAGTAAAAATAGCAGTAACAGTCAATAAATCAAAATCGTAGTTCGTAATTTTATAGTTAGTATTTGTGGTTATTTAAAGATAAGTTTATTTCGTCCCTTAAAAAATGTGTGTATCTGAAAATTGATGCGTATGTAGTAAATTTGTATACTTTAAACGTTTATATTATAAACTATTAAGAAAACTTGACGTCACCTAAAACTTCTGCCGAAATTTGCAATTTTTGCTCATTGTCTTACGGTTAAAACTTGCCCTTGATTTAATTGCTTCATCTCTTTGCATAAATTTCATTTTGGTATAATAAATGGCATGATTATTTTAGGTGACGAGGGGTTATATGTACGTACGTTTTATTTGATTTTTAAAATTAGATGTTTGTAGCAATACATACATGTATTGTTGATACGTGTACCTGTACATATATGTTTATTTAATATATAATTAAAAGCGTTTAAAAAATGTTGTTTCTCAAAAAACATCCTTCGAACCCGCAACACTGTAAACCTTCTTCTTCCATGTACTTAAGTAATTTTTTCACCAAATCTAATATAATCTTTTTAATGTAGACTTGCAATATCGCAACATCGACCAATTTTTTAGCGACGACATCACGGAATGATGCAAATGTCTTTGTTTTCCACTTTAAATAGAAAATATTGTTTAGTAGCTTGGTATATGTTATAATTATGTCGATTTGTTGCATTTTCTCTAAGAGACCAACCAAATATTTAAAAAATACAGCAACGATAAGCCACAAATCTTAAGCATTGTTATTTGCAGGTCTGAATTTAAGTACCTATTGTTCAATTTTATTGGAGTGTAACAATGCCTTAACTGATAGTCATGTAAAGAAACTTTATGGTTTTTACAAAAACTGCAACAAAACTACTTTTAAATATCAATAAATTGAAAGTGTGTATATAAGTTAACTTTATAAATTATTATAAAGTTATTAGAACAAAACATTGACGTACATTTTGGTTATTCGAAGTTATTCGTGTTGTATATCCAAGAATACCACCTATTTGTAGCACATAATGATTATGAAAAAACTACATATCTTGGAAAAGCGACCAGCAAAAAACTTAAAAAGTACAGCAAAAATTAGCAAAAAATGAGCAAAAAATTGTGACATGAAAACATTTTGACTTTTTAGCAAATGTAACTCAGCGTAAAGTTGGAGTTACAATTCTTTTTTTTTAAATTATCTCCCATTGGAGACCAGCAAAAAATTTAAAAAGTACAGCAAAAATTAGCAAAAAATGAGCAAAAAATGGTGACATAAAAACATTTTGACTTTTTAGCAAATGTACCTCAGCGTAAAGTTGGAGTTACAATTCTTTGTTTTTAATTATCTCCTATTAGAGGCCAGCAAAAAATTTAAAAAGTATAGCAAAAATTAGCAAAAAATGAGTAAAAAATTATGACGTTAAAAGGTTTTGTTTTTTGTTATGTTGTAGCTCCAACTTGACGGACCTTTTGTAACTTGCGTATTATTGAAAATAAATACACCAACCCTTATATATTCGGGAACGGAAAAAAATTAGGAATTGAAATAGGCCATAGCCAACTATAGCTTCCATTTAAAAAAAAGATGAGTTTGTGCCATAACTTATTAACAGCGAAGGTAAAAAAAATTTTTTTAGTACTATCAAAATTTACATAAAAATATCTAAAAGAAATCTTCATAAACTGTTTCGATATTTTAAACAATAAGGGAGATATGACATTATAAATATAACTAAAAAACAGTTTTTCTATAATAACTCAAAAACCGAAAATGATAGAATATTTTTGAAAACCGTTCTGAGTTTGTGCAAAAAAACTGCACATTGTTTGTAATTCAACCAATTCTCTATCTTTTAAGCGAGATACTTATGTAATCCCATCCAATTTGGACCACCCTGTATAGCTCAAGATGATGGTGCAGTGGTTGATTATCCAGCTGCTGGTGCTCCGGCTGGTGGGGCTCCGGCTGGTGGTGCTCCGGCTGGTGATGCTCCGGCTGGTGGGGCTCCGGCTGGTGGGGCTCCGGCTGGTGGTGCTCCGGCTGGTGGTGCTCCGGCAGGTGGTGCTCCGGCTGGTGGTGCTCCTGCTGGTGGTGCTCCGGCTGGTGATGCCCCGGCTGGTGATGCCGGAGCTGGTGGTGCTCCGGCTGGTGGGGCACCGGCTGGCGGGGCACCGGCTGGCGGTGCTCCGGCTGGTGGTGCTGGAGCTGGTGGGGCTCCGGCTGGTGGTGCTCCGGCTGGTGATGCCCCGGCTGGTGATGCCGGAGCTGGTGGCGCTCCGGCTGGTGGGGCACCGGCTGGCGGGGCACCGGCTGGCGGTGCTCCGGCTGGTGGTGCTGGAGCTGGTGGGGCTCCGGCTGGTGGTGCTCCGGCTGGTGATGCCCCGGCTGGTGATGCCGGAGCTGGTGGCGCTCCGGCTGGTGGGGCACCGGCTGGCGGGGCACCGGCTGGCGGTGCTCCGGCTGGTGGTGCTGGAGCTGGTGGGGCTCCGGCTGGTGGTGCTCCGGCTGGTGATGCTCCGGCTGGTGGGGCTCCGGCTGGTGGGGCTCCGGCTGGTGGGGCTCCGGCTGGTGGTGCTCCGGCTGGTGGTACTCCGGCTGGTGGTGCTCCGGCTGGTGGTGCTCCTGCTGGTGGTGCCGGAGCTGGTGGCGCTCCGGCTGGTGGGGCACCGGCTGGCGGTGCTCCGGCTGGTGGTGCTGGAGCTGGTGGGGCTCCGGCTGGTGGTGCTTCGGCTGGTGATGCTCCGGCTGGTGGGGCTCCTGCTGGTGGTGCCGGAGCTGGTGGCGCTCCGGCTGGTGGGGCACCGGCTGGCGGGGCACCGGCTGGCGGTGCTCCGGCTGGTGGTGCTGGAGCTGGTGGGGCTCCGGCTGGTGGTGCTTCGGCTGGTGATGCTCCGGCTGGTGGTGCTCCTGCTGGTGGTGCCGGAGCTGGTGGCGCTCCGGCTGGTGGGGCACCGGCTGGCGGGGCACCGGCTGGCGGTGCTCCGGCTGGTAGTGCTGGAGCTGGTGGGGCTCCGGCTGGTGGTGCTTCGGCTGGTGATGCTCCGGCTGGTGGTGCTCCTGCTGGTGGTGCCGGAGCTCTTGGCGCTCCGGCTAGTGGGGCACCGGCTGGCGGGGCACCGGCTGGCGGTGCTCCGGCTGGTGGTGCTGGAGCTGGTGGGGCTCCGGCTGGTGGTGCTTCGGCTGGTGATGCTCCGGCTGGTGGGGCTCCGGCTGGTGGGGCTCCGGCTGGTGGTGCTCCGGCTGGTGGTGCTCCTGCTGGTGGTGCCGGAGCTGGTGGCGCTCCGGCTGGTGGGGCACCGGCTGGCGGGGCACCGGCTGGCGGTGCTCCGGCTGGTGGTGCTGGAGCTGGTGGGGCATAGTAACTGGTATCATCATCATCGCAATCTTCACAGTCGCGGTAATCGTCAAACTGTAAAAATGAAACGTTTATTTTGGGATAAGAAATAGTTTCATGTTAGTTTAAGAGTGATATGGCTAATTTTAAATATTAAATATTCATTACTCCTCTCAGACAGATACAAATGAAAAATATTTGAGATTTAAAATCGCCCATTTTATTGGTCTACTGAGGGCTTCTTAAACTGTTTTCCCATATTACGAGACTCCAAAATGGTGTTTAGGAAGCCCTGGTCTACTGTAATATGCTTCCACACTAACCGATAATATATTTATTTTTCAGATTTTGTAAGAAAAATGAAACATAACGTAAGTAATAATAATGTCAGAAATTTATTCGAAAAATTAATTTTTAATCTTACTTTAAATTAAAAAAATTAATAGGTAAAAAAAAGTACTTACTAAACCAAAAAATGGTGCACAATGTTTATAGGGGAATATAGCAACCACAACCACTAGAAGAGTTAAGATATTCATTATCCTACAGAGTATGAAAAACGCTAATACAAAAACAATTGTATCGGTGTGTTCACTGCTACTCAAGTACTGTATTATAGTAAAGAATTATTGTGAAACATGCTCATAAATAATTTTATTACAACGATATAACACGCGCGTGAAGATAATATAGAACACTTTTCATTTTAAAAGAAATAAATTATAAATTAATACATACATACTAAAACATTTACCATGTATTTTACAAGGACTTTTTATAAAAGCACTCTTTCCTTTTCAACGCTAAATTTCACCAACCTCAACACTAATGTTTCTATGAAAATAAAATTTTCATGTTAAAACTTTGATTTAACTTCGCACCGAAAGGTACAAGACCCGAAGACCCGATTAAGAAGAAGACTTTTATTTGAAGAATCGAATTTAAAAGTCTTAAAAATTATAAAGATAGACGTTAATTTCACACATAATTTTAATAAATATACAGGGTGTCCCTTTTTATTTATTATATATAATCAAATTCCCTTCTACCCGTTGGTGTAGGGAAGTGGGCACGTCTATGTATTATACATGCGCCATTGTTTTTGATCTGTGCCATTTCTTTCGCTTCGCACTGTGATTTTCCCTTCTTCTCCAAAGTTTTTGCTACTGCCTTTTCCCATGTTTCTCTCGGTCTTCCTCTTTTCCTCCTTGTTTGTATTCTTGCTTCCCACACTCTCTTTACCTGTCTTTTTGTGTCCATCCTCTGTATTTGCCACCAGCTCAGTTGTCTAGTTTCTATGAATTCTAGTTCATTTTTAATCTGTTCGTTTCTTATTTTGTCGTTTCTTGTTACGCCTCTAACTCTTCTTAAAAATTCCATTTCAGCCGCTTGGATTTTACTTTTTTGGCTCGATGTTAATAGTTAATGGCCATGACTCTCACCCAGATGTCAAGATCGGTCTGTATATTGTACGGTATACGCTCATTTTTGTCTTTTTAAAGACCTCTTTTTTATTATTGAAGGTTTTGGCAATAGCGTAGTAGATTTTTATTGCCTTTTCCATCCTCTTGTTTATTTCCAATTCTTGTTGTCCTGTATTTTCAATTGTTACTCCTAGGTAATCGAAATATTGTACGGTTTCTATTTTTTCTCCTTCAATTTCTATGTTTATGTTCTCGTTTTCTTCGTTTGTCGTCATCACTTTTATTTTCTTGTGATTTATTTTCATTCCATTTTGTTTTAATAGTCCTTTCCAAATTTCATTCTTTGTCATAATGACTACATCGTCTGCGAACGCACACTCTGACATTTCGACCTTCTGTAAATTTTTGTTCCCTACGAATACATTTTTAATATTTTGTTTGCATTTCTTAATTATATTGTCCATAAATCTCGTCAACAGTAGTGGGCTCAATCCTCCTCCTTTTCTTAATCCATCTTTTGTATTGAAAGAATCTGATTTCATATTTTTCCATACCACATAATTTATTGTCTTCTTATACAAGCAGCTAATATTTTTTCTTAGTTTATTGTCTACCTTTCTTTCCTTAAGGAGCTCCAAAACTTTTCGTCTAGACACTTTATCGAATGCTTTTTGTAGATCTATAAATGCGAAGTATGCTTTTTCTCTTTTAAGTTGTGGTTTAGTTATAATCTGTTTAATTGTGAATATATGATCTTGAACACTCCTGCCTTTTCTAAATCCACTTTGTGATTCTGTTAATGTCTTATCTAATATTTTGTTAGCTTTTGTGCTAGTATTTGTTCGTACAATTTTAGTGGCTGTGCTGAGAATCATTATGCCTCTGTAATTATTGCAATCTTTGTTGTCCCCCTTCTTAAATACAGGCAGTATCAACTATCTCCCAGTCTTTCTGTATTATTTCTTCTGATCATGCCTTGTTCATAACTTCTAGAAGTACCTAAAAGTGTACCTTTGGGTCCCATATGGCGTTTTCCCGTTTTTTAATTTCTTTAACCCTTGTTGTAGTTCCTCTAATGTTATGCCGTCTTCTTGTTCGTCTGTTTTGATTTTTGTCTGCTCTTTTCTTTCATTTTATGGTGTCAAATCTTTATTGTTTGTATTCATAATTTCTTGGGATTATTACCACCTCGAATTTATTGTTTTTTTGGTTATAATAAACCCAAGACATTTAATGTGTATTGGTATGAAATATTTTTAAAATGTTAATGTTTATAAAAAACGCTATTTAACTCTAAGGGCACTAGTGTATGCTTTAAAGTCAAAATTAAGTAATCATTCCCATAACCATTTTAACACCTTTATTATGGGCCATTTATTTTGAAAGTGAAGTACGTTCATTTTTGGAAAAATTAATAGGTAAAAAACAAATTTAAGTTAATGAGGCAATTTATGTTTCAATTTCACTTAATTATAATAAAAATCTATTAAACCCATTTATAGTTTACCTCTTAGTGTCCCCGTTATCACCGCGAATATTTTAAGTGGTGATAGAGGACCTTTTTCTAAGAAAAAATTTCAAGTAAAATTTTTTCCTAAACTCAAATGCTAAGCTGATATCAACACTTACTTGATTTTTTTACACTTCTCCATTTATAAAACTCTGTAGCCAAAAATATCAATTTTATCTTAAAGCTTTTTAATAGAACATGAAATTCTCTACAAAA